>CM034701.1:110972359-110982644 GCA_020142125.1 Phrynosoma platyrhinos | reverse complement strand
TACGCTGACGACACCCAGATATACCTCTCCATGACCAGATCATCGGCTTAGACTTCAGAGGGCATCTCTCCTCTTAATGACTGTCTCAGAGCAGTAATGGGTTGGATGAGGGAAAATAGATTGAAGTTGAATCCAGACAAAACAGAGGTACTCACAATTACAGGCCCAAAACCAGATTTGGGAATACAGTCTCCAGTCCTAGATGGAGTCACACTCTCATCTAAGGACTGTGTTCGCAGTTTGGGGGTACTCCTTGACTCGTCGCTTCACATGACTTGTCAGGTGAATGCGATGGTCGGGAGTACCTGTTATCAGCTCCAGCTGATACGCCAACTGCGGCCTTATCTGGACATGAGGGATCTGGAAGCTGTGGTACATGCTCTGGTAACCTCACGTTTGGATTACTGCAACGCACTCTACATGGGGCTACCCTTGTGCCTAATCCAGAAACTACAACTTGTGCAAAACATGACAGCCAGGTTAATCACAGGAACATCTAGGAGGAATCACATAACACTGGTGCTTAAATCCCTCCACTGGCTGCTGATTAGTACAAGGTGTTGGTTTTAACCTTTAAAGCCCTACATGGCTTGGGTCCATCTTATCTTAGGGACCACCTCTTCCCGTATGACCCCCGCATGCCCTTAGGTCCTCTGGGAGGAATCTGCTGTAGCCAATAAAAACTAGGCTGTCTCAGACCTCCCAGAAGGCCTTCTCTGCAACCACTCCCAGACTTTGGAATGGCCTGCCGGACGAGATCTGTCTTATTACTACACTTGCTGCTTTTAAAAAAGCAGTAAAGATGGCTCTCTTCCAGCAGGCCTTCCCGGAATTACTGTTGTCTGGTGGGAGATGAGTTTTCATTTGGCTTTATTATTCTGATTCCTTGTGCTATTGTTTATTGTTGTATCTTATTGTTGTATTTTAACTTTTTTTCTAGTTTAATCCTGTTTTAAGGGGAGGGGAGGGTTGGATTGTGTTTTAACTTGTCTGTTTTAAAATGTTGTAGCCCGCCCTGATTGCTCTGCAGAGGGGCGGGCTATAAATAAAAATTTATTATTATTATTATTATTATTATTATTTACACTGTGGTTAGGGAAACATTCCAACACATCACCATCCACAGGGAAGTGTGGCACCCACTCATATGACACTTGGATGGCTTCTGTTGCTGATGAGCTTTAATGGTATAGCAATGCCAAAAGGCCCTTAAACCATCACCTACTGGCATCTAAGAAACTAAGTGGGGATGCAGACCGGCACTTTAGACCAGCTTGGGGGTGGAGCTGGGACAGGGCAACCACATGCCAGCCACCCCAACTCCACCCTGATGCTCAAAAGAGCCACGGCGGTTGCTCAAAGTGCACATGCAGCATTTGCCCACTCTTTTGGGAGCAGCAAAAAGGAGGATCGAGGCAGCAACATGTGGTTGCCGCAGCCTCAATCCGTCACTCCCAGGGGCAGCCCAGAGCTGCCCCTTACAGGCGTTCTGCATCGGCCCCTAGTCTCAATGATGCTACAAGATCTCTCTACATATGGATTCTACTGACTAACACAGCTATATCTTTGAATACTAGCATCTAACAAAAAAGCACATATTTTAAATCATACCAAATCCACTAAATTAACTGCTTGTAGAAATCGCTAGAAAGCAGACAATATTAGAAGCGACAGAGTCCAGTCTTGAAGAATAATTTTTAAATTGCCTAAGGCAACTCCCTTTTTCAGTGAATAAATGAAGAAAAACTATTCTCTCATCTCTGTAACAGAGATAGTCCCAGACTATGAATGGCCTACAGCAGGGGTAGGCAACCTAAGGCCCGGGGAGCCAGATGCGGCCCCCCGAGGCCTTTGGACCGGCCCCAGGCCGGTCCTGCCGCCGCCACCGCCACCTGCCATGATGATATTGATTACTGTTGTTATTACTTATTCTTGGGTTTTTCTTCTTGGCAAAATCTCCACAGAAGTTTTGCCATGGCTTTTCTGGGGCTGAGAGAATGTGCATGCATTTTTTTAATTTTTAATTTCATGTATGTATGTATTTATTTATTTATTTTTGGTGCTTCGGCCCCCCCAATTATCTGAGGGACAGCAACCCGGCCCCCGGCTCAAAAAGGTTGCCTACCCATGGCCTACAGCATCCAGAACCCCACATACTTCCCAAAATCCATTCCTGCCCATCCAATATTGAAAAGATTGCTACATGCTGCATGGTTCCCTGTGAACATCCAAAAGAGACAAACTTGTTGCTCCCATAACTATTCTAGTTTCTCACACTTTTAGCTGCAGATAAGTCTGTTGTCAGACCTGGCAAACATCCCACCTTAATGAGGCTTCCAATGCAGCAATATTCCAGTGCTCAGCTAACCAAAAATTGAAACCAGGGTCCTTTTAAAATAAATCAAGAAAATTCTAATATGTGTATGTGCCTTCAAATTGCCTGTCAACTTATGGTAAACCCAGGAATTTCATTGGGTTTTCTTGGGCAAGCAATATTCAGAGGTGGTTTTACCAGGTCCTTCCTTTGAAATAGCAACTGATATTCATTGATAGCCTCCGATCAAAGTATTAACCAGAACTGACCTTGTTTAGCTTCCAAGATAGGATATAATTTATAGTTGTCAATATCACTCCCTATTAATATTTCTTTCATCTAAAGAAGCTGTTGAAAACAAGTACAAGTACAAAAAAGTGACCAAATTAAAGGATTCAGGAGAGGGAAATGAAACAGTGAGAAATTGAATTGTTATGTTAGAAAAAAGAGAGCTCTTCTCTCAATTAGAATATACAATTGTCCCTCCCCATTTGCAGACTTGGAGTCCATGGTCCTGCTCTTCATGGGGAGGGACAAGGGCTATATTTTTAATGGCCATGTGCGCCTGCGCTTGGCCCTTCACACGCACCACAGGCATGTGCACTATTATTATAAATGGGGCGCGAATATTTGTGAGCCACCATTTTCGCGGGGGGGGTCTGGAACAGATTCCCCCACGAATTGGGAGGGACAACTGTAGTACCTGTTCAATGATTATTTCTCTTAAACAGGCATAACTATTGGTCCCAATTCTTCTGGGTTTAAACAACAATACAGAAAGCCATTCATATCTATGGTTTCCACCATTCACAGATTCTATCATCTCAGTTTGAAAATATTTAAAATAAAATCCAAATCTTAATTTTGCCATTTTATATAAGGGACACAGTTTTACTGCATTGTTATATATAATGGGACTTGAGCCATGGATGCTCAATGATTTTGGTGTCCATGTAGGGTCCTGGAACCAAATCCCAGAGGATAACATGGGCCTGCTGTATACAGTTCCAATGCTGGATCACAAATTTCTGCTCAAGTGGTTGCCATCAGAAATACTACTGGCATAGAAGCTTTAAAGAAGCATGGGAAAATCAAATGGAATGGATCTAAGTTTGGTCATTGCTTGATTCCTACCTGATAAGGAGGATTACTGGATTGTGGCAGGTTATGCCAATAGGGGGCACACCTTTGGGGAAGCAAAACAGCCAGTCACTTCTAGTCTTGGAAAAATAGTGAGTGCTGGTATTGGAGTAGGTGGTGTAGCCCCTCCCAGACCCTCCACAGCTGATTATTCCTGTTTTAGATTTTCTTTGATACAATTTTCATGAATCAGTTTCTATTAACTATCTCAGAACTGCAATTGGGATGGGTTTGTTTTCTTAGTGTTGCAGAACCACAATAAACCCTAACATACTAGAGAGTATCAGAAAAATAAAGATTTTACCAGCAGAATCATTTTTAACAAATCCACTAACAAGTGTTCATTAGTTTAGAGTGGCTCACCTTCAGGTAAATACAAGTTTTATTTGGCATATGCTTTTGTTGACTGCTGTCCAGATCAATAGATTGAGTGCGTGGAAGTCTACAAAAGCTTGTGCCAAATAAATCATATTAGTCTTTAATGTGACACAAGACTCCTTGTTGGTTTTATTACAACAGACTAACATAGTTAACCCCCATGGAAACTTTGGCCTACATCTAACTGTTAGTTCCAATTAGTTGGGAATTAATAATTGAATTCAAAGTAATTTATACATAACTCTGCCCTTAAAATGGAAAAAGAATTGAAATAAAGAATACCTGACATCCCAGAGATCATGTTTGTTTTTGTGATTTGTTTGTTTGAGAGCCCATAATAAAAATTGAATACTTTAAAAATATAAATCATACCAGGTTGGGACAATAACCACATTTCCTACTTTACTTGAACTTTAATTCAAGGCTTTTTTCTTCTTCTGTTTTTCTTCTAAAACAGAAAGGAAATAATCTTGCCCATTTGTCATGAATATCATTAGTCTTAATACCTTTATATTTTGCAGTTAATTTTAGTTAGAAATCATTTCAAAAGCTCTTAGAATAGGTTGATGATTCAATGGATATAATTTTGATTTAGGTACCTTCCACTGAATAGGAATAGAATTCTTAATCCTCCATTACAAATGTGCATATATTATGTAAAAATCTTCCTTTATGAATTTATGATGTGCTGTTCTGGTTATTTATGCACAAAATAAAACAAAAGGAATTTATAATCTATAATGATTATTTCAATCATACATAATTTTGAGGAAATATTATGAGTAATTCTTGAAAAGTCTCAACAGGCCTTTGCAGATGGCGCGCCGGCCGTCTCAACCCCTCCCCGAGGACGTCATCAGGACACGCGCCATTACTTCCTCCTGGCGCAGCGTTTTCACACACTGCATTGGAAGAGATGCAGAAGAGCTGTGCGTCAGCTCTTATAGCACCCTTTCTGTGGCTTGAAAAAGGAGCATTATTTTGGCGTTCCTTTCCCAGGCACCAAAAGGGTGGATTGGGGCCAAGGCGTGGGGCAGCCTCGGCCTAAATCCTCCACTTCCCAAGGTGGCCCACAGCTACCCGTCTGCATCCCCCAAACCACACACAAAAAGTTTATGGAGAACTAACCACATTATTATTTCATTATCTGCATCAGTTATAGTAAAGGTATTTTAAAATTATAGAAAACATATTGGTATTATAGAATAAGTACATAATTATAGAATACATACTAACAAACTGGGCAACTTCATATGAAGTTTGACAAACAATAACCTACTATAGAGGCCCTTGAGCCTTAAAATTGGTTTGGATACTTCCATAGAACACCAGAAGATTCATCAAGACATTTCTGGCCAAGTGAGTTTAAAGGATCTATTATACTACACCAGGGGTAGACAACCTAAGGCTCGGGGCTGGATGCGGCCCCCCAAAGCTTTTGGACTGGCCCCAGGCCAGTCCTGCCATCGCCACCCCCACCGCTGCCGCTGCCCGCCATGATGATATTGATTATTGTTGTTATTACTTGTTCTTGGAGTTTTCTTGGCAAAATCTTCACAGGGGTTTTGCCATGGCTTTTCTGGGGCTGAGAGAGTGTGCATGCATATATTTTTTTTAATATTTATTTATTTTGGGTGCTTCGGCCCCCCAATTGTCTGAGAGACAGCAACCCGGCCCCCAGCTCAAAAAGGTTGCCTACCCCTGTACTACACCCAATATTTATATTCAGGAATAGTATTTCCCAGTTGGAAAAGTTCTGATCTAATATGCAAAGCATTCATGATAGTCAGCAGGAAACACAATCTGCCTTTCCCTCTGCACTCTAGAACTGGTGTAACTTTTCCATTAACTTAAACAAATGCTGCTATATTTTTAGACCATATAATTACTCTGCATCAGCAAGCCGGGCCTTGTGAAAGAACACTGGGGAAAGATTCAAGCCCTATGTTTCTTTGCTTATAAAACTCTGAAACCCAAATCCTCGGATGTGGTGATTAATGAAATGCCTCATGATCATTTGATATGATCCCACTTGCTGAGGTAAATTGTTTTAGTTTTCCACTGGCATAGATAGGATTCTTTGGCATGACTGGAAGGCAAGGACTTCACACTTTAAAAAAGATACATCATTCTCTGCTAATGCACCCATATTACAGTTATTAACCTCTTCTTTCCCCCTTAAAGTTGAAAGAGAATAACATTTGTGTTTTAATTCAAACCTTGGGCCATATCTGCAAACTTTTATAACTTTTGAACAGTATTCAAATTCTGACAACAGCATTAACTCCATGTTGTTGTTGTTTTGCTATTCAACAGCAGTTTGATTAAAGGAATTTGTTAAGCAGAAACAAACATTTGGCAATGACAAAGTGAAATGTTATTTACCTTGAAGGTCCATTCTGGACCCACAGAAAGATACTTTCTTCTAAGAGCAGGTTAACTCGAATTGCTGCCAATGCCAGGTAAGGAGTCACATCACCTTAAAGTATACTTTAACCTAATGAATGTCAGCCCTTCAGTTCATTCTGTAGCCAAGGACATAGAAGAAGACAGGCCACATGCAGGAAAGGAAGAGGCAGGAAAAAGGAATAAGCTATTGAATTAATGAAGGCTAACTGGATAGGCACATAGGGATAGCAACAAAACTGAGAAGTAAACCAAAACAGTGTTCAGTCACCAGCCTCATGCAGTGTGTATCTGAAGGTCATCTTCTTCTTTGAGATCTAGAATGGACCTCCACAGTAGATCTGCAGAAAGGTGACATTCAGAAATGGGAATCTCAGTACCCGCCTACAAGGAAGGTAAACAAGGTCCTCATGGCTGAATCTGTTAGGAAGCCATTTGCTGCCTCACACACTTGCCAAAAAGCACATGAGCAGAAACAGAAGTGAAGGCGGGTGTTTTAACCCAGGTGGTTTCTCTGCAAATATCACTAAAAGGAGTGTTATTGGAAAGAAATGCAATTAATGGTGAAAGACAAAGTATATTTGACCTAAAGAATGACAACATATTTTCCCAAATATGTCCAAGTGTTTGATGACAGAAAGTACCCATTGTTCAGATACTCTGCTGTCAGATTTAATGGATGCCACAGTTTGAAGGTGTAGCCATCTGTGATAGTCTGCAGAATCCATTTAACTATGGTAGAACTCTATTCCAAATTCCAAACAAAGGCTGTAGGAGCAAACCATAAGAAGCACTGTATTACACTTTGAGAACCAGATGTTTTAGAGAAGAAGCATTTGATCTGGACTGGAAAGATAATGGCCACTAGAAAAACAACATCATAGGAAACAAAATGAGAAAAATTATCAACAGTGGCTCAAAAAGAGACAGCCCAAGGTCTCTCTTTAAGCTCCATCTGGCCATCTGTGATGTTTAAAGGGGCTGTCCCCACAGAAAAAGTGGATATCATGTTGGGCATCCATGCAACCCCCAGACTGTATAGAAAAGGCCTTTGTTTGTTTGTTTATGGTATTTATCACCTCTCGACTTGAGGGGCTCAGAAGCAATGCACAATGGTATTACAAAGCAGATATTTGCCATCAGGTCATAGAGCAGTTCTACTGCATAAATTTAATACCTAGCTTCACTGTTTCTTTCACCTTTGCAACACCCATAAGGGTTCCCCTATGAGAAAGTATAAAATCAAAAATGAAAATGAGAGATTGAAAACTACTTCATATCAAACCCTCGCTGAGCTTCAAACAACAAACTTTGATTTGGAGATCTGCAGAAAAGGGCTGAGGGCCCACATGCAGCTAAACATATCCCACCTCTCATTCATCTTGTGTAGAGTACAGGTAATGACCATTTCTGTTTGTTTGCTTACTTGCTTTGATTTGTTTTCTAAACACAAATAACTTCCAAGAAAAAAAAGAATTTTTAGACCAAAGACATGAAACGCTGGTAATAGGCAGGATGATCATACCTAGGCCTTGAAAAATATACTCTCTGTATTACAACTAAACTTTTGTTGTTGTTGTTGTTAGCTGCCTTCAAGTTGGTTCCAACTCATGGCAACCCTGTGGGTGAGAATCCCTCTCTTCCATTGCCTTACCCAGATCCTGCAAACCCTTGCCCATAACCCCCAATTGAGTCTATCCATCTAGTCTTCTTCTCTTTCTTCTACCCTCTCTACCTTTCCTAGTATTATTGTTTTTTCTAGTGATTCGTGTCTTCTCATTATGTGGCCAAAATACAATCCCAATTTGATAATCTTAGCTTCTAAGGAGTGCTCTGGTCTGATCTGTTCCCATTTGTTTGTCTTCTTGGCTGTCACTGGTATCCTAAGTACTCTTCTCCAGCATCACATTTTGAATGAGATTTTGTTTCTGTCTCCTTCTTTCACTGTCCAGCTCTTGCATCCATACATGTTAACTGGGAATACAATGGCCTGGATGATTCTGATTTTAGTGCTCAGATGTATGTCTTTGCTCTTCAGTATCTTTTCCAGTTCTTTCATAGCTGCCCTTCTCATTCTTAGTCTTCTTCTTATTTCTTGACTGCAGTCTCCATTCTGGTCAATGTTTGATCTTAGATATGGGAATTTTTTGACTATTTCAATGTCCTTGTTGTTTAGATTGAATTTGTGTACTGAACTTTTAGTGATCATATTTGCTTCTGGGATACAGGTAGATATTATACTTTGTAACTGCAAAAATGGTCAGAAAGCTCCATGTGCCCAAAACTTAGAGAACCAAGTTCTGAGATGCATGTAGCAAGCAGAACTTTTTAGACCAAAGACATGAAACTCTGGTAATAGGATGATCATACCAACTTAATGACTAATGTTCATCCTGAGTGTTATTACAGAGTACTCTGGAATCAGAATGTCAAGAACCTGACATCCACTAGGAAATCCTACACTCAGAGTCATGAAGCAATTGTTATTTATTTGCTTCAGAACTGTAACCATCTACAGGAGCTAACAGCTTTTTCTGCTGCTGCCTTTGGAAACATGAGTCCTCTGATGGCATGCAGGGGCGGCTTCCTAAAAATAACAAATTGTTCCTCCTGTTATAAATCTCTATAATATTTTACAAAATTAAACCTGCTTGCTTTAATGTTGCCACAATTCCCCCCCCTTTTTTTTATTATGTTGGGAAAAAAGAGAAATACTGCTACATCTTTGATAATTCCCCCAATTTAGTGGTTTCACCCCAATGGTGGAGTGGTTAAATGCCGGTACTGCAGCCAAAACGTTGTGAGTTTGATTCCACAGTGCTTCAGGTTGAGTCAACCTTTCATCCTTTCGTAGGTCAGTAAAATAGGCACCCAGCTTGCTATGGGCAATTGGCTAACACACCGTAAACTGCTTAGAGAGTGCTTAGCACTATGAAGTGGTACAGAAATGTAAGTGCTATTGCTATGTACTAAGTGCTATTTCAAAGAAAAAAGGTGAGAAAATTCTCAACTTGCAGGAAATCTATCCTTGTTTCTATCCAGACAACTCACTATTCATTCTGTTTCTAAGGAGAGAACTGTATAAAACACAAGGGGTCCAGGGATGTGTGAATGTTTTATTTAATCACCTTCTGCCTTCTGAAGGAAGGGGGAGGGTGTTCCAACATTTTCCTCAGACAAAAAGTACTGTAACTCCTGGGATTCCTTAGGGGAGTTTACTAGTCTTAGGGATTCATTGGGAAAGAGTTCTGGCACAATTAGGGTCTTTACAGACTGACAGAAATAATACAGCTTGAGGCCACTTTAACTGCCCTGACTCAATGCTAGGAAATCATGGGAACTGTAGGGGGTTTTTTTGAGACACTGAGCCTTCTCTGTCAGAGAATTCTGGTGCCACAATAAACTACAGTTCCCATGATTCCCTAGCATTGAGCCAGGGCAGTTAAAGTGGTCTCGAGCTGTATTATTTCTGTCAGTCTGTAAAGGCCCTTAATCTCTGATCCACTGATCTACTGAGAAATAGCCACATCAAAATGTGAGAACAGGAGCATCTCAGACTAACAAGTTTGGAAAAGATTTCCATACAACTTTCTCAAACTTTGTGGGAATGGTGTTTACCAACAGCAGGCGCATCACTAGGAAGGTATGGGAAGTATGGGCTGCACAAGTAACACCCTAAGGGAGGGTGACACCACTGATCCCCAAACATCTGCTTTTTGGCAGAAACGGGATGTAGCATTCACCTGCATCCTTTTAAAATGTTGAAGAGATGGTGTAAGTAGGGCAAGACTCAGTGGAAGAAGAAAGAAGAGGCCCGAATTTAAAAAATAATAATAATTAAAAATTCACATTGACATTTTCCTTTTAACCACACAAAGCTATGTACATGTAAATACATTTAGGCCATGTGTATGATAGTGCACATATATACTGATATCAAATAAAAATTATTATTATTATTATTATTATTATTATTATTATTATTATTTCCTTGTGTTTTGAGGCTGGATGGCCATCTGTCAGGGATGCTTTGATTGGGAGTTCCTG
>CM034701.1:110935937-110972259 GCA_020142125.1 Phrynosoma platyrhinos | reverse complement strand
CCAGTGATTATACCAAAATATGATCTAAATATCTCAACAAAATTTACTTAGAACTTAAGAAACAGATTTGCATTAATAAGCATAATAGATCGAGAACCAGAGGAACTATGATCTGAAGCCAGGGACATAATAAAAGAAGAATGCAGACAGACACTTTCAATAAACAAAAAGAAAGAGAAAAAAACCATGAATGACAGAAAAACCACAACAAGCAATAAAGAAAAGAAGAGAAGAAAAAGGGAAATAGGAACAAACTAAGAATTATGAATGCAACAGTACAACAGCTTGTGTGGAAAGATAAAGAAAATTACTACAACGACCAATGCAGAGAAATAGAAGATAACAACAAAAAGGAAAGAACAAGAGATCTATTTCACAAGATCTGGGAAATCCAGATTGGAAGCGGATCCAGATTGGAAGCGATCAATATACATCCCATCAACAAAAAGGGAGACAGAAGAGACTGCAGCAACTATAGAACCATAGCACTGATCTCCCATGCAAGCAAAATCATGCTCAAAATTCTACAACACAGACTCCAGCCATACATGGAAAGAGAATTCCCTGAGGTCCAAGCAGGTTCAGGAAAGGAAGAGGCATGAGAGACCACTGCAAATATACAACAGCTAATGGAGCGCAACAGGGAATTCCAAAAGAAATTCAGCATATGCTTTATAGACTATAGCAAAGCCTTTAACTACATAGATCACGAAAGGCTATGGAATGCCCTTAAAGACATGGGAGTGCCAACACATCTGATAGTCTTGATGAGGAATCTGTACTCAGAACAAGAGGCTACTGTCAGAACAGAACACAGAGGAACAAAATGGTTCCCAATTGGCAAAGAGGTCAGATAAGGCTGCATCCTTTCACCCTATCTATTCAACTTGTATCCAGAACATATTACAAGAAAAGCAGTCTTGGACACAGAAGAAGTAGTAGTGAAAGTAGGAGGAAGGAATATCAACAATCTAAGATATGCAGATGACAACATAGTACTAGCAAAAAACCTCGCAGACCTGGAACACCTAGTAAAGAAGATAAAGGAGAAAGTGCAAAGGCAGACTTAATGTTGAACGTAAAGAAAACAAAAATAATGACCACCGAGGACCTTCACAAGTTCACCGAGGACCTTCACAAGGTTGCATACTGCCTAGCAATGGGGAAATGCGAAAAGATTCATCTTCTTAAAGTTACATCCCGCGTCTATCATGGGAGCAAAGTCAATGCAATAAACTCCTATACTGTAGAATCCCTACCTGAGCTCCTGGCAAGCAGCCAAAACAGTGCTGTTCACATGGCTTTTATGTTTGAAGTTGCTGTTTTAACTGTTTTAAAACTGTATTTTAGGATTGGTTTTAGACTGAATTTGAAAAGTTTTGAAAGAGTATTTTATTGCGTTTTTAAAATGTTTTATCTTTTCCGGTTGTAATTATTTTTACTGTTTCTTGTCTTAGGAGCCCTTGTGGGTTGGGATGGAATACCTAACTATCATGAAGGAAGGAAGCAAAGCTGTCTTTTGAATACTGTTCTGTCTTCTGAATACTGTGCTATCCCTTTGGAGATGTCATCCAGGTACCTGTCTTTTCCATCAGATTCATTAGAAGAATGAGATGTATCAGTTATTAATGAAGGGTGTTATATGGCTAACAACTTGAGACTTAATCTAGACAAGAAGATGGGTCTAATTCTGTTGTTTGAAAATGAAGATTTTAAATTGATGTTTAAGATGTGGAAGAAAGAAAGTTAAGCTTGTATGATGAGGATAAGTTGATTTTCTCTATGGAATATATTATCCAGTCTAGACACAAAATTATCCTTTTTTTTTTTTTTAGAACTAATGGGTGCATCTAATGGTTTTACATACACTCACACATACACAGGACACAGGAAGGCCTGAGGAACTGTTTCCAATTTTAAAAAAAAAACACCTTTCTGGATCTAAAAGAGGTTGAAAGGAATAAAAATCTGGTAAAATTATTCCCCGTAGCCCTAAAGGACCTTTTTCAACAATTAGATTTTTAAACATGGGATTGGGATAGGAATGCATAGAGGTCCCAAAAAACTACACACAGTTTGCTGGTGGCACTTTGCCTGTTTATGTTTCAGAAGATGCAAGACTTTCTCCACTTTTTTTTTTTAACTTCATACGATGATCTCCATGACATGCAGATTCCAGGGCACTTATGCAGGCCTGTTAATGCATGAGGAGCCACAATGAAATTCCAAACTGAAATGCAATGAACCAATGATGACAACCTAATAATGCAACTCTGTAATTACTAAGCAGCAAGCATATGATTGTCTTTTCACAGCCCCAGAAATTAGAAGTCTACCCAAAGGAGAAATTCCCCAGAATGATCAAAATTTAAGAGCATGCTGAATAATACCATCAAAGCATAAGTAGCATTTTTAAAAAACACCATCCAACACTAGACAGAAGGCATAATGATCATGAATCCATTACTGATAAGGACTGGTCAGTTCTATAGGTCTATAGAACAAATCATTTGCCTGCCTACAACTATGGATAAGATCAGTTCTTGAACTAGTAACTGCTATATCTGCATTGTTCTGATTCTGTGAAAAATCGAAATCATATTGTATTAATCCAGTACTGAACTAAAAATCTGAACACGTTACCCCTATGATAAGACTTGCATGGTACAAATAAAATATCTGAAATTCCTGGATATGTTGATGTTGACATCCTATCAAAATTCCATGGCAGTCAGGTATTGATAGAATTATGGAGATAAGTGAGAAATACTTGTTTGAATATTAAGCACAATAATAGACAACTTCCCTTGTTTTAGGGCAGAATCAGTTTTTTAAGTGTAAGATTTCTCATTAACAATTCAGAAACAACTTTTTTTCTGAGAATCTTGCCCTAGCTCTTAATTCTGGTATTTGATTATGCCGTACTTATGCCTTACTGTAGTATAAATGTCCCCTATAATCTCAACTTCTAGTACAAGCCACGACAGAAAGCTGCTTGAAAAACTCAACCACCCCTTGCTAAATAAAACATAGCAGAAACAAGAATGCTTTTAAAACATGTGGTTGAAAGCAGTCACATGATCAAAAGACAATAAAGAGAAAGATTCAAATAAAGAATATATTCAGCAAACCCAAAATTGTATGGTTTAGTCATAGAGTTCATAATATGTAATCAGTGCCTTGTGAGAGTAAGAGTTTAGCATACATTTTTTTTACTACACATGCCTACAAAACAATTGGTTTGGTACTCCTAGATTCTATATAAACAGGATGTAGGGAGGAGAAGGGGGCAGAGGTATTTGATGCATAGTACAAATGGTCATTACGTTACAAAATGGACATATGTGTATTCTGACTTATAATCTAAGGGAACATCACATTAACAAGTACTTCACTTATTTTCTGGCGTATAAGACTACTTTTTAACCTGCAAAATCTGGGGTTAAAGTGGGGGGGTCGTCTTATACGCCGGGTATAAGGAGGTTTGTGATAGGTTTGCCTTATAGTGTCATCATCAGTTGGAAATGACTTGAAGGTGCACAGCAACAACAACAACAGTTTTGGAAGTCATACTCTTCCCAAACTCTATATTTTAACTGGAAAAGTGGGGGGTCGTCTTATACGCCCAGTCGTCTTATACGTCGGAAAATACGGTGCCTGTTAACGTTTCTTTCAATCACATATTTAACTTTTGTAACACATGAATTTCATATAAAGTATGGTAAAGGCATTTTATTGCAAATTTAATCACCATGATTCACATTCAAACACTTACCTACAAGTTTGAAAAGGGTAGAGAGTCTGAATGCTTCAGAGTGATGATATTTAACTACATTTACAGATGACACTGAAATATGGAGGAAGGCTCCTGGCACTGCAAATGATTCAAAGGAACTGTATCCTGACAGCCATGTGTTTTTATGGACGGCAAATGTTGATCTGTTCTGAAATATTTCATTTCTTTTCCATTTGGAAAGAACCAGAGTATTATTAGAAGCTAAATAAAGAAAATAATTTGGTCTCTCTGCCACTTCAAATGAAACCAGGTTTGAATCTGAAAAACAAATAGCAACAGCAAAATGACATGATCTAAGCCAAACCAGTTTTATAGAACTTAGCCTCCAGGGAAATACAGAGGATAATTTTTATATTTATTAAAACATAAACAGATCCTGCCATATTCAACAGACCCCAAAACTATCTATTTTGTGAAGTATTTCACTATCATTATTTTGGAAGGAATCTCTTATACAGAGTGTTCAGAATACATCAGGTTTTGCAAAACACAATTTCAGCTTAATAAGAAAAAAAATTGCTTTTCATGATGGAAAGGAGGTTTAAAATTCATGTGCTCCAATACTCAGCAAATGCCCACCCCCCAAAAAATTATTCACACACACACACACACACACACACACACACAAAATTTTAAGTTTACACTGTAGGATCTTTATTTTCTTCCTCATTAGTTGGTTGACCTGTCCCAGAAAATATAATGTTAAATCTCAAATACTGATAATTCTATGTGTTACATGGTTTTGTTCTATAATCTTTGAAAGTTTTCTAAAAGTAGCCACACTGATTTAGATGTAATTGCAGGATAATGTAATATTCAATAGAAGAATAACAGAACTAAAACCCAAATAAGTATCTGTTCTTGTAAATATTATTTCATTGTACATTGTGTTATTCTGTTTAAAATAACCATAAAACTACTGTAAAATTAGCTGTCCCCCTTAGGGCTGGATAAAATGTCTTTAAAAATCCTGCAGAAAGTACAAATAATCTCCATTACACAGATGTTGCATGATGCACTGTTCATTACTCAGTAATATCATCTAATTTTCCAAGATGACAACATTTATTTACTCGATGAATCACAACTGCAGAAGCTTTTGGACACATTCTTGCTTGTGTACTATTTGGAAAGCTAGCATTACCAGGAAAAACTACCAGTATCTACAATTTGTTATCATTCCACTGAATCTCAAGACAGACTGATTAATTCAAAGACCCAAATCAAACATTCTCTCTCCTCACCAAGTGCAATCATATAAATGGAAGTGAGCATGTGCCTACCCTTCTCATGTTTTGGGACATCTGGCCCAGGGCTACAATGTTAAAATAAAGAAATCCCCCCAAAAAATTCAATAATTGATCACACAGTCTGGGTCAATATGTGTTGTATCTTACATCCATAGGAAGTATTTCAACACTATGTCTGACATTTGCCTGAAGCATCTGAGATATTCAATGTCCGGAGGGAGGAGGGTTGCAACTGTATCCTTGATTCCCTACACATGTACAGGCTAGTTCAAAAAGATATATTATTAAAATTTGGTTATCTATAAGAAAAAAGTGTTTTTCATCAGTCCCACAATAAAGTACTCCAGACTGGGGGCAGGGGGCAGAATTGTATACAGGGTAAAGTTATTTCAGTGGAATGCATTAGTTTAAATTAAAATGGCCACCTTGCAGAATTTTTCAAATAAATTTTTTCCAGTAATACATATTACAATCCCACTGCTGTGTTGGCCATTTCTTTTTCTTATATTGAAAGAATGGTTTTATATTATATTTAAAAACATTAAACTACCTCTTAGGGACTTATTCTTAAATTATTCTTTCTTTTCTTATATTCTTAAAATGCATGCAAGGGAAAATGGCTGACAGCATGTATTTTTTGCATTGGGCAAAAGCCACACAAGCTCAAAGCATAGTTCTGGAGGTTAACCAAGGGGTGAAACACGTGGGGCAAATAGACCGGTTTCAAACTGCTTTGAAGGTGGGATGTTTAGATGATGTGTGACTCCAAAGAGGGCTGGAACTGGATTGAATCCAGGGCTAGTCTGTATCTAAGAATCTCTCCCTTCTTTCACAATTACAAAAGCTCAGTTTTTATTATTATCTAGCTGCTCACCTACACACAGTGTGTGAACACATCATAAGAAGTGATGCAGTAGGTAATCCTGAAAAGTTCTTTATACTTATGCTTTCTCATTTAACCACAGTCTTACTATACAACTATAACATGAACTCAGGGGACACAGCCAGTTGTACTTCATTATTGCACAGCTGATAAGCCACTACCAGTTTCCAGATTTATTCTTAAGTTTTTCTACTTCTGTTCTTGCCACAGTAAATGTTAAAGACTGCTGGGTCTACATAGTTGTTGATCTGAAAGCTAAAGTGTCAGACTATTTATAAACCAGCAATTGCCTTGTAAAAAACCTCTCACTGAGTAGAGACCTTGGCAGGAGGCCTTCTTTCTGAGAAGCTACTGAAAGCAGCAGAGGATTCTCCCCCTTAGCAAATCTTTTTATGTTCTAATCCATGCAGAAGCCACCTCTGCACAGTTAGTACATGACAAGGTGAGGGGAAAAACCTTGCTAATGAGAATGAGGCTAATCTAGTTTGTGCATTCAATTGCAAATTGTATACAGGCAAGATAACAATAGCATCAATAGAGGCTTCATTTATATACTGCTTCATACTGCACTGACCAGTCTCTAAGCAGTTTACAACTGTAAGCTAATTGCCTCTATCTGGATACTCACAAGCAGGGTACAAAAATAAGATATTTTTCTGTTGTTTGTGTCCAGCATCTGGTACTGACAGGCACAATGCTTCTGATTCAGGCATTAACTTATCTAAGAGTCTACAAATTTTACAGTGACATCGAGTTTACCATGTGCTTTGGGCTTATACAGTCCTGATGTCAGCATGAAGGTCACTGCATCTCCAGAAGCAAAGACATCTCCTTTTGCTGGAAAAACAGAACCATCCCGCAGGTTGGCTGCAATTGCAACTTCTCTGTCCAAGTAGCTGACCAGCTTGTAGGGACCCTTTCCTAGAACTGTCAAGAGAAGGCAAGGTTACATTTCCTGTAGAGTTCCACAAATGCTTCTGTCTCACAGGTTTATTAAGTCAGTCACACAGAAGTGAAGAAAACAGCACCATTAGTTGAAATTCTTCACAAAACTCTGTGTGAATTATGATACACACAGAAGCTCTTAAATTGGAGCTATGATATCTCTGTGACCTGATATCTCCAAACAATTTGTTTGCACCATATCCTTGTATATCCAAGCGCAAAGTATATGTGTTATAATACTTCTCTATATCAATGCCCAAGTAGGAAAAGCTGAAAATCATCATTCTCCCTATCATTACCATGGGAAGCTAGAGAGCAGAAGTGAAACAAGCAAGATAGGCAAGGAAATCTTTACCTTTTGACAAGATTCCTGTCTACCCCAGAAAGCCAGCAAGGGCCAAAGATTATGCATGTGTCTTATTATTGCCTGCAAATGGTGGCAGCAGTACACAGACATAAACTTTTGGGAAATTAGAATGATGGGAATAAAGCTCTTAAGACTGAAAGACAAAAGACATCTTGGGGAATTTCATCCTTCCCAGTTTTGCCCTAGGATGGTTTGAAAGGGGCAGTGACGACATGTGACCCTACAGATATTGATGTACCATCATCTTCTCATCCTTCTCCACGCTATGCTGACTATGGTTGTTTTGGTCCAACAACATCTGATGAACCACTTGTTATTCACCTTCTTTTGAACTATGCTGGGGAAATTTATTCACAGCTAATAGGGAGGTAAAAAATAATTTGTTTCAAAGAACATTCATCTTCTTGAATTAATTTTTGTATTTCAACCATGAAATATTTTCACAGATTCCCAAATTTTCAATCATAATAAGCCCAGACAGATACATGTGCATTTTAAGTGTCAAAGATGGGTCTTACTGCCTTCACCCATGGCCACCCGTCTGCAGCCCATCTGCAATCCGGGCTTCTCCGGCGGATTTTGATACACAGGATTTTCCCATCTTTGAAAAGCCGTGGGATAAGCCCAGGATGCAGACGTACTGTAGACAGGCAGCCATGGGTGAATATGATAAGACTTGTCTTTGATACTTAAACATGCATGTATCCCATCAGGAGAAAGATGAAATACATCTTATGTGATAATCTCCATAGAAATATGAATCATCAAATTAAAATGCAGAGTACTTATATTTTCTGAAAACAGTAGATTTGCCAAAGTAACCCCCTCCTTCACTTAAAATCAGAAGGAGAAACCTGAAGTAAATTAACCCATGAAAACTAAATAATGTCTAAACTTTCTGACTTATATCTGTGCCCCCCTTGCTATTCTTCTCTGGGGAAAGATGAAGGTAAATGTTTGCTATTCTTCTATGGGAAAAGATGAAGGTTGCCACCTCTTAAGACTTTCTTCTCTTTCAAAGGGAAAAGAGGAAGCTGGTGTTTATCCTGGGACCCTTTCCTTATAGCAGTTTTATTGCAAGAAACTGCTCAGACCCTTTCCTTATAGCAGTTTTAATGCAAGCATTACAATATATGTTAAGAATAATTCCTAAATTATGAGGAAAACGTTCAGAAAGTCTAAATTTTAAAGGAATGTAAACTATGACAATTTCAGCCCGAGTTTACATTTGTCCTTTTTACCTTGAGCTTTTAATATAGCCATGTATACCTATAACAATAAAGGAACTAATATACATATATAAATAAAGGTACATGCTAAACATGAGCACTTTTCAGGTAATTTCTTGTTTGTATAGGAAACGTCCATACAGGCTTTACTGTATAAGAAAAATGCACAAACAACATGTCAATATAAAACTATCTTTTTAATTTTGTATAGTAACAACGAATCAAAATGTTAGCAAAAGCCATGAAAAGGGAACACTAAGAATTATTATAGCTTGCAAATGAGCTCCCTCCTGAGGCCCTTCAGAAAAACACAGCTACAAGAGCATGTCCCTACCAACCACACATTACATTTAGGTATTATTTTTCTTCTGCAGGGTAAAAAAGGCAAATAGCAGTAACTGGTGATTTTGACATACAGCATCATGATATATCTGTCCTTAAAGATGTTAAATATTGTTCCAAAAATTGTCAATAAATAAAAAGGTATATTTTTATAGTAGTGCCAGAAGGTGGGCAATTGCTGGTGTAGGTTGTTGCTATTGCCTTATGGTCATATCAAGAATAACACATTTGTGTTAAATCATGAAGACACACTGTCATGATAGTACTGTAAGTTCTGAGGTGCTGAAGAAGGCAGGAACAGAGGGGAAAACAAGCATGGAACAGGCTAGGATGGTAAATCAGCTACAGTATATTATTTTTCTTACTTTCACACTGTCACTTGCCTTGTCAGCCTCAACTGAAATACTGTTGAGAATGTGTTACCAGAGAGAAAGAGCAGGAATGTTATGTTGTTCTGAGATGCACAAAATAATTCTGTTGATCAGACTGCCCAGAAAATTCCTAGGGGTTTCAGTACCACATTCACTCAAGTACCACATTAACTTAAGCTTAAGAGAACCATATCTCTATTTTTAATCAATCATCTATGCTGTTTCAATAAATCTGGATAAGATATCAGTTTCTGGGGGGAAATGATCAGAGAGGAAATGTAGTTGTTTATTACCAGTTCAAATCAATTACTTACCTTTATTAATATATTCACAATCATAGGCTAAAGAATGGGAAAACAAACAGTTAGCAACAGGTATTTGGAATGCAACAAACCAGTATCATGTTTCATATACACCTGTAGATTTACACATCCATATTTCATTTTCATTCAAACTGGAAAGTAAAATTAAAAGGTGAAAAAAGTTCTGATCTTTGGCATTTAAGATCCACCAGAAATAGCATACTGCACACTAATATATCTGATATCAAAATAAGAATCATCTCTATTAAGCAGATAAATATTCTTTTATGACCTCTAGTGGATAGAAATTAACTTGGCTGTTCTTCACATAACACAAGGGTTACCAGAAGCTTCAAATATGCAAATAATAATAATAATAATAATAATAATAATAATGTTTCTAACAGAACAATAATCTGAATTTAAAGCTACATTAATTCCCTAAATGAACAATCATACAAAAATCCAAAAACTAAACTCTGTAATTAAAACCTGATGTGCTTTACTTTTAAAAAGAGTTGTTGCTAAACAGTTAGTCATTCTCTGGCATGGATGTCCATCCTCCTAACTGTAGATTATTGAAAATTACAGAAAAACAAACCTCTTTTTTAATATAAAAAGGTACAAAAGAATCCAGTAGCACCTTTTAGACTAACTAGCTCATTCTAACATAAGCTTTCATGGACTCTAGCCCATTTCATCAGATACAAGATGCATCTGGCTGATGAAGTGGAGCCTACAAAAGCTTGTGCTAGAATAAACCAGGTGTTGCTGGCTTCTTTAATGCCTTTTATGCTAAAACAGAGTAGCATGAGTATCTCTTTGGATAAACCCTCTAAAATACAAAATACAATTATTTTGCAGATTCCTAGAAGGGTCCTACAGAAATGTTAGCTTAAGGGTATGGGTTGTCAGAGTGCTGAACCTCTTATTCTGATTATCATACTTACGGCACAGTCTAGGAGATCTCCAATCTACCATAATGCCCTGTTGACAACACTGATGTGCATATGCTGCAACACTTGTGCAGAAACATTCACAGTCCCCTCCCTGGTTACAACCACATGTGTCTGTCAAACAGTTTGAATAAAACCAGGTGACATCAACCTAGGAAGATAAGAAGCAATATCATTGTAACCTATAATTATCTACTCAGTGGCAGAAATGTTTTCAATATATGCTCACAATTATTTGAAGAGCCAGATTAAGAGCATTTAAACTAAATTTTACATTTCATTTTAACAGGATATGACAAGCATCACTTATTATTTATTTATACAAAGCAAGTTCAGCACTTTGGTTATCATTTTAAGTTAGCTAATGCTGGTGGAAAAGTCTCCTGAGAAGAACTCTGGTAATATAATAGAAAGAGAGTCATGTGGTCCATTGGCTATATGAGGTGGATGGAGGGTTCTATTACATTCCATGCCCCACAGATCACACCTGTTCTCTTAAACCACTGCTTATCCCTCAGAAACGTGTTCAAAAATATTCATTTCCCCCCCATAAAAATGCTTCCTTGGGCCAGATTCCATTTTAAAACAATGTATTTTCCCCGACAACCAAAACATCAAGAAAAAGGGCCCAAATGCCTTTTTGATAGAACAAAAGCATGACTTGTGAAGGTATGTCACTTCCAGTCACTCAAAATGGCAGCCATAGCAGTGTGGTGTGGCCCTACCAAGTGCCAAAAGGAATTGAAAATGTCGTTCTAAGCCCCAGAGCATGCAGTTTTTGGCTCCAATTATTGGCAGGGTAAAGGTTATTCTTCATTATTTTCCCACCTCGATGCAGCATGTTAAATCTCTCTCTACACAAAAAAATCTGCAAACAGCTGAGAGACTTTCTAGAAACGGTGAGGGGAAAGGACAATTAGGGAAAAAATGGCATTCTCCTTTTCCACCAAGATGATGGAGATTATCGCATGAAGAAATGCTGCTGTGATAGACGAGAGATTGTAAAGACGCAACCGTGTTTTATTGCATGTGCTGGCAGCTGGGGAAGTGCAACCTGTTTGCATCCCGGATCTCAGCCATGTTTATCTGGCTGATTTTCAAAAATGGGAGTCTGCTGTTTTTGAAAAGCCATGGAATAAGCACAGCTGAGATCTGAGATGCAGATAGGTTGCACTCACCTGGCTGCCAGCGCGTGCGATAAAACCTGGTTTTGTCTTTACAATCCTGCATCTATTGCAGCAGCATTTCTCCATGCAATAATCTTTGATATTCTGCTGAATACCAATCCTAGCCATAAATAAAAGAAATCTGTTAAGCATCACATATTACTGTAGCTTGGCATTCACCACCTCTATGTAAATGGGAATTCACACAACCAGTTTTATTCCCCAGGTTTAAGGTAGTTTCATGTTCAGCATCATCCCTGTGCACAAGAGATCACCTGGAACTCAATAAACATCTGATCTATGTCACTCACTTTATATGCTTCTTTGCTAATGTAATATATTATAAGTGCAACATCAAGAGTTCTGCATTATTCTAAAATGTGGTACATAATAAGCTTACGATACTGATTCTTTTAAATATTTCATGAAAAGGTTTTTTAAAGTTATTGATAACTCACCACAGGATGGCAAGACTCAAATATTTCACTTAATAATATTCCACATTCTTTCTTGGCAAATGGCTCTCTCATGGGATTTAAAATGCATGGATGCCGAATGTCAGAACTGTCAACACACTTGAGTCCGAGATGGGGAAAAAAAACATAAATCAGAAATGATTCTTACAATCAATATTTTTTTAATTTTTTATTATTAAAACATACCTATACAGATTCAAATTGACAACTTTGAATATTTCAAGAAAATGCCCATTTCATTATACATATCAGAAAATTAACCATGTATATGAAAAGAAAGCAACAACTTAACTACTTCCTAAATTTCTACCTCATCTGGCTTCATAGAACATTTATTTGGTTCAATATTCTCAACTTCTGATTTTTCTTTCATTTCACAGTCTCAACAGTGTGAAATCCAAAAAGCTCAGCTCTTAATTTTTATTCTTCCCTTATATACTTGTTTATCTAAATTTCCCATTTCCTTTTACATAGTTCTACTATGGCAATCCTCACGGAAAGATTGAAGAAAGTACTCACAGCTACAATCCACACTGATCAATCAGGCTTTTTATCAAAAAGACAATTGAAAGAGAATGTTGGGACAGTGACAGATGTAACAGAATATTATGAGAGACATAAAGAGAAGAAAACAGCATTTATATTTGTAGACACAGTGAAACTTTTGATAATGTTATGTGGGATTGTGTGTTGAAGGTATTTAAAAGAATGAAGCTAGGTGACAATTTTTTGAATTGGATAAAATAAATCTACCATAACCAGACAGTTAAGATCAATATGGTTTTCCAACTGTTAAATTAATGATATAGCTTGAACTGAGAGCTATTGTGGTGTAGTGTTTTTGAGTGTTAGCCAAGGACTCCAGATTTGGGTATTGATCCCTGCTTAATCATAAAGCCCACTGGGTGATCCTGGGCAAATCACATATTCTCAGCCTCAAAGGAAGGCAGTGACAAACCACCTCTGAATAAATCTTCCCAAGAAAAGCCTATGATAGGGTTGCCATAAATCAGGATTGACTTCAAGGCACATAACAACAACCAACAAATAGCTTGCATTAGATTAGCCGAGAATCCAGAAGGGGCATGCATTTATATCACATTCTTGATAATAAGACTGTACTTCAATACATGAATTGGAGCTAGCGATAGAATTACGGTAGGTTTTGAATCTTTAATCCTCCCAAAAATAGGCAGCTAGATACCCAGAAGAATAGGCCATGGCTGACTTTAATATGTGAAGAATTTTTTCTTACCAGCCCTAGAAAGGACCCTATATGGAGGAAGTGTACACTTTATCAGGGCCAGATGAACATGGCATAGACTACAGTTCACAATACACAGAGGAAATACCAAGGATAAACTGCAGCTGACGTCTGAGGATGTTTACATAAACTTACATATGTATCTCTGTATCTATTGTCCAAATCATGTGTTGGTGTCAATCAGAAGCTGCATTAGAATAATCTCAAGCAACATTCTGAATTGCTGGGCCTTCTGATCTGCCCCTGTCTAAGACCTTTTCTCTAAGAATAGACTAGAACTGAGACTGAAAGCCAGATTACCCCTTCCTCTGATATATTCTAACACATCAAGAAGTCCCAGATTTCCTTGTATATAAGTAGGAAGAAGAAACAACTAGTGGGAGAGTCAAATCAAAGTACTCTACGACAGAAAACCCTCCAACATTTCACCAATAAAAACTGGGATACATGTGGCCAAGCAACCTTCAAGTGTGGTTAAGAAGACAAAAGTTATAATTGAGGAAGAACACACAAGCTAGGAGAGGCCACAACAGCTTGCTTTTCTCTGAGCCTACTGGAAAAGATCCGATTCTTCCCTCCTCCTGAATTAATTGGGTGCAAACTACTTTTGCACTTTAAACCCAGTTTATATCAAATGAACTATGTTTCAGGGGAAAGTGGGACATTTTAAAATCAGCCAAAAAAGTGTGATCTCTGATAATTAATTGGGATTATCCCTGCCAAATTAGGACAGTTAGAGGGTATGAAACAGTGGGAGCAAGTGTTGTTGCTGCTACTGCTTTCTATAGGATCTGCAGAGCTCCAAGTGAGTATCTAATCCACTCACAGCCACAGTTGCAGTGCAGCTGTGCTCAGATTCAAAGCAAATAACAACATTTCTTTTGTGTTCCATTCAGTCTCAAAATATATTGCTCTACAAGCTGGAGAATGGGGGGAAAGCTATAGATATAAAGTAATAAGTTTTATAAATATCTCCAGATATAAGACATAGGAGATTATTGCACAGGCTTTTAACCCGACTGCACCCTAATGGGTTGCAGGCAGGAGGCGGGATGCCAGTGGGAATTATTGCATGTAATTCACTGCCAATTCCGCCACCCGAGTGCAGCCAGACTGCAATACGGGTCCCAGGAGTGCTCAGCAAGCTGCTTTTCAAAGCTAGGAGCTTTCCAACTTTAAAAGAGGCTTGCTGAGTGCTCCTGGGAACTGGGCTGTAGCCCAGCTGCATGCAGCTGGCAGAATCGGCAGCAAATTACATGCGATAATTTCTGCCTGCATCCTGCCTCCCGCCTGCACCCTGTTAGGGTGCAGGCGGGTTAAAATCTCCATAGTTTATCTTCATTTTTTCCCCTCATGGTAGCGGAATCTATAGCCTGGGCCAAGTCCCTTTGGATTTCTGGCCCCCTCTGGACTTCAGAACTCTCATAAAATGCACCTCTCACGACCACATGTGGGGTTCCTGCCTACTTCAGAAGCTATTCCTCCAATCGGTAAATAAGAAGGGATGGAGCTAGCACGCATTTCCTATTTCTAGCCCTTTGTATGTTGATTTAAAAAATTAGAACACATAATTAGAACTACAGATTGATAAATATAGATTTTATTTGTCTTTAACAATAACTATGTAATGAAATTCAGTGTTTATTTACCTCTCCAGCTGCCCAGCTACTCCCAAATTCTTGTGCATTTGTTAATTCAAAATTTTCAGGAGTCCTCATTTCATTTATTGTTTTTGAGTCAAAATTTCCACATAAGCCAGTCAGCTCACCCTAGAAAGGAAGCAAAATTAATATGACCAGCTGATGCCACATATCTTCTGGTCAGGAGACCAGAATAATTATTTGTTTCTTGAAGGAACAAAAGCTGCTGCAGCATGGCATAACATTTCAATTATTTGGAAACCCTAATTTCTAAATACATGAATTGGAGCTAGCTCTGTCCCTGGGATTCTCCAGGGGTCACAAACAGTTAGCTGAACACGCCCTCCCCTCCAAAAAAAAGTGGCTGGAAGTTTACTGCTGTTTTTGAAAAAAATGGTAATTTTTGATACTAAACATTGGAGGGGAAAACTATAACCTATTTCAAAGCTGACCTGCCATCCCTGTAGGCTTTCAAAAGTAGCAAAAGAGGAATCAAAGGTGGTAAAAATCAGCTTTGGGGCTATATATGGCTCCAGGAGGCACTTGCCCCACTGCTGCTTTCTGCTCTATTTACATCACCTCAGGATTCCTACATATCTGAAGACGTGTATTAAGAAGCTATCCTTTGGTGAGTATCATACAGCTGGAATAATCAAGCAAAGAGACATTTCTCATGAAGTTTGGAATTTGCAGAGAGTCCACAGTTTGCATTTGCGGATTTCACTGAAAGAGTATAGTTCATAGATCTATCCTATCACAAAGTGCTTCAAAACTTTGCAAATATGTACATATCAATATTAAACTGAGTTTAGCAGGATTATTCTTGTGCAAATGATAACTATAATCTAAAATAAACCATAACCGAAGTGCATATTCATAGTTATATAAATACTGGACATTCCTAAAATATATTAAGAGCGATTGTAAGTGGATTAAATTATTACAGTCTATAGTAGTAGTTTGAACTGTGTGCACCTTTGTTCACTGTACCTGCAAATCCTTAGAGTTGTACTGTACCTGCATTTCAACGATAACTGGTTTAAATGATGTTCATACATGCTTCATTGGCTGTTGACTCAAAATCTCAGTTTGTAGTTTTCTACTCCTAAATATAGAGGACTTGTTTTGCTAGTAAGATACTAATTTAATCTAACAACAAGGGGTATATGGAGTGTTTTTATACAACATTAAGTATGTTCATAAACTTTTGTAAAAACAACATATATTTGTTTCTAATTGAAATGTGGAATTTTCTATAAATTGACATATATTCAGTGCAATAATTTTCCTGGGAAGGCATTGACAATATTGGCATATACATTAGAGAAATAAGACAAGTAATGTTTTACCTTTTATTCAATAATTTTTTCTTACTATATCTAAGCTTTTCAGTCTGAATACACTGTTTTCTCAGGCATGTCAATAGAAAATACTGTTATACAGGATGCATCTTTAATTTGGTGAATCCAAGCAAATATTTTAGTTTTATTATGAAATATCCATTAACACGAATGTGTGGTGGATATAACAGTAATATAGATAGCTCACTGTTTGTGCTATCTTAGATATGAGTCTTTTACCCCAGATGTAGCAGTGCTTTTTAAATTACCTAGAAGAAAGTTTCCTTAATACTTTCAAATCTATGTTTCTCAGATATCTTTTTATTAGTCTTGTCAGTAGCAACAAAAGATTATCAAGTGATCCTCCCAATATTGCAACTAAAAGGCAGAGACCAAACAAAACTATGACATTTCAAACCCCAAGGATTTTAGTGAGGGAATTAAGCATAACCTATTTCCCACTGAAATCAACAAGAACTTCAAAGAGATTCACTGTCAATATTTTGTGCCTACAAGAGGAGGCAATTTTTGCTTACCTGCCACTGAGGCCCTGTCTCCACATGAACTGTTGTTCTTTGGTCCCACATTACTGTGATGTGTTCATTAGGAAAATTGACAAGTGTGAAAAATCCAGCTTTCCATATATATATTTGTTGTAGTTTGTCTAGGTAACTTAATGGACTCTGGCAACAAATAAATAATCAATCAGACTATATAAATAGACTGCAAAAAATCCAATATTGTAGGTAACTTCAAAACACTTTTTAAAATGATGTTTATACTTAGAAACACTTTTATGTTTCTGATTTAGGTAAATGTTATTTATTACATAGTTTTGACATTTCAGAAGATTGTATGTAAACAATGGGTACAATCTAATACAATCCAAGAAACAGTACATGTGCTTAAAAAGTGGCTTTCGACAGATCTTAAACATGCAAAAAATGTTATTTTTTTCTCTGCATATTACTGATTAACTCCCTTGCCACAAAATGCCACCACAAAACACAAACAAGGTCACAGAATGGAGAAGTGTGCAATGTACAAACTTTTAGAATACATCTGTCTTTCATTTAAGGTTACATGCCTTCTAAGCGGTTCAACTTCATGTAAACAGATCCACTACAGACATTCAGACTAGGGACTTTATCACATGGAGGAAATCCTGTGAAGAAACAGGGTTTTAAATAGGGGGGTAAACGCAAAATTGGGTAGATTTTCACACACATTGCTTTTAAACTATGCTTAATCCGAACAGAAAGTAGTCCAAAAAAAAGCCGCTTCTTTTTACTTTCGGAAAATCTCAAAAGTAAAAAGAAGTAGTTTTTGACTACTTTCGATTTGGGTTAAGCATGTGTGTGAAAATCTACCCACTTTTGCAGGTTTTCCCACCTTTTAAATCCCATTTCTGCATGGGATTTCCCCCGTTTGATAAGGTCCGATGAGAGAGGAAGCAAACATAACAGACAAAAAGTCTTGGTACATCAAATCTAGTCAATACATCTTAGCCTTCTGTTTCTCTAGTAGAACATGTGGGCAGTTAATCTGGGTAGGATTAACAGGGCCTGGCACAGGATTAACAGGGATGTGCAGAAATGGCTTCTTTGGGCAGGTGGGACTTACATAACACAACAAGGAATTTCTTATGACAGGCCACCACTTTTCACTGACAATAGTGTTCATCTTTCTGCTGTAGATCCTGACATTTACCTCAAAAATTTTCAGCACAGTATGCACTTTCTCCTTGACAGGAGGGTGAGTGAAGTCAGGCTTGATCATCTCGCTCTAATGCCAGGATACATGCTTAGCAAATCTGTATCTAGAAGGTTCTCTCAGAGGCACCAAAAAGCAAAGAAGCCTTGCCTATAACCCTCTCATTGCCATCCAGCTTAAAGGGTAAAGGGAGGCAGTTTTTTGACCCAAGCTTGACTCTCATCTCCAAAGTGCTAATCGGCACCTCCGTGTGATATTCTACTATGATTCTAGATGAATTATTCAGTGGCTCAGCTTTCTCTTAGTGCTCTCAACTGAGTGTCCAATATTCTTTCTGATTCTACCTAATTCAAAAAATATTGCCACCTTTTTGGTTTGTTTTATGATTACTGGTTTGCTTTATCTGTGTCTTAATTGTTTTTATATTTTCCTTCAGATTAAACTCTCCAAGGAATTTCTATGGAAAGACCATGTAAACGTATTTTTTAAAAAGAAAAAGAAAAAAGATTGGCTTTGAGCCTCTCTGCTGAACTGCCCTCCTACCTCGAGCCTGCCAGCACTACCAAATTTTCAAATGCTTAGATTCTCTGCATATAATAAATGCTATGATCTGGATTTTTGTATCTGATTGTTCTAAGATTGCAAAGATAGCTAGCACTTGTCATGCATGCCTTTGTAAGTTAATTAGTATGCATTTATTTTTAGTACTTGCCATATAAGCAAATCCATAGTCATACCAATATATGTTTTCTTCTACACTGTTAGAGCTTACCGGATCTCCAGTGTCATCATCAAATATTATGAATGATTTTCCAATGTTAATGAAAATATACTTTCTGCAAATTATTCCAGTGTTAAAGCAGTTAGCATTTTCTACGATGATGGAGAAACTAATGACTGAGGTGCTCTATAGAAGACAGAGAAAAAGCAGCTCATTAATGTTTGACAAACAATGAAAACAAATATACTATATCCACTTGATCAACTGTTCAGCTGACCTGCTAACTCCCACACATTTCCTCTATCCCTTTCTATCTCTTAAAATGGAAAAGATTCAGAGATAGTTGGTGAGATGATGTAGCAGGTAAGAATTTGACATATCACTGATCAGCATCCAAGACAGCACTCACATTCTTGCACGGAGTAAATTCAACTGCTTTTTACCGGTAGCAAGGTAGCAATGGAAGCTCAAAACAGAGGACATTGATATGACAAGACTTTTCTGTGTCAGATCACTAACCTGTAACCATTGGGTCTAAGATATGGTAGCCCAACTCATCATGGACAAGACTGTGATGAGCAGTAAAAATGGCATGTCGTTGCTGCTAACTGCCCTCAATTCGACTCTGACTCATGGCAACCCTGTGGATGAGACATCTCCAAGACCCCATATCATCTCAAATCCTGCAGGTTCATGCCCATAGCCTCCGTGATTGAGTCTAACCATCTGGCATGTGGTCTTCCTCTCTTTCTACTACCTTTTAACTTTCCTAGCATTATTGCCTTTTCTAATGAGTCATGACTTTTCATGATGTGGCCAAAGGACAACAGCTTCAATTTAGTCATCTTAGCTTCACAGGGTAAGTGAAAGGCATGTTTCTCATGATATTGGAGAGATTAGTCCACCAGTTGTGGATGCAAAGAGCCAAGCAAGCTACCAAGAGGAAAATGCTTGGATTGTGCTGCTCTGGATCGAAGTAATACAAACACCATTTCTGGGGTGGTCTTATCTAGAGCCAGGTGAAGGAGGTGACCATAGTAGTCATGAAGCCCAGCATGTCCTGACTTAATGTTGATTTTGCAAAATTCTTTGTACCAATGCCCTTAGGGCAAACTCTCTGTCCTTGAGTAGGAAGGCTCTGGATTTCACTGAGTTGAGCATTGCCTCTGTGAACTAGATACAATGGAATGGATGTAGAGAGAAATTTCCCCAATTTATCATCAAAACCAAGTCCTGAAGAAAGGATGCTGTGGATTGGACATCTTGTAGGCCTCATGGAAGAAAGGGGAGAATATGAGGCAGTCATCGAAATCTTGGGAAATGGAGAGTCCTTTGGATCTTACCCAAGCTGCTACCACAGCTAGACCAAAGAGAAGAATGCAAAACTGAAAATGCTCCAACCCAACATAGAAGCAGAAGATCTGTCTGCCGGAAGGGTGGATAATGATAAAAATGCATCCTGTAAGTATATTTAGGTGAACTACTTTCCTTTGTGGTAAAGGGGAGAATATTCAATAGACTGACTATCCTGAATGTATTGCAGGGAAGGAAGGAATTGATTTCTCTGAGATTCAAGATCAAGTGCAAACGTCCATCCCATTTGAAAAGAAACTGAGTGCACCAAAGATTAATCAACTCGCTCTATTGCTCCCTTCTGTAAGAGCATTATGATCACCTGGTGGAGAAGGTCTGACGGCTATGTTTGTCAGAAGGTTCTGCATGAGGCAGTTTGCAGAACTCTATGAAATACCCTTGTAGAATTATATGGAGAACCCACATATCTGTAGTTATAGCATCTCATCTGTGGAAAAGGGGCACTAATTGGTGAAACAAAGGAGTGGGGTTGTAGCTGCTTGTTGAAGTAAGGAATCAAAAACATCACTCAGAGTTGTGTGAAGGTTTCTTTGTGGAGGAGCAGTGCATTGACTGATTTTAAGAAGACCAGAAAGAGGAAGAGCCCAGAGAAGGCATTTTGCAGTGTTGAAGAGGTGGAGAAAGAGAGACACATTTAGGCGGGAATAGAATGAACCAGTATGATGTTGAGTTGAATTGTTGGTAAGTTTATGACTGGAGACCACAATTTTTAGCCATCAACCTCATCTTCTCGTTGTGATCCAACTTCTCATCTGTGGAGGATTGGAGCAATCTTGGTTCATCAAATGGGAGCTCCTCAATCATGGACCTCTCATCCAGGATAAGTCCAGCAAAATGGAGCCAGGCATGTCTATGGAAAATTATGGCCTTCCCACTACAGTCTTCAGCATGGTAATCTGCTGAGCCACCAAATTATGTGCTTCAGACTGGGAGACCACAGGTGCTTTTTATCATTGTGCAAGATCAATGGGGGAGGGGATCTCTTCCCAGAGGAATTACTGCTAGGCAGCCATGCATGTCTGATAATTTGCTATTCTAAGGATGAGTGCTGCCATGGAGTAAATCTTGTAGGATATGGCTTTGATCTTACATCCCTCCTTCTTTGCCAGTAAATCATGGACCTTTTTGAAGGACCTGGATTGTTCTGCTTCAATCCTCCTTGAAATGGGTGGAACTGAGGTCAGAGTCTGCCAAGAATAGTGTGCCACTTTCCACAACACCAGCAGGAAACATTGTCAAAGGTATGTTTTGATGTTTGATCCCTTTAAAGACTGGGTTTTGGAGAGGTGGCTCAGATTATTTCATTTGAAGGCCCGGTCCTTTAGCCATTCTAGAAACCTGGTCCAAAAATGTGCCCAGGTCATCTGAGAGGAAACAAGGTTTTGATCTCCCACATGTAGGTCTAGGAAGAAAGTGGGAGTATCTTCCACTGCTGAACAACCTGACTCTTCCTCTGATGATGACTTTGCACCTAATGATTTTTTAGGAGGCTGAGGTGAAGGAGGAGTATAGATGGTGTTGCATCAGTGTCAAGTTGAGGAAGACTGCACAGCAGTGGGGAAAATTGTTATAGTTGGATTGGAGGCTGAGTAGCAGGTTCCCTAACTTGAGTGAGGAGATAGTACTGGCACTCATGGAAGAAGTGGCAGTAGCTTAGAATGTGAGGGAAATTGCAGCCTAGAGATTGTAGCTGTAAAACATCTGGTTTGGAGGTATGGAAATGAGCAACCAATTGAGGTGGAGTGGGGGTGCTCTCTGTAGTGGTCCTCACAAACAATATAATAGTTATAATATGGGTCCCATTTAGAATGGGAAGTTCACATAAATAGGATAGGTATCTGTCCCATAGAAATAGGGTGGAGAATGCAAACCATCTCCCCAAAACAGTGATGTCTTGAATGTCTTAAGAGTAGAGTGAGGAAGGAAAATGTTGAAATAGAGATTGAGTCTTCTTGAGACCAAGACCTACTCTGGTATCAAGTGGGAATGTAAGGCTGTGACTCCCAGTCAACTTCGATGTATTCAACCACTCCAGCACCAGTCACCCTCAGTGTCAAATCTGGGGCCTTCTGAAGGTGACAGAGAACGATTCATCCAAAATCTCCTTTTCTGAGTAGGAACCAACAATTTAGACCTCATCAGAATAAGAATCCATCTCGTTACCAATTATCACCAGAGTAGGGTTAGGGGAATAATGACGAGATCCTGGAGAGGTTGGTATATGAGACAAAGAAGGGCCATGGCTCTTGGGTGGAAGATCTTGATATAGCTGAGACTTGGAGGGCCTTCTGAAGGCCTTCTGAGGATCAGTGGCTGGCCCTTATCTTCTCTTCCTCTTCCTTCGGCTCCACTATAGCTGTAGAGGAAGGATGTTTTTATTTCTGCAATTGCTTCTCTGGGAATTTCCCTTGAGTGGATGGAACATCTCTAGATTTCTGGACCGTGGAAGCAAACTCAGGGGCTTCTCAGTGTGTGGGGCACCACTTCTAAGTTGAGGAAGCCTGAACAGCAGCCACAAGAGTCTAACTCAATTAGTGACTCATCTGGTGCTCTATAGTCAAAGACAGACAGGAGCAGGTAGCCACTGATGCCATATGAAATGATTTATTACAACCAGCAAGAGCTTCCCACTGAAGAGTTTTAAGACAGGAAGCTCTATTTGCTGTGTAAATATCTGGCAATGTAGTCATGACCCAACCACATGATCCTCACCCAGGCAGAAGAGACAGAAAGCACGAGTGTCAGATTGTGGGATCTTTGCCTCACAGACTAAATAATTCTTGAAAAAAACCCTTCAAGATCATAAGTCCCCTGAGAGAAAAGAAGTGATGATGCAGAGAATGCCAAAACTCAGAGACTTCTTCATGGTCCTAGCACAATAGTAGAGAACACCCCCCCCCAAAAAAAAACATCCTGTGTTTCTGCAGGAACACATGGCTTATATGGTTACAGATGAGGGAGTGGAGCTATCTCCAAAATGCAGCAACCTCCAAAATGCAGCTACCTCCAAAATGCAGCTCTGAAAGCTTCCAAAGAGCTCTACACAGATGCAAAATGACCCATACATGTGAAATCACAAACACCACAAAGGCACAATATTCCATCTGATCTTGTCAGCTCTGGTTATTACTTGGGTGGGAGACCACCAATATATACCAAATACTGTAGGCTATATTTCTGAGGAAGGAATTGTCAAACTATCTCTGAGTATTCCTTGTCTAACAAAACCCTATGAAATTCAAAGGGTCACCATATGTCGAGAGACACATACACACACATTATGTGTACACACAACTGAAGAGTATATTGATATATCTATGAGGTGAAGTTTTATCCTCCAGTGGTGCTAGTTATTAAAGTTCATACAAAAGATCTTATTTTTGTAAAGACTAATAAATAGTCCTTTTTTCTCTCATGTTTTTAACTGCAGACCTTCTACCCAAGTCAAAATTCACAATCAATAAGTTTTCCACTTAAAAAGTATTACCTTAACCAGGTAAACTTTACAATTTCCGATGTAATCAAATGAAAGCCCATCAAAAGTTCTGTAATGGCGATCTCCATATGTAGTACACATTGATGGACAAGGGTAGAAAGTGCACTCAAATGATCCATGATTGCAAATGCTGAAAAACAGGAAAACCAATATTATTAACAGTGGCCACAACCTGGCATGTCTTAATAATGCTGATAAACTCCAGTGAAAACAAAATATTAAAATTATCTGCCTTCAAGATATTAGCATTCCTATAAACACGAAGCTCTTACACATGCAGTCTGTCTGTATGTTTCAATAAATAGTAAAGGATCTACCAGCATAAAGCAATGCACTCACAAAACAGGCAATTCCTTAGAAATGGGTGTGGGGGTTACACTAGAGAGGGGTATTCTGTGTATTTACTTCCATTTCCAGGGCAAGTTGCTGGACATAATTGGATTCTGCAATGGCAAACATCAGTGATATAATGGCAGTTCACTTTAGAAATAATGATTTAATCTACCCAACTGACTATATGTTGAATTTATGCTGTCTAAGAAATAAGGCAATCATGTAGCACTGTTTATTGCTAGAAGCCTGTATTATTGTACCCGTATTTTACTTATTAGCAGCCCAGGTTAGCCTTATCTAATTCATGCTGAAACTATTTTAATAAGTATTATATACTCCAATCAACAATAATTTTAGCTTCTTCAAATCCTCATTTTAATTTGGTGGTTGGAAAACTTTAGTGGTCAATAAACACTGAGACAGATGAAACTGCAAATATTCTTATTGGCTCTTCTCCTCCCTCACAAAACACACATTTGTAAAATATGTGCATGTGTGTATATGTCCATGTGTGTATTTCTTACTGTAACAGTGACCAAAATATTTGAGTTAAATATTTTACTTCAGACAAATACTTCAGCTGGTAATTTCCAAAAATATTGCAAGTGTTTCTGAAATGAATAATGTACTCTCCACTGAACATACAACCTGCTGTAGGAAAACACGTGTCCCTTCCTGCTTCACATGATGAGAAACCAGGTGGATTATGACCATTGCTGCTTCCATTTATCATGTAAAAATGCCTTATTATTTATTCATTTATATCCCACATTTTAGAAATATAATACAAATTAAAACAGTTAGAAGAACTTACAAGGTGCATGTAAAATGCATAATAATGCAGATTGACACCACTTTAAGCACTGTAGTACCATCCTATGGAATCCTGGGATTTGCAGTTCTACGAGGTCTGTAGCCTTCTCAGTCAAAGTATGCTGGTGCCTCACAAAACTACAAAAATTCCAAGATTCTATAGGATGGAGCCATGGCAGTCAGAATAGTATAAAATGGCATTATTTGCACCCACACACATACACACAAAAATAGCAAAGTTACTGTTAAAATGCAATTAAGCTATCCCCATAAAATGCAATTAAGCTATCCCCACTAAACCCATTTCTAAAGCATCTGAAAGATAAAAGTCAGCAAAACAGCTCATTATTAAAAAGCCCTTGCAGTCACTTCCTGCAGGTCTATTGGAATAGGAAAGTTTCATTTGCTGGCAGAAGGACAGCAAGGAGGGTGCCATCATAGCCTCCCAGTGAGGGAGTTCCATATGAATCAGGATACTACATGTAAGAGTTCTGTGGTCCTCCAGTTAAACTGCAGCTCCCAACATTCCTAGTTATTAGCTGCTGGGAGTTGCAGTTCAACAACTTCTGAAGAGCTGCAGAATTACCACCCTTGATAGCATTTTAAAAAAAATTAAAAAATGGGAAGGAAAAATGCAAAACATTCAGACAGACAGAAACTACTCCACGTGAGACATAGATAGGACATCAAAAGCAGATGCTATACTGAATTTCCCTTTCATAGCTGGTGTTATTTTAAATCAACACCTAGTTTTACAAAAAGTGCATTTCCAAAAAATAAAAATAATGAATCCATCATATGCAAAGACTATTGCATTATAACAGGAAATGGGCAAAAATAGAAAACTTTGTAGATGGAACAACAGGATAGGAAAAGAGCATAATAAGGAACGAATGTAATAGCTTTACCACTAGGATTGTTATCTTTATGTTTATATATTGGAAACATTAATGTTAATTACCACATGATATGAAAAGTAACAAGGTGAAGAAAACTTAATTATGATATATTTTTAATAGATTTTGCATTGATATCAATTAAACAAAATATATTATGATGTAAGACATTTGTTAAGAAAGGAACTGATAGACAATCTTTAAGTTGATGAAACTTTTTAGATCAATGTATGTATAATGGATTAGGTATGTATAATCGATTAGATGAGCTTTACTTATCATTATATATATATGTATATATATTCCCTCAAAAAAACAAAAACAAAGACTATTTCAAAGGCAATATCTTAATTATAACTTTACTTTTTGCTCTGACAAAGTGAACTACGGTAGTACATAGTTCAGCATTATCCTGAGTCACAAGCTCTATATAACAGAGATTCATAACAACACATATTTACATTTTACCAAACTCACACTGAGTATACTGTAAAACATACTGAACGTTTAACTACAAATAGGGCCTGGTGGACATGTTGGTGGACAATGATTGGAAATGTATACTTTCATATATATTTTCTACTTGAGAGCTAGAGGAAAGGAAATACTAACAATTTAGTTATTTTCTTCTACTGTCTGTAGTTAAGAATCATGTTTTTAGTCCTCTCAGCTTCTTTTTGAGGGGGGGGAGAGGGAAAAACAGTTGCCTCATATCTTCATTATTCCTTTTTCTCTTGATAAAAGGGAAGATAATGTGTGCAATCACTGAATGCTACAAATGTACAGGCCTTGGGGAACAAGGGTAGTAACCCGGGGTTGCTTTACCTTCCTGCCAAGTAGAGATGGCTTGTAAGTCGCTTCATCAGATGGCCAAAAGGCTACAAATGTCTTCTAGAGTAGATACTGAGAACCTGACAAGAGGCAGAGGCAGTCCGTCAGCACAAGGCTGGAGTGGGCAAAGACATCCAGACATGGCATTGATTAGTGCTGACTGCAACAGCCCGAGTTACTGAAGGCTCTGGAGAGTTTTTTAGACTCGGTGGAAACAAGATGGAACAACAGACTAAACTGAGTTTAGGGGATTGGATGAAAATAAATATGGTAAAGACAGTCCTATGCAACTCTTTAATGCATTACTTTTGATGAAGATTGCAACCCTGTGCAATTCCAATGCTGTCGGGTTTGATGATGGGAAGCAGCAGCATATGAAAACAACAGTTTGTCCTCTTTGGGCTTCTAAATTAAAGTATAAACTGTTCATAAAAATGGAGATATAACCAAGATCTTTCTTATAAAAGTCTGCATAAACTGCTGAGAGTCAGAGACCAGTTTGGCCAATTCTTTATTTTACAACTAGTGCTATAATTTGTTCATGGTTTCAGAAAACCTTGGCTTCAGTTCAAAATATGAAACAGAGACAGGAATATATATGAGAAAAGGCACTAAGGAGAAAAGGCTTTGCAGACCGGCCTAAAGGGCTGGTCTGGCGATGGAGTTAATAATAATATATATAATAATAAAATATTTATTTATATTATATCCACTGCTCCCTAAATTAAGAAAAGTAGTTTGAATTGCATTGGAATCTTTGAAGTGAACAACACATTATATGCTACTGCATATATAAAGAGCACCCCGTGATTTTTCTATGAAAAATGTAGAACAGCTTTGACAGAAGGGAATTTAAAGTGGAGAGCACAGGAGAGAAACTGGCGATTGGCCTTTCTTCTGCACCCAGTTATTCCTCTGGCTTTAAATGTATGTTTCCAGGTAGGGAGGGGATGTTTGTTCCTAAATCATTACACCTATGGACACTTTTTGTTCATTGCTATTTATTATTTCCCCAGTCCACTATTATTAACCAGTCCATTAAAAGTATTTTCATATATTTATTTCAGTAAAAATAAATATCACTTAAATAGTAGAATATAATTACTAATATTTAAACAGAAAAAACCAGCAACGCAAAACCATTGTTACTGCAGGTGGAAAATGAAGTTTAAGAAAAATAGGTTAACACTCACCAGGTATGGCAGGAAGAAATTACTTTGTCCCCCGGAAAATATTCTTTCCCTTTCCAAGAACATGGACATTCATCTGGTTTGAAGCATGAATCCCCATGTTTAACAAGGCTATAAAAATATAAAATGGAGGTTCATTGTCAATTTTATTTTATTTCTTCCTTCTCTAATTATATTCCTGAAAAAATGTTCTACCCCACATTATGAAAGGCTGTCTTGTTACCAGAAAATATCTAGCCATAACTAAGGGCCTCGGAGACCCGGAAGAGGAGGGGCAGCCGCACGCGCGGCGTCCCTTCCTCTTCCTGAGGTCGCCCTGGAAGCTGCCGGCCCTCCGCACGGCCGACGCTTCCAAGGCAACCTCCTGCCACAGCGACCACATGCGCTGCGGCGGAAAAGACAGCGAAAGTGCGCCCTATGCGTTTAGGGCGCACTTTCGCTGTTTTGAGGAAGGAGCGCTGATTTAGCGCTCCTTCCAGGGATGCCGCAGGAGCGCCGCGGTGCAGCTGCCATGGCCCCGCGGCGTTCCGGACCAGGGCGTCCTGGACGCCCTGGTCTGCATCTGCCTTTAGTTTGCAGGAATAATCCTACCCCTGTAGCAACTCCCATAGGGGAATGTGGGGGGTTGGGGTTTCGAGTGAGGGATCCTCTAGATTAGAAAACAAAATCAGAAATCAGTCAGTGAGCATTCATATTTTGGCTCAAGATAATCAGTGCCAGTGTAACAAATGCAGCTTTTTACAAAGTGGCTCACACGATTATTGTTTTGTTCAATGCCTTAACATAAATGGCACCAATGGAGCACTTTTATCAAAAGATGAATTAGCCCTTTGTAAAGTGAACTGAGAAAAAACAGCCATGTTTTCATCAGTATGTCTGCTTTTTCTAAATCATTTACCAAGCTCTTTAGTTATTTCATCAAAACAGTAGCAACTGAAGAAAATACATACTTTATCTTAAATCTTTTCATTTTCTTTAAAGGATATTAAGCATTTTTGTGGAAAGTACTGTTCAAAGTGTTCTGTCAACTTCTTGGATGGATAATGAATTACAAGTCTGAAAATTCCCACTGGTTTGAGCTACCAACCAAATAGGCCCATTCAGAAAGAAAGAGCATCACTTTGACGAGGCAAGACCAAAGTGCTGGTTTCATCTCTGTAATATTACCCTGCATAAAACAAGTGCTAACAGCTTTCTCTGTTGAAAAGCCAAACAGCCAGATTGATTTCAATGATCTGAGAATTCATAAAAACAAAATGTCATTTAGATGGCAAATGCCTTTTTTAAAAAACATGACTGCCATTATGTCTAAATGTCAAATTTTCAATATGCAGCCTACAGACAAACTGAAATGACACACCTGGTCACTGAGGGTATAATTCAGCCAGACATGATTCAATTTCATTGGCATTTCAATGATGTGCCATACTGGCATCTTCAAATAACAGCCACTACTATCAGTGATTGATATCCCTATGCATGCGTACCCACACAATGGACTGAGATGCATGAAATTCCACAAAAAAACATTTCACCTACATTTTTCAGTAAGGAGCACTTTGAAGAAGCAATCACAGAGGAATAGTCAATGATTCCTGCACAAATCTCCTCTATGAAAGTATTAGTAATCAGAGGCAGATCAAGACATTAATATTTCCTCTGATGCATTTGCTTTAGAACATCAGGCACAAACCTGAGTTTATATAGAACACAATCAGATTTCTGTAAAATATGCATTAGCTTCTTCTTCTTGCATTAGCTTCTTCTGGATAAGAAGAGTTCTTTTCAACTGTTTCACCCAGAAATTAAGTCATTTTTAAAGTAATTGAGATAAGTAATTAAGTAGTTAAGATATTTTTCTCTTGAGCAAGGGTGTGTAACTCTGAGGGTCAGAAGGTCATTTTGTGTTCCTTCCCACCTGCAGCTGGCTACATTGCCAGCATTTTTGAGCTTCCAGAAATATACAAAGAACCTTCTGGGAAGCTTGGGGTATGGGGCAGCATTTGTAGCAAAACAAAAAACGTATATCCCATGTGATTATTTTGTTGGTTTTCCACCCCTCCTTAGAAGTTTGTGGTAAGAAAGTGGAGGGGGGCTCCAACTACTAACAGAGCATAGAACATTATAGTTATTATAAGAGGTTCATATTCTACTACTGCAGAAGAGAACATGTGATTCTCCAAATGCTGCTGGACAGTAACTCCTATCAGCTCTAACCCACATAGTCAATCATGAGGAAGTTCCAGTTCAACACAATCTGTTGGACCATTCATCCCCAATCCCTATCCTACTGTTTCTTAGTACTATTCAGGGAGTGGTACTCTATACCAATAGGCTTAGCTAAAAGAAAGCTAAGTGACATTTTGCTTGAGTTAAATTTCTGTTGGATTAACACAAAAATCAAAATATCATTTCTATCAGACTAGTAACAAATCTTTAATTTCTAATACGCTTTAAAGGGTTTGACTATATTTCTTTTCTTTTTTTACAAATCAGTTAAAGTAAATGCTTTTGGATTATAAAAGTACCTGAAATTGGCAAGAATATCAGTATGCATGGCTTGTTAATACAGTTGCTCCTCCCAATTCACAGGGGATCCAATATTGGAGCCCCACTGATTCCAATGGGGGCGCGCACATCATTTTGTCCATCATGGTTTGTCATCCACGAAGGAGTGAGGGACGCAAATGGCAAGAGTGCGAATTGCGAGGGACGAGTGTATTTCAATATATTTACATATACTCTGTGTATATGTAACAAAAGGAAGAATTACATTTATTTACAATCTACACAGGATGTAATTCTTAAAATACAGTTGTTTGAATAGTCCACACATGCATATTGAGATATATTTGCACCAAAGAAAGCAAAGATTTTGAAACAGACTTTCTGAATTCTATGCTTAGGTATAGCATAATAGAAGTCCTTTTAAAAAAAAATTTGCTTGTTTCTAGTCTATTTGCATTGGGTGCTTGTAAAATGTTCACAAACACAATGGTAGCATTATTTACCTGGTGATGGAAGCAACACAATAATTTCCTAACTATCAAGAAGCTGCTGGCAAATGAAATACAATGGGCCCTTGGTATCCACTGGGACTTGCTTTCAGAACCACTGTGGATATCTAAACCATGGAAGCTGAAGTCCTATTAAATACAATGGCACAATAAAATGGTGTCCCTTGTATAAAATGGCAAAACAAAGTTTGTTTGTTTTTGGAATTTAAAAAAAATATTTTCAAGCTGTGGATGGCTGAATCCATGGATAAAGAATTTGTGGGTATGAAAGGCTGACTGTATCTATTGTTTCTCATTATCCAGTGAACAACATATAAGGAGCTCTCCTTATAAATTCAGTGCCTAAGCTGTCACCATTAATTATAGAAGTGGTGTAAATTAGACTTTGCAGTATGTACTAAATGAAATATTGACAAGACCAGTGTCTTTAGTCTAAGAGATGCACTAAAATGGAACTTACTTTACAGCAGACTATCTATGAAAGTCACACATACATAATACTAGAGTGTCTAATCAAAGTCCAGGCAGATGAGGCTGTTTGCTAGATCAGTATTATTGCAAAATACATTCCCTTAATTAGCTTCTGAAAGACAGAATTAACACTTGCATATTGCAGCCCCATTATCGCATGCTCTGGCTTTTCCAAGTGTATTTTAAAACTGACATTTATATATTCAACACAGACAACACACAGTTCACCTGGGAACCACTCCTCCCTACCCAGGGTCTCACAGTATATATATACAAAGGCCCATTGTATTTCAGTTTTCTCTGAAGATGCTAGCCACAGATGCTGGCGAAACGTCAGAAAGAAACTCTTCTAGAACATGACCACACAGCCCGAAAAAACCCACAAAAAAACTATGGATGCTGGCCATGAAAGCCTACGACTTCACATAAAGTAAAATACTGTGAGCTATTAGGAAAAAAGTTTCTAAATTTATGTGTACATTTTTATAATCCCATAATATCAGTAAATTTGACACTGCTCACCTGAAACAATGTAATCCACCTGAAACAGTGTAATCTGTTAAATTATAATAACCATTTAAGTTATAACAACCAATTCATGATTGTAGATTTGTACTTTTTGTTTAGTAAAAAGAATTAAACATCAAACAAATAATACAAAGAGGCTATTAAACAATGGATGGCTTAGAGATTGTGGGAATACATAATTGTAATTTGCATTATTCAAAATCTAAACTAGAAAATTTAAAGGGTTGTATTATATGCCAGTGGCATCACTCTGGTTGGTATCATCCAGTGTGGATGACCAGAAAGGGCTGGGAGGCATGGTGGGCTGCCTCATTTGGCTTCCACTCAGCCATATGGCTGCTGCCAGTCAGACAGCTGCTGCGGGGGGGGGGGGGGGGGGGGGGGGGGGGGGGGGGAGCAGACTCCAGATTGCCCATTTAGGGTATGGCACAGTTGATGGGTGAGCAACCACACCAGACCCTAATCTGAAAAGGGCAGCACTGTGGCTTCCGGAAAGTCTGTTTAGGGTTTAGCATGGCTGCTGGGCAAGCAGCTGCAGCAGACCCTAAATGTTCCTCCAGCAGTGACTGCTGCTAAGGTGTGTAGGGCACCTTCCAGACAGCCCATCTAGGGTCTGCCGCAGCTGCTGGGCAAGCACAAAAGAGAGGTGAGATCCTTTCTTACCCACCCAGGAGCCGTGCCAGTCTCCCCAGGTGTACCACCCCGCCTGGTGTACATTCTCCTTCTGGGATGTCACATGATGCGTTCCACACTCCCCACATCTCCCAAGTGGTACCTCTGCTATATGTTATTCAAATATTACACAGCATTAGTCACTTGCAGAAGCTCTGTGCAAGTGTCAAATCCAATATCTTGATTGTTTGTGCAAATGTTTGCATTAGCCATTTCACACTCATAACGTCCACACATATTAAGTGTTGCTTCTATTGTGCAATCACTAGCCATTCGTAGAAAATATATACACTAGCAGAAAAAAAATCCCTGTTGGCATTTTAAAGCCTATTTTAAAAAAGAGAAGTTACTTGAATTTATAAAATATATTTCTGATAATTTAAATGTTCATATTTTGTACAATGAGCTTTTTGCAATTTATGTCTTTATAAATATCTCCTTCTACTGCATTAATTTTGTCTTGTGCATATTTGAAATGGAAAAAAATTAAAAACTGAAATATTTTGCAGATAAGCTACTGTTCATTTCACTCAGAGACAACAGAAGGGTACTGCTGTCACAAAAGATGGCTTCAAAATTACATTCCTTCGGTGGCATTAATTCTGTAATTCATTTGGCTATTGATAAGAAACATTCTTGAACTCTATTAAAATCATTCTTTTTTTGTGTGTAAATTAGAAAGTGGTGATTTTTCCCTATTCTTTTTTAAACAAACATTTCAGGAATTCCTGTAAGCTTCTTATAAGTTATTTGATCCAGTACACCAGCTGTTAATACAATGAGAAGCAATTTTTCTTTTGGAGTGAGGAAAAAAGCCCAAAAAATATTCATTCCTCTTCTAACTTCACTTTCAGATAAATACTAGTGTTGATAGCAAGATTCAGAATTAGTGGGTGGGAGGAAAGGGGCTAGTATGAATGAACTTCAGTATTTACTTCTCCCTACCATATCCTATGAATTGAACTTAAAATCCCTTGAAAGTTGTTCCAGTAGCTTAATTCCTATCACTGCAGATGCCCACTCAGCTAAGGTTTCTGTTACACCCAGCCTGACATCTCAAAAGCTGAAATAATAATTACTCCAGAACAAGAATTCCTATAAAATGTAGTTTAACACAGTTCCTGACCATTTAATATGTATTTAGTAAAGGCTTGGGGAGCCAGTGTAGTGCAGTGGTTTGAGTGTCAGAGTAGGACTCCAAGAGACCAGGGTTCGACTGCCTTCCCAGCTATGGAAACCCATTGGCCGACCCTGGACAAGTCACATGTACTCTTACACTTACAGTAAGGCAATTGCAAATCTCCCCTGAATAAATCTTTGCAAGAAAATCTTATGATAGGGTCCCCATATGTCATAGTCAACTTGAACACACATAATAACAACAAAAGACATAGGCTGCATCCGAACTGTAGACATAATCTGGGTTGACACCACTTTAACTGTCATGGCTCAATGCCGTGGAATTCTATGAATTGTGGATTGTTCTGCCCTGGTTCCACAACAAACTATGGTTCCCAGAATTCCATAGCACTGAGCCATGGCAGTTAAAGTGATGTCAAACTGGATTATTTCTGCAGTGCAGATTCATCCTTAGCAAATCATCCCTGAAATTCCTTAAGCCTATCATTGGAAAGCACAATTCAAGAACAAAGGGATAGTAAATGTCAGAATGAACTTTGGGAAAACTGGTTTGTTTTTTTTTTTTCAATAGGTGAGGAGCATATTGGGATTAGGCTCAGAGAGGCCAAGTGCAGAACTTTTGTTTGCCTGCTGTCATAATTTGCTAGGTAGTTCAAGAAGAAAGCTCCTCCTATTTGATGCCACGGTTATTATAGAGTTTGGAGGAGTGTCTAGTGTTTTGTCTGCTTTTAAATATCTTGGGATCAATTTCAGTTGGTGTAGCCTGATGATTTGGTCAAGATTCTTGAATCAGCTCAGACCGCTACAAGTAAACTTGATATTTGCGTATCTTGGATAATAAAATTTGGTAAGGTGGACTGATGAGGGGGCAGAGGGTGACAAATGCCTCATAGGGAGGTGCCTGCAGGCTTTTGTTTGTCAGTAGAGGTTCAGGTGGACTCTTTGGCTTGGAGTCATGGCACCAGCTTCAAGTGTTCCTTCAACTGCAACTTTTCTTGGATAATTGGAAAACCACAATAGTCCATGAATGGATAACTTCCTGACCAGGCTATTGCTATGTGTTCTATGCTGGACTGCCCTTAAAGATAACTCTGACATTGCAGCTAATAAAAAAAATAAAACAGCTAGACTACTGACTGAACACTGTATTGGAACTATATAACACCAGTATCTAAGGAATTGAACTGACTGCCAATATACTTTTGTGTCAAACTCAAGGTGCTGACATTAGGGGGATGCAGACAGGCAGCCCTGAGCTGCCCCGGAAAATGGAGGATTGAGGCCGAGGCTACCAGACACGTCGCCCCCAATCCTCCCTTTCGCCGCCTGGGAAAGGAGTGCCAAACACCGCTCCTTTCACAGGCAGCAAAAAGGGTGCCCGAAGAGCCGCCATGCTGTGATGACATCTTGACAGCGTGCGCCATGTGTACCAGCATATATCATGATGACATCCTCGGGAAGGGGTTGGGGCGCCCGGCATGTGGCTGCCCCTCCCCTTCTCTGCCTCCAAGATGGCACTTTGCACCATCCGTAGAGGCCCATTGACATTTAGAACCTTAAACAGTTTGGGATCTCAGTACTTGAAGGACTGATTCCCCCTTTCTATCCCTGTCTCCAAAATTTAGGTCTCTTGGAGGAGGTCTCCTCTTGATCCCATCAGTTGGGGCAATACACTGTTGGGGGATGTGGGAGAGGGCCTTCTCTGCTACAGCGCCCCATTTGTGGAATACTCTTCACTTACAAACCCCACTGACACCAGCAGTGGTGTCATTCTAGGGACAAGTAAAAACATGACTTTTTACTAAAGCCTTTGGGCCTAACTGATTTTGTACATGTGCATGCAGTAGTTTTTAATTAACTGTATTAACTATTTTTAAACTGTCTTGTTTTACATTGTTAAATTGTTTAATGTGTTTTCAGTATGCGTACATCTTCTCATTGTTTTAAATTGTTTTAAACTGCTTAAATTGATTATATGCCACCCTGAGATCCTTGGATACAGGACAGCATATAAATACTTCAATAAATAAATAAAATGAATAAATGTTTATAGCATAACTCACATGGGCTCAGCCCATTCCAAATCACGCTGAGGGGAATCCACTCATTCCTTTTCATGAGCTTCAGGATTATATGTACCTATGCAGAAAATGCACACACTGAAATACTGCTGATGTTAAGCTTTATTAAAAAGAAGCTATCACCAAGACATATAAAATGGCTTGACATGCTACAATCGAGCCTCATATCGTACAATATCTATGAAACTATTAAACTACTGAAGGAAAAACCTTCAGTATTATTCAACATACAGATGGATGTGTGATCCTGTAATGGTACATATCTTTCTCATAGCTAGATGTCAAAATCTTGAGGCCTGCAAAAGCAAAAGCTCTCCATTTCTATACAGGGAAATACTCCAACATATAGGGATTCCATTACACAAATCCAGCCATCCCATTATAAAAAAGGAAGGCAAAATTAGTCTTATAACACCTTTAAGACTAACCAAATGTTTTTTTACTTACCCATATGGGCATGTGCACCCTGAAAAACAGGGAAGATGGGCAGAGACAGTGAGGTTTAATAGCTGGTTTTCACATGTTCTCTCCCTGCCAAGTTCCATAGTTTGAGGTTCACTGCAATTTATATAAATTTGGCCATCTGGACAGTCATGGGCTTATAAAAAAAACACAAAGACAAAAATCACATTCAGTTTGTTACATAAAATATATTTCTTTCTTCAAGAGTCAACCCCTCTTAATGCTAGAACTACAGTTTATCTGACTATGGGCTTTTG
>CM034701.1:110887527-110901478 GCA_020142125.1 Phrynosoma platyrhinos | reverse complement strand
CTAGATCCCTTTCACACGTAGTCTCATTCAGCCAGGTGTCCCCCTATCGTATAGCTGTTCTTTTCGTTTTTCCGCCCTAAGTGCAGTACCTTACATTTCTCCATGTTGAATTTCATTTTGCTTCTAAAACTCAACACTGGTCAGCTTGAAAGTAAAATCTGACAAATTCTGGATTCCTAGGTGTAAAATGAGCCGGTTTACATATAACAAATTTTAACATTTTTTCATAACTCAATCTGAGTTAATTTGCTTTTTCTGTACCTCCTCTTCAAGATGATGGGTTTTGCTTGTTTCAAATAGTTTGTAATATATAAGTTATTTTTGCAGCTACTATATATCTGTTTTTGTTTCATTTTACATCTATTCCACCTTTTGTCCAGGAACTAAAAAAGTTGTCTATAACCCCTCTCCCCCAGTTCTTATCTTTATACCAAATCTTGAAAAGAGATTAGCATGAGCAATTGTAATTGTTTCAAGATGAGCTTTAATATCAATATCAATTTTGATTATATTACCGTAAATACCAGGTGTTACTATTTGTATTGAGAGGGGATGTTAGAGCTCATGCAATGGTCCTTGGTGTAGATGTATAGCACACATATCCTCATCTTCATCTGTGAAATGTTAAAGGCTATATTTTGGTAATCCAGATGAATGCAGAAACATTACATTACTACCCCTGAATCCTGGAATTAAGTGTTTTTCCACAGAGTCCAAGGATTCAGTGACGTAAGAGCCTAGGTTTACTGCATTACATCTTACATTAGTTCAGTCTTCAGGAGACACAAAAAACTCACCTTCTTCCTGTATGGAATAAAATGGCCTTCTCTCTCCCTTAATAAACTGCATAGAGCAGGGGTAGGCAACCTTTTTGAGCCGGGGGCCGGGTTGCTGTCCCTCAGACAATTGGGGGGGACGAAGCACCAAAAATAAATAAATAAATAAATAAATAAATAAAAATTTAAAATAAAAAAAAATATGCATGCACACTCTCTCAGCCCCAGGAAAGCCATGGCAAAACCCCTGTGGAGATTTTGCCAGGAAAACCCCAAGAACAAGTAATAACAACAATAATCAATACCATCATGGTGGCAGGACTGGCCTGGGGCTGGTCCAAAGGCCTCGGGGGCTGCATCTGGCCCCCAAGGCCTTAGGTTGCCTACCCCTGGTCTAAAGGCTACAAAGTAGTCTGTAGAAAATGAAAAGCAATGTCTTTCTGATGCATACTACAAAGGGGGAGCAAAGAAATCCTCTCTGTCCAAGCAAAAGGAAAAATGAAGAAAGGAATTGGGCAAGCCTGGGTAGAACCAGCAAATCACAGCACATGGGATGTTGCAAAGGGGGCAAGGAAAAGGCTATAACTAAGGATGCATTTATACTGTAGATATAATGCTGTTTGATACCACTTTAACTGCCATCGCTCCATCCTACTGAATCCTAGGATTTGCAGTTTCATGAGGAACTACCACACTTTGGGGGTAAATGTTTAAGGTGAGTGACAGGAGCCCAGGGGTTGGAACTGTAGGGTTATCCTGGATAGACTTTCCATCAAAAGGAACCATGCCATAATGTATAAACATATCTACATTGGAAGGAACCACTGGGACATTTGAGTCTTCATTTCTACTTTACATGATCCAGGTTTCTGCAAAGTTAAGAGCAGCAACCAAACAGAAATCCTTGTCCAACATAGTTCACAAAAAGTTGAAATATTCTGGTTCTCAAAAAGCTGACCAAAGAAGGAATAGTTTCAAATGTGAACACTGTTAACACAAAGTGGAGACCAAAGTGGAGCAAAGGTGACTTGACTACTCATAGTACAAACCATTGTATTCTCTATTATCACGTATGGATGCGAAAGCTGGACAGTTAAGAAGGCAGAGAGGAAGAAAATCAATTCATTTGAAATGTGGTGCTGGAGAAGATTGCTGAGGATACCATGGACAGCCAAGAAGGCAAATAAATGAGTGCTCGAACAGATCAGACCAGAAATCTCTCTGGAAACCAAGATGACTTAACTAAGGCCACATCATGAGAAGGCATGGCTCATTGGAGAAAACAATAATGGAATAATGCAAGGTGGAGGGAAGCAGAAAGATAGGAAGGCCGGCCACATGTTGGATGGACTCTAAAAAGAGGTCATGGGTATGAATTTGCAGGAACTGAGCAGAGCACCGGAGGACAGGGAATCTTGGAGATGTCTCATCTACAAGGTCACCAGGAGTTGAGATTGACTCAAGGATGGATAACAACAACAAGAGATAGAATGCTGCATACCGCTTTTGCTGCAAAGTCTCCCAACCAATAATACTTTATCTAATGAAGGAACAAGGGACTGGAGAAATCTATGAATCACAAGACAACATCTTAACATCAGGCTATTCCACAGCTGGGCAATGCCTGAGCTTAGTTTAAAGTTAAAGGCCACTACAGATGACAAACATCACAAGACAATTGCATCTGAGATCAATTACTGGCAAAGTGTTTTGAAAAAGGTCACTAGCATTATAAGCATACTTGCTCAAGTAGCAAGTGGTATCACTGCCTTCTCTCTTAATATGCCCTGCATATCTCAGATTAGAGATAATATGCACCAACAGCTAATTATTGCTAGTTGCTTTTTCTGTATCTCCTCTTGCTCTCCACAGGCGTTCTCCAACATATATCAAATCTATCCCACCCACCATTCTGGGTAGGTGTCATTTAAGACCAACCCTAGGGCCAGCTGGTAACTCGGATGGCCCCAGCTATTCCTCCATGAGATTGCTGATCTTTCTGTTCCTGTAACTTCACATGCTCTGTGACAAACAATATGCAAGACAGGGAGTTGGTACTACAAAAGAAACTGCACCTACTACACCACTGTCTGTTGAACAGCTGTCCAGCATTGCAGAAAACATTCTGCAAATAGATCTGTTTTAGAACTTAAACTTTGGGGGAGAATTTTCATTACAAAATCGTGAACTCTTCAAAGTCCAGGTTGCTGCTACACTGCAGAATGAATACAATTTGACACCACTTTAACTGTCATGACTCCATTCTATGGAATCCTGGGATTTGTCATTTGTTATGGTAACAGAGCTCTTTAACAGAGAAGACTAAATAGCTACAGGACTACAGATTCCAAAATTCCATAGCGTATTGCTATGGCAGTTAAAGCAGTGTCAAACTGCATTGATTATGCACTGTAGATGCAGACCCAGATTTCTTTGAGGATCTGATGAAAACTATGTAGCCTCTGCCCACTGCACAAAATAAATGTAAATGTTTATACACAAAAAGACTAAATGTTTACCTTAAAATATATTGTGACAGGAAATATTCAAAATAACAGGAAGGGGATGAAAATAATAATAATAATAATTTTGAATCCAGTTCACAGGCTAACTGAAACACCTATGCATGGAGCCAAGATTAATAACTGTTGCTATAGAAAAACAACATACAGTATTTAAAGCCACAAGGCCACAGTGTGGTATTAAAAAAAAAAAGGGGGGGGGGGAGACCAGACATTTAAGTGTACATATTTTGTGTCCATAAATTCTGTTAGCTGGTTCTCATTATCCTGCATCATTATGATTCTTCCTCCCAGCCATCCCTCCTTAACAATGCCCAATAAACCCTAGATTTTGAGATAATATTGTACACAATGATTTGGGCTCTCCATACAAGTCTTGCTTTAAATACATGAACACATTCACTCCATTCTAGAGAATGATCTTGCCCAGCAACTCTCTTATTCTGAATGTGACTTGTTCCACTGTGCTCCCAATTAATTCCAGCAAATCTCACTCAACCCGGCCAGTACATATGTAGATACAGAGAAATATATTCCTATAAATACCTTCAATCATAGTCTATCAATACTTTCAAGTATAATCTACAATTTAGCTTCAAAGTCCCCTCCAGCACTCATTGCGATGGGACCCATTTCAGCCCAGCCCCCCTGGGTATCTTAGCCATAGAAAAGTTTATCCTTTTCTCTCAACCAATATGTTCCTTTCTTGCTAGTGGATGATAATAGCAATCCCTACCCCAAATCTAATATAATCTGATCCTTGCTGACCTTATGTTATGCCCAGTCTATCCCTGCTCATTCAGGTACATGCTATCAGGGTATATGAGATAGTTGGAGGATGGGGGAGTGAAAAGGGTATAATGAAAAGTACTGGGATCCTATCTATCTTATCAGGTCTCCCAGGGGGTGGGGAAGAAAAATATTAGACTAGTCAGACTTTTGCCATATATAAGTGGGTCCCCAAGGGCAAGGGAGTGGGAATGGTTTCCAATTAGCAAGGGGGATCAGACAAGGCTGCATCTTGTCATCCTATCTGTTTAACCAGTACGCTGAAAATATCACATTCCGTTGTCCCTAATGGGGGCGCGGCTAAGTGCACATGCCACCACTGAACCTGAGCATCTGCAGATTTTGGTAACTGGAACAGATCCCTTGTGGATACCAAGTGCCAACTGTATATCACAGTTGTGGCTCATTCATACTGCATAACTGTAATGGCATGATTTCACTTTAACCTCCATGGGTCTATCCTATGGAATCCTGGGATTGGCAATTTACGGAAGAGCACTTAGCATTCTCAGCCAGAGAGAGCCTTTAGTGCCTCTAGCCAAACTACAGATCCCAGGATTCCATAGGAGGCAGCTATTTCAGTTGAAGTGGAGTCATAGCTCTATAACTTTATAGTGGATATGGGCACCTGGCTTATAGTTCTGCTCTAGTATACAGGGCTACTGAGGGCCTTTGCAGACTGCCAGAAATAGTGCACATTAAATTGAGGCACTGCCCTGGCTCAGTGCTAGGGAATCATGGGAACTGTAATTTATTGTGGCACCAGAGCTCTCTGACAGAGAAGGCTCAATGTCTCAGAAAAAAATGCAATTCCCATGACTCCCTAGCACTGAGCCAGGGCAATTAAAGTGGACTCAATTTGCATTATTTCTGGCAGTCTGCACTTACTTATTACTTGTGTTACATTTTCATTTTTGGTATAGTTTTAATTAATAGCATTCAAAATGCTCCATTTATAGTTCCTGAATACATATTTTTCAATCTAACAGGACTGCAGTTGTGCAGTTTAGAATTAGCAATGGAAGGAAAAGGCATCAAGAGATCCTGTTAACATTCCCTAGGTGCCTTTCATAAAACCAAGTATTTGATTTAATTATCAGTTTGTAGTTATGTAGAATATTTCTCTCTCTACTTTACTTCTTCAGAAACAAAGAATTGGAAAGGAGGAAGAGGAAAGACAGAATCTGATTTCCTTGAGGGAAACTAATGAAACTGTACCATGTAAAGGCTAAAGAACTTTGATCTTTTTTTAATGCCCTCTCTTCAGAAAATAAAAAAGGCGGGGTGGGAATAATGTGTCCCTTGATATTTTTTTTTCTTGAACTGCAACTTCCAGCATTTCTCACCATTTGCTACGATAGCTAAGACTGCTGGGAGGTACAGTCCAATAGCATCTGGAGGGCTGCATGATTCTTAACCCCGGCAGGAAAAGAAACCAAAGAAAAAAAGAGAAAAGAAAAGAAAAGAAGGAAGGAAGGAAGGAAGAAAGAAAATATATAGTTTTGCAACACAGAACAGTTGATTTTGCTCTGATATCATTTAGCAGAAAAATAATCAGTCAAATGAAAATGAAAATGAAAAACCATCCATAGATTTTTCTTACCACCTAAACACTCGAATGTACTTAATCAATATTACAAAAAACAATAACTGGGAATTCACCTTCCTGAGAGTGAAACAACTTGCACTTTATAGTATCAGATCTTTTAAGAATTAGTGAAAAGAATGTCAAAATTAATGGGAAGCTTACTAATAGACCCCATTCATGAATCAGGCCTGTATAAATTCATTTTTCTCAGTGAAGAAAATGATTTTAAAAATGAATTTACTTAATTTCAGTTACAGTATTTTAACAGATTTTACTTATCAGTTGTTGTGTTAATGCAATCTGTTTTTATTTAGATACTGCTTTCTTTATTGGTTTCATTTACTAAAATAAATCCTCTTTCACTATAAAATTTTCATAATCCAGCTGCATTGCAGCTAGAATTCATTTTTTAAAAAGCAAGCTAGAGTATCCTTTTTATAAACAACAAAATTATACCTGATAGACTCAGTTATAATAATGCTATCTGCCATGCATTAACCTAACCAAGTAATGTCACAGAACCTTGTAAATTGTCATAAAAAGTACTCTTTTAACATAAATGTGTTTTATATTATTCAAGTATGATATAGTTCCATTCATTCTAAGACTTTCATGCAAGATGAATTTCAAAAGGAAAAAATAACCAGATGTGCAAAGTTCAGGGGATTGTTTTCCATAATTATTACTCCCTTCATTTCCCTACTCAACAAAAACAAGTGAATTAGAACAGGCAAACTTCTATAATAATTGGACACTTTCAGAGTAACCAGTTCTCTCCTGACTTTTATTACAGTCAGTCATGAATCCAATAACCTGAATCATTAACATGAGACGTTTATGAAAAAAAGGCATACCACTTCTGTTATAGTCATTACAGAGAGGAAATGTTTTACTTAAAGCTAAGAGTTTTAAAACTAAGAGTTTAATCGCTTAATTAGTGTTACATATTATTCCATTGAAAGAACAAAGGAAACGTGTTCCCACAGCAAACATGTCTGTCAGTGAAAGTAAAACCCTTTACTACTCAGAAGTCATCTGTAAGCATTTTTCTAACACGGCTGGATAATGCAGAGAGATAAGAAGAGAGATTCATTTCAGTAGAAGGGCAACAGTGTGCCAACTGGCTGGAAGAAAATAATCAAGGTAACTGGCATGCACATACACGTGTACACAAGTACACATACGTAAATGCATGGCTGAGGGAGCAGATGGAATGCTTCATCTAGCACTCTTGTTTTTAACACAGGAAAAAAATGATCCCACTAGGCAAGTGGATGCCGTGGCCTTACCTGCTTTCCCAGGGCACTAGGATCTTCTTTCTGAGGTACTGCACTGCTGCTTTTCCTAGGGAGGAAAAGAACAAGGCTGGGTTTGTTTAGCAGATGTAATCTGCACCTTTCCTACTCATGCAGAACTCAAGGATGCTGCACCTCTACTCAGACTGAGGCCCCCCAGTATGAATTGGGAATTTCCTTATGTGTATATAGGAGAAAAAGTGGGTTGGGGGGGTTCTTCCAGCTCTTGATGCCACAAGCATAGTGAATGCTCACTCTGTCTTTAATTGTTTAATTACTATTCCTTGATCAACAACATCGCAGCCCTTTTGCATTAGCATATCTCTTGTTACTAATTCAGCATTCCTCCTCTGCTTTGAAATCCAAATCCATAGCTTTTTCCTCCCAGCTATATTCATCCAACTCCCAAGAGGCTTTAAGAGTAAGGAGATGCTGAGCACTTGGTACACTTTAAATTATGTTGGTAGAGATGCTGAACTGGATTTATACCTGTAAGGAAATGTAAGCTGCTCTCTGTGACTGCTGTGGATATGAAGGGCCAACTGCATTATTATTACTACTATATTTATTTCTATACCACCTTTTCTCCAGATTGGGACTCAAGCTGGCTAACAACAGTTTTTAAAAACCTTGTTAAAAATCCACAAGATACAAAAATTACAAGATACACAATATGCAATTCAACAATAAAAATATAAAAATAAGGGGAAATAGGGGGAAATTAATTAGAAGCCATTAAATTTCATTTAACAAAACCATTTGTTTCTCTGTGTAAAATGAACATATTGTCCATATGCGTAAATTATGTGATGTATATGTATTTGTCTTTATGGAGGGACCACATTCAAAAAATACAGTTTTATTTAATATCTTGTTCCATTTATATAAAAGGAAAAGATTTCCAACCCTCACATAGGTGACACCCCTTATCATAAAGGACCCCGGCAACCCTAAAGGAAGTCTTTATCACACAACTGAGGTAACACCCAGATAGGCTTCTCTGAGGTGCTGTTGCTGTGTGCCTCCAAGTCATTTCAATTTTATGGCGACCCTAAGGGGAACCTATCATGGGGTTTTCCTGAAAAGTTTCTTCAGAGGTATAGGGTACAGGAATGTGGTGGCTTAGTGGTTAAGATGCCAGTTCTGATGATTGTAAGGTCAAAAGGTTGTCAGTTCGAGGCACAAGTGCCGCTTGACAGGGTGAGCTCCCATTACTAGTCCCAGCTTCTGCCAACCTAGCAGTTTGAAAAGTGCAAGTAGACAAATAGGTACCACTTGGGTGGGAAGGTAACAGTGTTCTGTGCGATCATGCTGCCCACATGACCACCGGAGTCATCTTTCGACAATGCTGGCTCTTTGGATTAGTAACAGATGAGCACCGCCCCCTACAGTCGGTTATGACTAGACATTCATGTCAAGGGAAAGCCTTTACCTTTACCTCTTCAGAGGGGGGCTGCCATCACCAGGATGAGAAAGTGTGACTTGCCATCCAGTGGTTTTTTATGCTTGAGCAAGAAACTGAATGAACCCTGGTCTCCAGAATTGTAGTCCAACATTCAAACCACTACACCAGTGGTTCTTAAACTTTGGTCATCCAGATGTTTTGGAATTTAACTCCCAGAATTCCTGACTGATGGGCATGGTGGCTAGGGCTTATGGGAGTAGAACTCCCAAACACCTGGATGATCAAAATTTGGGAATGACTACACTACACCATGCTGATTCTCTTGCAATTTGTCCTCAGAAACATAGTGCTTCTAGTCATGGCAAGAATATAGAATCATAGAGTTGGAAGATACCTCAAGGACGATCCAGTCCAACCTCCTGCCATACAGCAACTCCCAATCACAGCATCCCAGACAGATGGCCATCCAGCCTCTGCTTAAAGACCTCCAAAGAAGGAGACTCCGCTACTCTCCAAGGAGTGTGTTCCACTGTCGAACAGCTCTCACTGTCAGGAAGTTCCTCCTAATATTGAAGAGGAATCTCTTTTCCTGTAGTTTTAACCCATTGCTCCAGGTCCTAGTCTCTGGAGCAGCAGAAAACAAGTTTGCTCCATCCTCAATATGACACCCCTTCAGATATTTACACAGGGCTATCATACCGCCTCTTACTTTTCTCTTTTCTCAAGACCAAGGGCCATTGTTAGCCTCATCCTCCACAAAATTCCTCTAATCCCTTTCTAAACCAGGCACAAAAGGCACTCCCCCCCCCCAGTATGTATGGATGGGAATATTTTCCAGTATGGATGGATGGGAATATATTTTTCCAATATGGATGGATGGGAGTGTATGGATGGAACCCCACCCGTGTTTTTCAGGAGATGCTTTAGGAGGCACAGCAGCAGCAGGAGCAGGAGCAACAAGAGAAAGAGGGACTCAGACCCACACCTGTGTGATCCCCTCCCCTTCCTCCCCTTCCACATTGCTCACCTTTCCTCTCCAGGGGTCACGCTTGGGGAGGACTCTGCCACCGCTACGCTCCAGGAGAAGAAGAAGGAGAAGAAAAGAAGCGCTGCAAAAGAGGAGCCCAGCTCAACCAGGTGGAAGGCCCCAGACAACCCCACACACACATACACATACACCCCATGACTAGTTCTTTCCTTAGCTCAAATGGTCCCAAAAACTGTCCTAGGTTCTCCACAGGCCACCCACCCAAACACACCTCTTCTGTTGCTCTCCCCACCTGAGGCAAAGAGACAGGCACAACTCCCTTAACCCCAGAAGTGCGCCTTTTCTGCAGGATCACCAGAGATGCCCTCACTCCCAAATGGAGACCAGGAGTGGTTCCCAAAGGACGTTACCACACGTGGGCCAGAAAGCGATAATAAAGTGGAAATGAGGCATTCCGAAAATAAACGGAAAATAAAGCTTGATTCCGCAAATGGCTTTCACGCGTAATTACCTTAATTGCGAAATTACAGTAAGCGCATTTAACGTTCACACACAAGTGAGAAAAGCCCGTAAATGTACTAGAAATGAGCTTCTTGCACATGCGCAGATAGAGGAATGCTCGCTGGAACCACGGGAAAAGCAGGGAAATGCTCCCAAATGCGCATTTGCTTTTCACATTATGGTAAATGCGAAATTACCTTAATTTCGCATTTGCATTTCCTCCAAACAACCGAATTTCAAAAGATCTCGGATAACACCACTTTCTGTCCAGTCGTGTGAAATCGTGAGGCACAAATCCAGCTTGTTTGGGATTTGTGTGGATTAACCAGCAGATTTCCCCCGTGTGATAACATCCAAAGTTTGGTCCTCCAGACGTTTTGGACTTCAGCTCCCATAATTTCTAAATGTTGGCCAAGCTGGTTGGCTGGAGCGCCTGGGAGCTGAAGTCCAAAAGCACCCAAAGGACCAAAAGTTTGGGAAGCACTGTACCTGGCCAAATAAAAGAGGAAATATAAGCATTAAACTCATATTTCTTAGTCCTGTTCAAAGTGGAGGGCGTTTTGGAATTCCTCCTGGAACAGAAAGTGGAAATGGAGGACGTGTCCTGGAAAAGGAGGAGGATCTCCGGGCACCCTGCCCCCTTACACACACATATCTATCTCCTTTGCTTAAGAAAAGGCTATGAAATTCAGGTCGACTGGCGATTTACAACATACTCATGAATTTGATAGTGTTTTCTGAGGCAAAGGAGATACATTAAAAGCCCCCAGCTGACTAAATGTGTCCTCACTGCAAAGGAGGGCAAGGCACCTCGAAATGGAGGGCATTCAAGAAAAATGGAAGATATTTTAAAACTCCTCCTGGACAGAAGGTTGGAATGTAGGGCATGTCCGGGGAAAGGAGGACGTCTGGTCACCCTGGGCAGTATGGATTTCCTCCTAGACAGAAGGTTGAAATGGAGGGCAGGTTCTGCAAAAAATAAAAGGAGGATCTCTGGTCACCCTGAATGTGTTACACTCAAGGAAAACGGGGGGGACATGACCAAAGAAGAAATAAAAACACTTAATATAAATTCATGTTTCTTAATCCTGCTCAAAAGAGAGTACATGTTGAAATACCCTCCTGGATGAATGGTAGAAACTGAGAATTGAGGACAGGTCCTGGAGGGAAAGGAGGACCTCTGGTCACCCTAGTGGCTTTTTAGCCCTGCTCCAAAGGGAGGACATGTTGGAAAATCCCTCCTGGATGAATGGTGGAAATGGAGGACAGGTCCTGGAGGGAAAGGAGGACCTCTGGTCACCCTGGTGGCTTCTTGGCCCTGCTCCAAAGGGAGGACATGTTGGAATACCCCTCCTGGATGGATGGTGGAAATGAGGACAAGTCCGGGGGGGGGAAAAGTAGGACCTCTGGTCACCCTGGTGGCTTTTTATTCCTGCTCAAAAGGGAGGACATTATTATTATTATTATTATTATTATTATTATTAAAGTTTATTTCTAGAGCACTGTCGGTGTACACAGGACATGCTGGAATACCCCTTCTGGATGGATGGTGGAAATGGAGGACAGGTCCTGGGGGAAAAGGAGGACCTCTGGTCACCCTGGTGGCTCCACTTTTAAGGTTAGGGTTAGTGCTAGGGAATCATGGGAATTGTTATTTTTCTGAGACATTGAACCTTCTTTGTCAGAGAACTCTAGTGCCACAATAAAATCCAGTTCCCATGATTCCCTAACCCTAACCCTAACCCTAAAAGTGGACTGAATTCACACTATTTTTGACAGTCTGCAACCCCGTCCTGCTCGAATGGGAGGACATGTTGGAATACCCCTCCTGCATGGATGGTGGAAATGAGGACAAGTCCGGGGGAGGAGGAGGAGGAGGAGGTGTCTGTCCCCCCTGCACGCAGCTAGCCCCCCTTGAGATCTAAGCCAGTCTGTTGCGAATAGGATTCCCTGGGACTCACCTTGAGGGCTGCAGAGGAAAAGAAGCGAGCCTTGGGCGCTCCCGAAGCGCGGCTCCATCTGTGCTGAGCGACTGCGGAGAGCGAGGAGCGAGTGAGGAGAGAGTGAGCGCCTTCCTCGGCCGCTGGGGAAGGAAGGTCTCCTAGCAAGCAGCGGCTGCTCCTGGCCCTGGCTCGCCTTCCCAAAGGCAGCTAGCTCCTCCCTCCTGAGAGAGAGCAGGGACACCTGGCAGGCTTGGAGGCTGGCTGCTGGGGACGCCTCCGGGGATTAGCCTCACTGAGGGCCCTGCCCTCCCCAAAGGCAGGCAACTCATCACTTAGGGCCTTTGCAGACTGCCAGAAATAGTGCAAATGGAGTCCACTTTTAGGCTTAGGGAATCATGGCAACTGTATTTTATTGTGGCACCAGAGCTCTCTGACAGAGAAGGCTCAATGTCTCAGGAAAAAAAAAACAATTCCCATGATTCCCTAGCACTAACCCTAACCCTAAAAGTGGACTCCATTTGCACTATTTCTGGCAGTCTGCAACCCCGCTTTCTTATTTCAAGGAAGGGAACCCTGGAGGTGGTGGTGGTGGTGGTGGGGGGTTTCTCTGCCTTCAAGTTGTTTTTGACTTATGTGAACTTTATCATGGAGTTTTCTTGGCAAGTTTTTTCAGTGGGGTATTGCCACTGCCATCCTCTGAGGCTGAGACAGTGTGACTAGTCCAGGGTCACCCAATGGATTTCAGTGACCTTGTTGTTGCTGTGTGCCCACAAGTCGTTTCCGACTGCTGACAACCCAAAGGCGAACCTATCCTGGGGCTTTCTTGGCAAGATTTGTTCAGAGACGGCTCACCATTGCCTTCCTGTGAGGCTGAGAGTGTGTGACTTGTCCGCACTCACCCAATGGGTTTCGTGGCCAAGCAGGGAATCAAACCCTGGTCTTCAGAATTCCTAATCGGTTGTCAGAAAATGGTCCCACATTAATACTTTGAATACCAGGTGCTCTAGGCAAAACTGATCTGGCAAAACCATCTCTGAGTATTCCTTGCCTAAGAAAGCCCTGTGAAATTCATGGTGGTAGAATTCAAAAGCATAGCCCTGATAGTCTGGAAAATCAGGATGCAAAGAGGTCTTGTAGTACCTTTGAGAGAAAGAAATAACTTGGTTTTCATGAGTTTTCATAGACTTGAGCTAGTGCTAGGGAATCATGGGAATTTTTTTTTCCTGAGACATTGAGCCTTCTCTGTCAGAGAGCTCTGGTGCCACAATAAACTACAGTTCCCATGATTCCCTAGCATTGAGTCAGGACAGTTAAAGTGGACTCAATTTGCACTATTTCTGGCAGTCTGCAAAAGCCCATAGTCTCAAAAGTGCTACAAGATCCTTTTGCACTATGAAATTCATGGGGTCGTGGAAGTCAACAGGTGACTTGAAAGTACATATGGACACACACACACACACACTGATAGTTATTCCTCACCTCTGTGCAGATTTTTGGATATGAGAAGGCAAAAACAATATCCAATTCACATTTACTCAAAAGTTAAATTCACATGATCTCAGACAATTCAGTGTACAGTAGTTTTTCTTCTCAGGGAAGGGGACAATGGATTGCACTCCCTTGAGTCCAACCCCATGAAAGTCTCAGGAAAATACCTCAGCAATTCAGAATATTCAGCAGGTCAGCAGTTATACAGTGACATGACAGATGGATTTGTTGTGTGCACCTGTTCCTTTTCTTTGTCTCTGTGTGTGTGTGTTTGTGCACATTAACACTTTCTCCCTCAAAATCCCGTAAGTAAATGTAGATGCTTATGAGCAAAGGGAGGAGAGTCCTTAAAACATGGCATTTGACAAAATGCCTCCAGAACTAAAAAAAAAAAAAAAATCTTTTATATAGAGTGAAGAACACTAAAAACGTTTTTTAAAACCCTGAGAGAGAGGTGATATTGGTACAGGGCAAAATGAGGGCATGAGCCCTCAGATAAGAATTCTGCCCTCCCTCATCAAATTTTCTTCACTCCCCACATTTCTAGAACTGCAGAGAGGGAAACCTTAAAAAATAATTCACATCAAAACTATTATATTTGCATTCAGGGGTTGGCCATTTAGCAAATTCAAACAAAAATCCATCAGTGATACCTT
>CM034701.1:110869256-110880058 GCA_020142125.1 Phrynosoma platyrhinos | reverse complement strand
TATATATATATATTTGTGGTCTCTTCCAACTCTATGATTCTAATTCATATAATTTTAATATTATAATACCCTTTTTAAGAGCAAAAACATTCCAGAAAGTGCTGAAGCTGTGAAGTTCGTATACACATATACATATAATCTGACCTGCCAACAATCATTTGATGCTGTTGTTGTGTGCCTTCAAGTCATTTCCTACTTGTGGCGACCCTCAGGCAAAACCTATCCTAGAGTTTTCTTGGCATGTTTCTTCCAAAGTGGTTTGCCATTCCCATTCTCTAAGGCTGAGAGAGTGTGACTTGCCCAAGGTCACACAGTAGGTTTCCATGACCAAGCTGGGATTCAAAATCAGGTCTCCCAATGTCCTAGTTCAATACTCAAACCACTACACCATGCTGGCTCCAAAGAAAACTTCAAAATACTTCTTCTTCTTCTTCTTTATTAATTATTAATTATTTATTTATATCTCACCTTTCTCCCAGTATAGGGACTCAAGGCAGATAACAAAATTTAAAACAATACAAGTTAAAAACAATACAGAGCATTAAAATGTAGATACAGAGTTTTTAAATAATAAACATTTTTTTAAAGGTGAAAAACTACACATGATAATTAAAATTAATTCAAAACTGTACACAGCATTTAAAGTTCAAAACAACAACAACGACAACCCAGAAACAAAAAACTTTCCCTCCTTTCCTTGTTCTTTCTGGTCCCCTCTCCTCCTTTTAGGCGCTGCTTCTTTGTTAGGGACCAAGGGACTTGGCAAAGTCAGTTGTATTGTATAATGACTCTTTTGTTCATAGCCATTTTTTAAAAATTGAATTCCATAGCTGCAAGCCAACACAGGGCTGGGGAAGTTTTCACCCAAAACTTTAATACAGCTATATTCTTTAAACATTTTTTGCACATATATCTTTTTATCAGTGCAGGTAAAATTAAATGGAAACTGCCTTTGGCAATTGCAGTGATGCATTAATGCTGGGATTCATTTACCAAAGGGTCATTTTTACATTTCATGTCAGAGATATATGTGGTGCATGTATGAAGAGGGTTGTTCCAGCTTACCTTAATATGTAAAACTGATCAGCATTTGTTTGCACACCTCTTAGGGATTTTTAAAATATTTTTTTTATTAATTTACACACAAATAAATATTATATCTTATCATTAAGATACATTTCTATGAAAATGGTACTTCCATAGTTCTTTGAAAGTAAGCATGTCTCCATTATTATTACTTTTACTTATCTCTATTTAACCATTCCTTTTGTTACCATTTGTTAGGGATTTTAAATAAGTGTACCTTACATAAATCTGATCTGATATCTGTTGCTGTTGTGCACCTTCATGTCGTTTCCAACTTATGGCAACCCAAAGGCAACTCTGTTACAAAGTTTTCTTGGCAAGATTTGTTCAGAAGGGGGTTGCCTTTGCCTTCCTCTGAGGCTCAGAGAGTGTGACTTGTCCAAGGTCACCCAACGGGTTTTCATGCTCAAGTGGGGAAATGAACCCTGGTCCTATGTCCAACACTCAAACCACTCCACCGAACTGGTTCTCATGAGCAATATGCAGAAAAGCGAGGCTGTGAACCCTGGTCTCCAGAGTTGTAGTTCAATCCTCAGATCAGTGCACCATGCTGGCTTTCCAGATATTTGTATTTAATTTTTAATATACACACAGGCATGAAGACCATCCAGATAATTCCATTGTACCTGTTACACCACTATGATCAGATAATTAAAAAAACATTTTCATCTTAAGCATCATCGTTTTATCCTGAAATTATGTTTAGATGGCTCAGCTTCCAGCAAAGTAAAATTTTTGGTCTCAACTCTTCTATGGAATCCTGTTCTTTCATTCCCCTCCCTCCGCCCTGAAATAATGATTTCTTTCAATGGAGTTACAATAAGGTGTTGAGGATTAGTCCTCTCTGGATCATATTTTTGTTTTGTATAGCTTAGAATGAAACAAATGTTAAAGTCAAATTTGGAAATTATCTGCAAAAAAAACTGTTGTAAAAATAGACGTTGAGACTATTAAGCTATTTTACACTACTCTTAATTGTAATAAAAAGCTGTGCATACTTGTATGATTATAATTGTCATTCATATCTGCTAACTATCAACACTGGGCTGGGCAGCAGCAGACAGTCTGCAGGCATATGTATCTAACATAATATTTATGGTCTTGTACCTTGTACTTGTAACCTTTTATACTGATAAGATTCACAAATCATTTAGGACCAATTAGATTAAACTTAAACTTCTCTCCCCACAGTCCCAATAAATGAGTAATGCTGGTGTTCCTGAGAAACAATCTATTCAAAATCTTGCTTCATTAACCTCCAGATGCTGGGAACACTGTTGGGAGTAGTATTTAAATAGTATTTAAAATTTAATTACCTGGTAACTGAAGGTAATACCAGTAAAGAATCAAACAAAATAGTGAATGAATCTGTAATATAACCTGCAATCTATCTTTCTTTATTGAATGTAAAACAGAATCAAGGACACTCATGTTCTGTGTGAATGCTCAGACATACACTGTTGTTTTTAAAATGGGTTTATATAATCACAGAATTTATCATAGAATTGGAAGTATCCAGTCCAACCCACTGCCATGCAGGACTACACAATCAAAGCACTCTCATCAGACAGCCAGCCATATGGTTGGATCCTCAGTTTTTTAGTCTCCCAGTAATAATACTGCCAAGTTAAAGTGCACCTTAAAATGCTCCTGCTGGCCAATTCTCCTATCTCTCATGGTCCCCACTGTCACCTCTTCTGCTGTTCTGGAGCATCTCATAGCCTTCTGGAGCAGGTTTTAGGGTAACAAAGGGAACTGCAATGAAGAGGAGAATCACCTCCTTCTCATTTCAGTCGGTAGACAAGCCACTCTGAATCAAAAGCTTACCATAGACAGAAGGAAGGCTTTTGTCGGCTGCAGCTCAAAGTCTCAAAGAAAATATTCGTAATAATGTAAACTAATCTTATTTTACAAGAGTTAAAATTATGTAATTATTAGGATTCTGTTTTCATGGTATTTGAATTGAAACTAGATCATTTTGTTGCCCATTTAGTCAAAGTAACCAACTACATTAGTTAATGTAGCTAACAATGATTTAAGTCAGTCTATCTAGGCCAACTGTATCATTCTAATTGGTCTACACAAAATAAACAATACATTATCAAACCTGGAAACATGAGTTTGCAGCCTGATGTCCCCTCCACTGACAGGACAGAATCCACGTCCATTAAACAAGGCTCTCTTTGGGGGTTTTTTCCTCCTTGCAATTGCTTATGTGCTAGCAAACTGGGGACTGGGACATTATTGGAAATGGTGTGCTATGAGCAGCTTTGGATGGAGCAGGAGTCAGCAGAAATGTCTCTCCTTGAATGAACAAAAACATTATTGGTATTGTCTTGATCTTATTCTACATGGTTTGCTGCTGCTAGAAAGGCCAGACAATGTTATACTTCATTCTTTATATCCCTTCTAGATTTAATGATCCAATTGCTATTTCACATTCAGAAGTGGCTAAATATATGCTTGGTCTTATAAATCTTCTTTTCATATGCATGAGTGGATTTTCTTTTTTACGTCTGCATCATACATTGTTGGGGATACTTCAGTTCTGTTCACTGTAGTTTTTTGTTTTATTTTGTTTTTTATATAAACCACATACCTTAATGAAGAAAATGGCTGGAGTGTTCAAATATTGTCTCTGTATTGTAGATTACTTTCCTTTTGTATTGTCATATGTTGGTTTGTGTTGCTTGCACTACTTTTGCATGGGGCTAGCATGTAAGTGTTTCCTTCCTAGAAGCATGTCTTAGAAGCATGATGTTTTATGATTGTAAGCTGCCCCGATTGCGTTGCAGAGGGGAGGGATAGAAATAAATTTATTATTATTATTATTATTATTATTATTATTACTACTACTACTACTACTACTATCCCACAACCTGGCTCTTCTGTGACGTTGGTCTGGGTGCATTTGAAGATTCATAAGCAACATGTGTTGGAATTGATTATGTCAAGGCTTTTAGGCCACTGTCCATAGGTGTGATTATAAATTGGTTGTGTGAGAATAAGAAATGGGGAAATCTCATAAATATTATACCAGTATTAAAATTCTGCATTTGCCCTGTATAATTGGGAAGTTAACACAATTCTGAAAAAGAATTATGCTTTAACAATGTCATCTCTATGCACTTTATAATACAGAGAGCATACACATTTGTTTTGAGAACAAATTATTAACTACATTAGTTATGTAGAAGAAAAGTTTCCTTGAACTATGCTTGTTGCTTTCGTTCACTATATTTCAGGGATTGAACCTGAGATCTTCTACAATGCTTTATCTATAAATTTTCTTATGTATAAAGGTAGCTAGCCAACTAGAGTTGAAGGTCAACAATATTATATTATTGATGAATGATGATCGTGTTGTATACCACAGGAGAGTTGGGAAACAATTCACATCACTGTTATTGTGTGCCTTCAAATCTTTTCCAACCTATGGTGACCCTGTTATGGGGTTTTCTTGGCAAGTTTCTTCAAAGGGGGTTTGCCATTGCTATTCTCTGAGATTGAGAGAGTGTAAATAGTTCAAGGTCACCCAATTTTACATAGTTTACATAGATAAACTAGGATTCAAACCCTAGTCTCCAGAGTCCTAGTCCATTGCTCAAACCACTACACCATGCTGGCTAACTTCACCTTAGTTAGACTAATTTACTTTTTCTGACCTATGGTTTAAAAAGAGCCAGCATGGTGTACTGGTTTGAGCATTGTACAACAACTCTGGAGACCAGGATTTGAATCCCCACTCAACCATGGAAATGCACTGTATGACTCTGGGCAAGTCACACTCTCTCAACCTCAGAAGGAGGCAAAAACCCTCTCTGAACAAAACTTGCCAAGAAAAATCCACAATAGAGTAACCTTAGGGTCTCCATAAGCCAAAAAGGCAAACAACAACTGAGAGGAGTTAACTGAAGTGCTGAATCTAGTTTGGGAATGACATTAAGCACCTTGGACAGCTCTTTTAGAGTTTGTGCTAAAGAATCTCACTCTCTCAGCCTCAAAGGATGGTAATGGCAAACCTCCTCTGAAGAAACATGCCAAGAAAACCTCAATGATAGGTTCACCTTGGGATCTCCATAAGTCAAAAATGACTTGGAGGCAAACAACAACAATAACAAATTTATCCCCACCACTGACATTGGAGTCTTAAGCGCCCACTGGTTATGTTTTGTTAAAAAAATGTGGCTGCCATGCATTTTGGAATGAGGTAAGAATTACTTTGAATATTTGACAGTCCTAGGTTCTTGGTAGATTTATTGAACTAAGACTCTTGGAGATTGGCAAACCGACAGGGTGACCTTGGCAAGTTACATTCTCTCAGCCTCACAGGAAGCCAATGCGAAACTTCCTTTAATGCCTCTGCCAAGAAAACCCTAGGGCAGGGTCACCATAAGTTAAGAGCTGACTTAACAACAGCATAGTTCTTGATGTTTCGTTAGCAAGTCAACTAATGTGGATTGTGGATCCCTTGATCCCAACATATTGGAGAACTATCGGGCAGTCTTTTTTTGGGGGGGGCAAGGTATTGGAGCATGGGGTGGCCTCCAGCTCCAAGGATTCCTGGATTATCTAGATCCATTTCAGTCTGGCTTCAGGCCTGGCCATGGGACAGGCCTGAAGCCTTGGTAGATGACCTATGCAGGGAACTAGATGGGGGTTAGGGTTAGAGCCAGTGTGGTGTAATGATTTGAGAATTGGACGATGACTCTGGAGAACAGGTTTCAAATCCCGCTGGGTGGTTTTGGAAATGTCACATTCTCTTAACCTCAGAGGATGGCAATGGCAAACCTTCTCTGAACAAACTTGCCAAGAAAACCCTATGATAAGTTTGCCCTAGGGTTGCCATAACCTGGAAATGACTTGAAGGCACACATCAACAACAAAAGACAGGGGTAGTGTGCTGCTGTTGGTTCTGCTGGACCTCCCAGCAGCTTTCAGTACTGTCAACCATGGTATCTCTTTGGGTCACCTCCCTGAGATGAAGATCAGAGGCATTATTTTACAGTGGCTCTGGTATACAGTGGCTTGTTGAGGGGAGGACTCAGAAGATGGTCCTCCTGGGAGGTGCCTGTTCAACACCCTGGCCACTATCCTGCAGTGTTCTTCAGGGTATGGTACTGTGCCTCATGCTAATATTTATATGGAACCATTGAGAGACCTCATGCAGAGTTTTGGGGTGTTTAGAGACACAAAAGAGTTTAGAGACACACAACTCTATCTCTTCTTTCCATCAGATTCCAAGGAAGCTGTTTCTTTCCTAAACCAGTGTCTGCTTTCAGTAATGGACTGGATGAGGATAAAAAAATTGAAACTTAATCCAGACAAGCAGGTGCTCCTGGTCAGTCAGAAGGCAGATCAGGGAAGAAAGATTCACCCTGGATTGGCTGGGGTTACATTCCCCCTGAAACCTCAGGCTCACAGCTTGGGTGTGCTCCTGGACTTGGATCTGAGCCTAGATGCCTAGGTTTTGACTGTAGCCAGAGTGCATTTACACAGTTAAAACTAGTGCTCCAGCTGTGTCCGTTCTTTGAGAAGTCCATTCTTGCTACGGTGACACATGCCTTGATTACATCCATTTGGACTACTGTAAAGCATTCTATATGGGGCTGCCTTCAGAAAAAGAGTGGGTCCAAAATGCTGAGGCTGTTAACCTGGGCTGGGGACAGTAATCAGTACCTGTAGTACACTGTAATGTGTGTGCTTTGAATCCCATTTTTGGAGAAAGATGGGATATAAATACAATAAATAGATAAACAATAGAGAAATCTCCTCTTCATCAGAATTAAGAAAGGCTTTTTTAAAAGCATGATTCTATCAAAATTAGATATTTGTATGTTGTATACATTTCAATAAGTGAATTAAGAAGATGCACATGGCCTCCTGTGCTGTCCCCATGCTCCCGTGCGTGCTCCTACCAACCCACCCCTGCGCCATCCATGCTCTCTCTTGTGCATACTCCAAACCCCAAGCACCATCTCATAATTTTCCTCATCAGGAAAAGGACAGGGCACAACTTGGGGATGGAGCGTGCGCCACCCACAGAAGCCCTGCACCGGTTGACACCTGGTGCAGGGACACCACTGTATTCAGCCTGATACAGGACGAAAAAGTTCTGTTCTCTTTTTCTTTAAGAGACAAGCCACAGCTCAATGGTAGAGCACATGGTCTACATCAGGGGTAGGCAACCTTTTTGAACCGGGGGCCGGGTTGTTGTCCCTCAGACAATTGGGGGGGCCGAAGCACAATCAATCAATCAATCAATCAATCAATTTTTTTAAAAAAATAAAAAAATATGCATGCACACTCTCTCAGCCCTAGAAAAACCATGGCAAAACCCCTGTGGAGATTTTGCCAAGAAAACCCCAAGAACAAGTAATAACAACAATAATCAATATCATCATGGCGGCGGCGGGGCCCCCGGCTCCCGGACCTTAGGTTGCCTATCCCTGGTCTACATGCATTAGATCTCAAATTCATTTCTTAACATCCCTCACTTTGATATGAATGAGAGATACCCTTGCCTCAGACCCAGTCTTATAACATACAGTATATTAAGTACATCACATTTCAGACAATATGATTGGAATGCATCAGTATAATGAAACAGAGCTTGGAAAAGCTTCTTTGGGTTACAGTTCCCAGGATCCCCCATGTAGCAGGGGATTCTGGGCATCATAGTTCTAAAAATTAAGTTTCTGAAGCTATGTAAATATGTTTGCCCCTCAAAAGCACTGGATGTATATTATTTTTCTTAATATATGTCTCCACTTTTGAAGCTACCTCTTGTTGTATGGCTTCCAACTCCCATGTTGTTGCCTTTTTCTCTTCCTGGTAAGTGCCCCGTTACACAAGCAGACAGATACTGAACTAGGTGGAACAACAATCTCACCTAGTGTACCAGACCTTAGAAAGGTTTCTTTTTATAACTAGAACTTGTAGAATCTCCTAAATCAGGATGGGAATTCTAGGAACTGTATCCCAAAAAGCATTTTTTCCAAGCTCTGAGAATAAGGCATTTCTTTCTTAAATTATGTACTAACAATTTAGTTTTTAGTAAAATAATAGCACAAAAATACTTTTATTTGTAGGGAGGTAGTTGAAGTTCCTATGGTTTCAGGACTACAGATAAAACAACTTGTGCTACATGATATATGTGGACTCTGTAGTTTTATTTATTTATTTTAGAACAGTTAGCAAAGTGAAAGTCTTGCAATCTGATACTAGTTTAAGTGCTGTGACAGAGAGTGGAGAAAGAATAACAGCCTAGCAGCAAGCTCTGTGAAGGTATCAGAGCTAAGAGGAGAAATCCAGTTTATTGCACCGTATCACCAGAAGGATGCTGATGTTTCTAGTTTAAAGCTTCTGAATCCCGAATATAACTGGTCCTAACCAATAATTTCTGATTACATGGTCATGTGCTACATTAGTGACTGGCCAAAAAGGTTTCTGAAAATATTTATTCAACAATTTAGCCATTATCAGGTAAGAGAATAATAATGACAACAGTTTACACGGCAGTATGAAATAGTTAGATTCAGGCATGGTCATAAATTCAACACAGGAAAAAGTGTATTTTTAAGGCTTTGTAAAAAAACCTGTTTAAAACTTTTTAAAATTTCTTCCTTCTTCTTAATGAGAATGGGGGAGGGCTCTTCAGGATTTTTAATTTGTGGTCAGAGAATTATGATCATGGTATTTTTATTCTTTTATTTTTTTCAGGTTGACCTGTTAGTTGATAATGAAGCAGAGAAAGATTATCTGTATGATGTCCTGCGGATGTACCATGAGTAAGTTTTTACTTCATATTTAATATTACTTATATTCCTGGAACAGCATGCCATTTGGGTAGAAGAAGATACAAAAAGAGTTCTCTCTCTCTCTCTCTCTCTCTCTCTCTCTCTCTCTCTCTCTCACACACACACACACACACACACACACACACATAACCAATAGAAAATTGGTAAAGTAATTATTTGTGATTTCACTTTAGCAAAATGTTTTCATCATGTAACACAGAATAAACAGATTTGCTTATAAGGCTCCTGCTTTTTACCTGAATGCCTATTCCAATGTGTGTAAAAAAAGGACAGTTTAATGGGGGTCATTTTTTTTTTTTTTTTGCCAGATAGTTGTCTGTGGACTAACTTTAAATGCTAACACATTTATCATAGTATTGTTTCACAGACCAAAATGCATTTCATGAGATACTTGGAATGCCAGCTGTGGTCTGCAGAAAAAGAAAAAAAAACTTTTATCGAAAATGAGGTCCAAGAAGAATGTAATGCAAGAGATACTCAGAGTGCTAATGACATTAAAGCATAGATGTATGTAAAATAATTTCAGGGTCCATCCTTTAAATGGTGCTGATTAGCACCCTGGCACTAATAAGCGCATACATAGTACATGTACATTTGTTAATCTCTAAGGTGCCACTTGCCTGTTGCTTTTGCTGCAACAGACTTACACAGTTTTTTGGAAACGGGGGGAAAATAATCTTTTTTTGTTTTGCTCCCTTAGATTTTCTTAATACAAACAATATAAACAATTGTATTATTAACAACATTTGGATGCAGTTCCTGAAATCAGCAGACCTATAATGCAACCCACCCACCCCCGAAATAATTGAAACAGAACCTGGCCTATATTGTTGTTGTCAGAGGAAATGAGAGTATTTTTCCACTCTTCATAGGCAGGTGGTTCTGGTAGTTATGGTTTCTGGACATATCTTAATTAATAGTAGCTCAGTGGAGTGAAATGTAGACGTTTTCAAGTTTCCAGGTGGTCTTTGTGTTAAGCTATAGTTTTGTGTGGCCTTGACTACAGACCCGGTTTGGTTTCACAGACTGTCTAATTGCTTCTCCATTCATAAAGCGCTGCCTGCAGTTTGTGAAATCAGGAAGAATTCAGCATAATGAATTATTTAAAGTGTTGCTGGAGGCAAAAACCTGATAGATACCCAAAATATATTTTCCCTATCCTCCATGCAATACTGAACACTTCCTAATATATATATATATTTTTACAAAAATGTGTGGCTTTTTATCACTTTCAGGTAACAGTCAAATCCACTTAGTGCCTTAAATCCAGTTTTGCTATTTCTGTATTTTTTCTATTTCTTTATTATTTTTCTGGACATTGAAATTGTAAGCTTCATTGGATAGAGACTTGTTTTTTATCATATTTTTGTTATATTTTTATTTAAAGTACAATATATATTGCTTATGCTATATAAATACCCAACTCTTAGTATCTAGAATGTATTATGTCAATGTTGATTTGATTCTGCCTTCATTTGTACTTTTCATAGTACTACAAATACACAAATTTGTCTCCATTTTCCCTGTACCTCTTCTAGTGATATATATATATATATATAGAGAGAGAGAGAGAGAGAGAGAGAGAGAGAGAGAGAGAGAGAGAGAAACTTGGGTAACCACTTCATCTATCAGAGGTAGCAGGCTCTGTTCCATAAAGCTGGTGTAACCATAACATGATAATATTAAAGATTTTTCAAGATTTTTTTCTCAGAGGAGTTTCATAGGAGTCTAACATGACTACAACTATGGGATAATATTTCCAAACTATATTACATTAAATATGCAAATATACAATAGGTTCCCATTAAAAATGTACGGTATATATAAAACTCAGTTTGGTGATGTTATTAAATTCTAGTAGAAGTATTCAGCTTCAACTGGCTTAATTATTGGGAT
>CM034701.1:110850830-110867495 GCA_020142125.1 Phrynosoma platyrhinos | reverse complement strand
GCATGTAGTTGCTGTGGCCTCAACTTGGTGAGCAAAGGGGTGGCACAGAACTGTCTGTTTCCCCGTTAGTTAAGAATTACATCCCTAATGTAACCATGCTGTCATAAAAATGGCTTAGTTATTGTTAGTTGTCATTTGCTCTTGCTGAAATCACTAAACTCTTACTGAGAGTTACTTACATTAGTCACTTTTTACATTGATGTCAATGAAGCCTTAGTGCTACTTACGTAAGATCCAGTCCCTAGCGTAAGAACATATTGTTTTATTTTTTTCCACTCTTGATTAAAATCACATATTGTATGTTCACATTTCTGATTTGCTTTGAATTCATTTGGTATATTATTGAAAGAAATACTTGAGGGGGGGGAGGGAATGTACTCAGCATGATTGAAATCCAGAGAACAAGACCTGTCAAATCTATTGTCAGGTGTAAGTTGTGTATAAGTCTTTCACTTAACTTTGTAGATCCATGAATCTTCCAGTGTTGGTGGGGGATCTGAAGTATGTAATCAATGAACCAAGTCGACTACCATTGTTTGAGGCCATCCGTCCTCTCATCCCATTAAAGCATCAAGTGGAATATGATCAACTAACACCAAAACGATCCAGGTAGGTCTGAGTAATGTTGCTCTTTGCATATGGGCCAAGACTGACAAACTCAGAGTTTATTTACATACTTTTCAGGTGACCACTTGTTCTTTTTTCTTTTCTTTGTAATAATAAACGGGAAGCAGGAAGACAATGATGTTATTGTGCCCAGAATCTTTGCTTATTAAAAGGCTGGCAGTCTCTGTTTGTATTTGCATATGGTTTATAGAGACTGAGTAGAGTTGCTGCACATTTTTTTTCTGTTGGGAGTGTCTTATGTGTTGTTGTTATTTTTGCTTTATTTATGCCTAAAAAACCCTTTTGCAGGCCATGAAGCTGTTTTTGCAGTCCTTCACTCCTTTGGGCTCCCCAGCTTACCCTTTTTCTGAGTGAAAAAGAAAGGTGAATTGCTTCTAAGAGTGAAAAATTACCTTTTTAAAAGGTTAAAGTAACCTCACCCAGAAGTATTTGTCATTAATAAACAAAAAAAACCTCATTTTCCAAAACTAGAAGTGTCCACATCTGGATTGGTTGTTTGGTTGGTATTTGGTTGGCATTTTGCCCCCACAGAATCCCAGAGACAGAAAGTTGACTCTTGGACCTGTCACAGTTGCCCATAGTGTGGAAGCTGGTAGTTTCTCCCCTCACTAGTTTAGCTTTTTGCAAAACATAGTATATAGGAATTTTAATATTAGAAAGGTATCCAGACTACAAAATGCCAGGAAGACTTTAAAATATGAAGGTTAATACTCTGAATAGAATACCTAGAAACCAGTCAGTCAGAGAAATAAAACAAATACTACACAGTATACAAGAAGAGGAAGGGAGTGGGGGAAAGGAAAGGAGCAAGGAAAAGGAAGGGAGTGGGAAAAGGGAATGTATCACCTTTCAGACTAAGGGCTGAAACAGACAGCCCAGTAAAGCTGCCTTCCGGGAGGTATGGGGGTGTGGCGTTTAGACGCTGCATGCCCCAAGACATCTTGAAGCCGCCCAGCTGTTTAGACATGGACAGCTTCAAGATGCTGCAGGGAGGGAAAAGCCGGCTTTTTGCCAGCTGAAAAAGGAGCAGATCTTTGCTGCTCCTGTTTTGACTGGCTTCAAGGTGGATTGGAGCCACAGTATGTGCTTACTGCAGCCCAAATCCGGCTTCGGCAGGAGTGGCTTGAAGCCACCCCTTTGGAGCAGTCTGTTTAGCCCCTAACTGGACTTTAATTTAGGATGAGCTTTCATGGATATAAAACCACTTCTTCAGTACAGAGTGACATTCAAGCCTTAGGATACAAAGTGTATTTCTACAGTTGTGAGAGTGGGGTTCAATGCAATAGGATCCAAAAAGAAGCAAATCATGACAGTCTTTGAAAACTACTACAGTAAAGAAGGTATCCTAAGTAAGGGGGAATGCAGATGGGCGGCCCTGGGCCGCCCCAGGAAGCAACGGCCCCAATTCTCCCATTTGCCGGCCCAGAAAAGAGCAGCAAAAAGCCCCTCCTTTCAGAGCTGGCAAATAGGGTGCCCCAAGAGCCGCCGCACAGCTCTTCTGTGTCCCTTCTGGTGCAAAGTGTCAGGATCTGCACCAGAAGGACGTTCTGATGGCGCACACCATGCATAACGGCGTGCGCAGTCAGAACATCTTCGGGGAGGGGTTGGGGTGCCCGGCATGTAGCTGCCCCTCCCCTTCCCTGCTGCCAAGATGGCGCAAAGGGCCATCTGTAGAGGCCCTAATTTATTTCTTCAGTTATTTTCTGTTCTAGTAGGATAAATTGAAATGGCTGTTGATGTAATTTTGTATTCGTGTCACCAGTGAATTCCATAGTATATAGAAGGGCTGTACTCCCCTACTCCACCTTCCACCAAAAGCAAAATAATTAATTAAACATACACACCTACTAAATTCCAGAAGTAACCTGGAAGTAAACATCTGGTGCTTTCCTATTAATAAAAAAGGTTCTCTTGGACCTAAAATGGTCCTGAAGGAACTTGGCAAAATTCTCTGAGTATTTGGGTGCAAAACCACCTTTAAAAAAAATATTTTTTAATAAATTTTCTTTGGACTCAGTGGTGCAGGGACCCTAGGGGCTGCATTACTTTTCTCATATATAGAAACATGTAAGTTCCAATTATACATATGTTTTAAATAAATTATAAACTTGTAATTAACAAATATAGGGGATGCAGTGGCTCAAGTGGTTAAGATGCTGACTCTGTTGACTACAAGATCAGCAGATTGATCGTTCAAGGCCCAGGTGCTGCATGATGATAGGGTGAGCTCCTGTCACTGGTCCCAGCTCCTGCCAACCTAGCAGTTTGAAATCATGCAAATGCAAGAAGATAAATAAGTACCACTTTGGTGGGAACATAAACAGCATTCTGTGCAATCATGCTGGCCACACGATCACAGAGTAGTCTCTGACAACGCTGGCTTAGTAACAGATGAGCACCTCCCCTTACAGCCATACATAACTTGACAACCTTGTCAACAGGTAACACCTTTATCTGCAATTAACAAATACATGAATGATAAATTATAAATGTTCTGAGGTGTGCAATGGGTTTTCTCTTTCCTCCTTTTCCTTTCCTTTCCTTTCATTTCCAGAAAACTGAAAGAGGTGAGGTTGGATCGATTGCATCCTGAAGGCCTTGGAATAAGTGTGCGAGGAGGTGTTGAATTTGCTTGTGGCCTTTTTATTTCACAGCTGATGAAAGGTGGGCAAGCAGACAATGTTGGACTTCAGGTGAGAATGAAATTCTGGCTCATATAATAAAACACATCAAAGGTTGCAATTCTGCATATGTCAGTGTAACATAGTAGTTCTGCACACACAACTACCCTATATTGAGTAATTCACTGCCCCCAGACCTACTGGAGAGCCAACAAAGCCCCCTAATCACAGCCGTTCATGCCTGGAGAGGAGGGAAGAGCAGAAATCAGGCTATGTCTCTGTAGCCAGACACAAAATCATTACAACATCCAATGAGTTCATTTAGAGGTGTCAGCAACTGAGGTAATGATTTTGCTTCTGGCTACAGGGACATAGCTAGATGCTTCTATGATTCCCCCTGTTCTCCTCCAGACATGAATGGTTGGGGTGGGCTTAAATGGCTCTCTGATTGGGTGGGTGGGCAGGGTTGGTGGCTGAGATGGGAGGAAGGGAATACTAACCTCTGCAGTGACCAAAATAGAAACTTGCAGGTATAAGGTTAGTTTGCATGTGCATATGCCACTAATGGGTTGCCAACACATGCATATCCATGTACTGATAATACCAAACTGTTTCTTCTTTCCATTTCAATCTAAGGAAGTTCTTCTAGTTCTGATGAGTCAGTGCCTGATGGCAAGAGTGGACTGGGTGAGGATGAGACTCTTAAAATGTAATCTGGACAAAAGAATTGTGCTACCGGTCAATTAAAAAAGATTAGATAATAAGAATTAAATTAGTTTTGGATGGACTGATTCCCCTCCCCATAATCAGTTTCAGTTTTTCTGTACTTCTGGTTTCATCCATGAAACTGGTTTAGGGCATATGTACAGTTAAATGGGATCCTAGTGATCCTTAGTTACACTTTCTTTAGATTCTGTCACCTGTCCCAAAATCAGACTGATGAATTGGGCTACATACATACAATACAAAATTTTACATATGAAAACCAGGACACATGTTGCTATTATTATTAGTGAGGCTTTAGCCTGAACCCACTGAGAAGGTCAAGATTCCACTCTCTTTTGTCCTCTCCCCCTGTTGAGTTAACTGAGTGCAAATTATTGTTGCCCTTTGAACTCAGTTTTCAGCAACTGAAACAAGCTGAAGGCAAAGGTAAAAAGTGGGAGAAGGAGAGAGAAACAGGGATATTTTAAAGGCAGCTGAAAAGGGGGACAGCAGATGATTAATCAGGCCTGCCCCTGCCAAATTGGGACAGTTGGAGAATATGAGTTTACACAGGACATACAAACACATTTTTGTAACAGCTGCAATGACTTACTGTCCATTTCCAGTCAAAAGTCTAAGTGCTGATTATGATCTATCAAGCCCTATATAACTCAGCTCTAGGCTGTATGAAAGACCATATTCTCCCATACTAATCTGTTTTAAAATCTTTGAAAAACGCTCTTCCTTCAGTTGTGGCATTGTCTGAAGCACAGCTAGTATAGAGGCAAGATATCATTTTTTGTGTCTGTTTCATGGCTCTGAAATTCCCTCCCTGGAAATGCTAGGCTCTGTTTTCTTTCCACTGGTGGCAGGCAAAGACATTTTTATCAATTAGCTTTTTGACAACTGACTTCACTTGGTACAGAAGGTTTTTTTTTTTTTAACTGGATAGGTACTATGTTTCTCTTTTACTGATGATATGTGTGTCTTTTTAGCTGAGTAGTTCTGTTTTGGGTGCTTTTATTCATTTTCTGTATTCCCATGATTTTATTGCAAGTTGCCTTGAGTTTTATTTTGTGGGATATAAATTGAATGAATAAATAAATGTCCAGGATACATTAGCACTAGAAACTGAAACTGATTTTAAACCAATAAAGGACCATAAGAAATAGTTTTGTGTGACTTTAGTCTCGTCCCTTAAAAAGTGTGATCTATTGTTGTGGTTGTTGTATTTGTATTTGTCATTTATTTATATCCCACTTTTCCCCCAGAACTGGGACAGAGAGCTAATCACAATATTAAAAGAACAGTGCAATTAAAAACATAAAAGTGGTGCATTAAAATAGAATGAAATTGTTACAATATTAAAATATATTGGTATTAAAATAATAAAATACAATTTAAAGAGATAAAATTATTTAAAACACTTAAAAGATACAGCACCCCAAGCCCATCCTTTAAAAACATTCTATTTTAAAAGCTTGTCTGCATAAAAAGGTTTTAACCCTGCCAGTGGAAGGAAGGGGACAACAAGGAAGGGTATATTCTGGTTTCCCTGGGAAGGGAGTCCCAGAGTCTAAGGTAGAGGTCAGCAACCTACGGCCCGTGGGCCAGGTCCGGCCTCCCGAGGCCTTTGAACCGGCCCTCGCCACCATCGCGCGCGTCACGGCCACCATTTTGTTTTCCAAAATGGCAGCTGCAACTAGTTTGCACATGCGCAGTACTCCTGCGCATACGTGAGCGAGTCGCAGCCGCCATTTTGTTTTCCAAAATGGCGACCGCGAATCATTTGCGCATGCGCTGAGTACTGCGCATGCACAAACGAGTCGCGGCCGCCATTTTGTTTTCCAAAACAAACGATGGGCGCTCCGATGACGTCCTTCCGGCTCAACGTCCTGACACGCTGAGCCGGAAGAGGCTCAGAAGTGCCTCATGGCAGCTCTTCAGGTGCCCCTTTCACAGCTTGTGGAAGGAGTGCTGTTTTAGCACTCCTTTCCCAGGCGGCAAAAGGGAGGATTAGGGCTGAGGCGTGGGACAGCCTCGGCCCCAATCTGCCACTTCCCAGGGTGGCCCACGGCCGCCCGTCTGCATCCCCCCAATGTCAGCCCATTCCCAGGCTAATTATATTGCCAAAATGAAGAATGCTAGAGGGTTACAAGGAGTGGATGTTTGTTTGGAAGTACTATGACTTCTGTTTCGTTTTGATACCCAAGCTCTCAATCCTGGGCTTAGAATTTGTTAATTCAGAGTATTTTGCCTTTTGTACCAGATTCTAGTTAATAGATCTTGATTCTAATAAACCACAAAGTAGGTTTTGGTATAAAACCACAGGCTTTATATCTATCTGTCCATGTTAGATACCATGGTGTCTGTTGGGAAAGGGTTGGAACTTCTCTTTCAGAGAGCTTGGAAATGTTACATTTGGTGACTAACACTACCAGAATCACTCAACCTGCATAGCTGGTGACCATGTTGGCTGGGGAATTCTGGTATTTGTAATCCCCAAAAGTAATGTTTCCAAGCTCTGCTCTTGCATGTGCTTTAAACAGAAACAGTAGTCCTGTTGGGGGTAACATGGTAGTGTAAAAACCATTTACACCGTTCTCTTTCACACACACTTTGACTTGGTGAGTAGTAAAGTAGTTGGCTATTGTGTGACGGATGAGTATAACACCATGGTGTTCACTGCACAGATAGTTTCATAATGATTGGTGTTTATTTATGCCGAACTGAAGTGTGTAAGATCTATATACCCATATGGCATTCATAACACATTTTATGTAGGGTAGGGTATGCCTGGGATCTGTTCAAAATGCAAAATGTTAAAAAAAAAAACCTATGTCCTTTACTCACTCATTTAATACTGAGTAACATCAGTGCATAGTATTCACATTCCTTCCTGTTTTCTCATGTTTTGGAAAACATTTAGCTCATGAGCTAACCATTCTACAGAAATATTTAATAGGTTACTAAAAAGAAGAGGAAGAGAACAAGGGGGAGGAGGAAAACTGAATCCTTGTTTAAACATAAGGCATATATATTAATAAATAAATACACTTTCTTATTATATGACAGTATAGGTTGTAATAAATTAATCCATCTATAAATATGGAACAACTAGGAATTAGCAACAAATGCAACTACCTGCCTTGGTTTGTTGATATGCGATGTTAAAGGGATCAGTTTAAGGTGCATTCATAATGATCTGTACTAGACACTTTCTAAAAGTTTCTAAACCTGGTGAATACAGGGAATTGACAGGCAGCTCATTGTTCTAAATTGCTGTCTCATGATAAAGCCAAATGCTTCTGAAATTTCACCCATCTAAATTATTTCATTAAATCTCCAAACATTTTCTAAGCTGGAAAAAAATGTGGCCTGAGAAAGACATAATGATCTTCTATCATAATATCAGTTTCTGGCTCCCTTTTTTCTATACCATTTTGATTCATCTTTGTGTGGACTATGTGAAACAATCAGTTTTAGTGCCACTTAAAGTAAGTATGTGTTTGTGTAATCAAGATGTGAAATTGAAGCATTTGTGGTACTGACCTATTTTCTTTTGATGTTTCATTTTTTCCCCTGAATGGATAGTGAAATACATCCTTTTCATGTATTTCATCTGTCTTTTTGTTGTTGTTGTTGTTGCTCTCCCAGATATTCATATCTTTGGGGATTCAGTTGACTAAAAAAAAAAAAAAAAGGCAGGAGGTTATTATGAATAATAGAAGTAATAGAAAACATGAAAAAAGAAAATTTGAAACCACTGTGATTATGCTGCTTATGCTTCAGTTAGTAAAATAAGGTCTTGTTTTCAAAATGTTGGAGGAAAGAAATGCATGAAAGAGATTTTTTTTTTACTCCTAATTTAGCCCATTTCACTGTTTTTAGTTCTTTAAACAATTCCTTGACAGCAATGTACTGGTGTTGAATGTGCATAAAGCTTTCATATATTTAGTTTTTTATGGACAAACTAGCGAACGCTATTTTCATGAAGCATATAGTTTGCTAATAATGTCTTCTGTAGATACAGAAAAGTTACATATGAATGTAAGCAATGCATTTTGTATTTGCTATGGGAAGAAAAAATATGAAGAGACCAGTTCAGCATTCTTTTTCACTTCTGCATAATGATAACAGAAATGGTGTTGCTGAAATTATATATTTGGAGAGAGCCAAATAAATTCAGTTTTTAAGAACAAATTTTGTACTTTTGATTAACTTCTAGGGAAATAATGCTCTGCAGTGGGGACAAAAGACAGAAAATAATTTATTCAGTGCGGGGGAGGGAGGAATTAGGGAGAATTGTCCTTGTGTACTCAGGCCAAGGACCAGTAGCTCATTTGTGCTTCAGACCATGATAGAAGTTACAGTTTGTGTTTATGCAACAACTGACATTTCTATATGGACAGCATCAAGGTGAACCAAAACTCTAGTGACAGAGTCTGTGTTCAAGTCACTCCTGTAAGTGTGACCATTCCCTTTCTCTGCACAAAACCAGTTGCATCAAAATCAAGATGGCAGCTTTTGCTGCAGTTTAAGGTTGCACGATTGCACACATAGAAAACTTAATGCAAAAGAAGTTACTATATTTCTGGAGATGGAGGGAAGGGCCTTTGCAGAAGTGCAATTTCCATTTGGCTCAAGAAGGAAGTCTGAATCCTTTCTAGTTGACAAATGGGGTATGGATCCTGTCTCTTTAAGAGACACTTTATAATTTCCTTTCCTTTCCTTTTTTTTTTTTTTTTTTTTTTTTTTTTTTTTTTTTTTTTTTTTTTTTTAGTGGATGTGGTTTTTCCATTGAGATCCAGCAAGAACTGTTGGGATAGTTTGTCTGCTGTATACAATGAGTCTACGTTGTTAAATTTCTGATAAATGTTTTATTTGTCAGATACTAAAGAAGGGTTTGAAAGCATCCTGCTTACTGCAAACTAGCTATACCTCGTTTCACATATATCCTCCTTCATACCCAAAGAAAATGGAAGCAAACACTATAACAAGCAGTCTTTTAAAACTCAGCACTTCCGTTGTGCATGCCTAACTCCCTCTATCTGATTTGACTAGTGGAAAATACACAACAAAGCAAAGCAAAGCAAAGCAGCTTCATTTATATACCGCTTCATATCGCGCATGGGAAGTCTAAGCGGTTTACAACTGTGAGCTGATTGCCCCCCAACAATCTGGGTACTCGGAAGGATGCAGGCCTGAGTCGAGCCTCAGCCCTGGCTGGTATTGAACTCGCAACCTGTGGTCTATGAGTGAGTGGCTGCAGTACAGGCATTTAACCACTGCGCCACCAAACAACATACATCTCTCTTCCTCTCAATTCATGAAAATACTGTGTCACCAGTGTCTCTGGAATTGTCTAACACTCAGAAAAATGAGGTTCATGGAACATTTTGTATAATATTTTAGGGATACTTTGTATATTGAAAGCCTCCCTCATATCTCAGAGGGTTTTTAAAAATGTATTTGACAATTTAGTGAGCAATCTTGTGCTCATTAAAAGGCTTTCTTGAGGGTGTTTTTTTTTCTGAACAGTGAACGTTTTTTCTGAACAGTGACATAAAGTTTCACTGCACCAGTTGTGCAAGAAGGTGCTCTATCACCAGTGCTGTGGCCAAAAACAAGGTGGTTCCGGGTATAGTGGGAACAGACAAGGTCGCCAAGCAGGAGCAAGTAACTGCCACGGGCCAGGGATTATTTCCCTCCAGACTCCTCCCATGGATCCCCTCCACCTACCTACACACTCAAACTAACCCTGTTTTGTTAAGTCAAAGGCTTTCATGGCCAGCATCCATAGGTTTTTGTGAGTTTTTCGGGCTGTGAGGCTGTGTTCTAGAAGAATGTATTTGTGACATTTCACCTGCATCTGTGCCTGGCATCTTCAGAAGATGCCAGCCACAGATGCAGGCAAATGTCACGGCTGTGAAAGCCTTCGAATAACCCTAAACCTGACCCTGTTTTTCTTCATAATTTATCTCAAGCCTGTTTCATCATCTCCTGTTGACATTTTGGGAGAGACTGTAATAGAAACAGAAGTATTTTGTGGTGGGGTGTTTTATGCATTTGCACATGTTTGGGAGAGTATTTCTGTAGTTTGGGGGTTTGAAAACTGTCTAAAAACCACACCAAAAACTTTACAATGGGGGGGGGGCTTTGAGAGACAGATGAGGGTCATCAGGAGGAGCCTCATGCAGCCCAGAGGCTGCATTTTCCCAATCCCTGATCTTCGTGATATTAGATATTCTTTCTCCCCTGACATAACCACCACAAACAGAGCACGAATTAACTTCACCCCAGGAGCAAGTTTTAAAAATTATGTCCCATGGAAAAGAAAATGGGGGGTGCCCCTCCCCTTCCTCCCTAGCTCCACCATGGATCTTCTTTGCACTTGCACATAGGACTGCTCTGCCTACCTGCATTACCTATCCATCTTGGCATCTGATAACAACAGCCAGAAACAATTATGGTTCTGTTCAATAATGAAAATATCCTTCTGAAGAAGAAATGGTGCATCTTTAGGTCAAGTTAGTATTATTTCCCAGTATGTAGAAATAAAACTTGAATGCCACTGTGCTTCTTCAGTTACTTTCACCTTAAAATGTCACCTTGTTTAATAGAGAGTAAGCCATAACAAATAAATAACTCTTGATCAGATGAGGAACTTCTTAGTTTTGGAGGAGTACTGGATGTTGCTATATTAACAGCTTCATATGGAGATGCAGTTACTGTGATGTTGGTTTACATAATTACCACAATCAATATGGCTCCATTTTCCTTTCTTGCTCACTCTGGTTCTTCATGTAGCTGAGATAAAAAGCAAAATGAGTGAATGAAATAATAAGGCAGGTTAGCTACATAAATAAATTGGAAATCTGCTGTGATTGACAGCAAGCCAAAACAGCGGGTGCCAAAAATGGGGATGTGTGCTTTAAAACAAAAAACTGTCCAACTATATATATATATTCCTGCTTGTACAATTTCTGTTTGGAAAGGAGGCTGTAAAATGTGGCAAGACTTTTCATCTACTCCGTGTGAAAGCCGGACTACTTTGCCTTTGTTAGATATTTTTGTAAGCAGAGATGTTAGGCTGTGTCTTATATTTGGAAGGCAGTATAGCTGTTTGATTCTCCTTTGGCAGATGGACATAATTATAGGTACTCATAAAGTCTGTAAAACAACACAGTACGCCAACATGATCTATGATCTAGTGAGAATATCTCAGAACACCTCTTTTTTAAAATGAAAAATTAAATTTATCTATGAGGAAATGAAGAGGGGCTGTGAACAAAGAGTAGAAAGAAATTAGCAGAAGCAATTTCATGAAAGTATTTTCCCATTGAAACTGTTTTCCTGATTTCATCCTTTAAAAATGTTAATTTGAGAAAATACAGAGCATTAGTACTAGTGCCTGGTAGTGAGTGATCTGTGCTGGAAATTGAGTATAAGAGACAATACCACCTCATTGGCAGTAATAATTTTGCAGTTTGAAATATCAGCCAGTAGGTGGAGCAAGTATATCAGTGCTAATAGCTGTGGAGGCAATTATTTGTCCTATTACATTAGCATAACCTGAAAGTAGTACTGTAAATCGACATATGGTATGTTTTCTATTCACTATATCTCCCCACTGCCACCAACACCACCACATTCTTCAAGGTTGGGCCTTTGTGTGTGTGTGCTTTTAAATATGGCTTGATGTGAAGAAAATGAATAGACAGTTTTTAGTAAAATGAATAAGCAAAAGAGATAAGTCTATAATTTGCTATCAATTGCAGTTAAAATAGGAGGAAGAAATGTCAACAATCTGAGATATGCTGGCGATACCATAATACTAGCAGAAAACTTCACAGACCTGGAACAACCACTAAGGAAGATCAAAGAAGAAAGTGCAAATGCAGGCTTATTGTTGAACATAAAGAAAACAAAAATAATGGCCACAGAGTACTTACATACATTCAAACTATAAAATGAGGAAATAGGAATAGTAAAAGAGTTCTTATATCAGGGGTCAAACATTGATCGGAACGGGGACTGCAGCCATGAAATCAGAAGAAGATTAAGAATGGGGAGGCCAGCTATGAAGAACTAGAAAAGATCCTAAAATGCAAAGACATACAACTCAGCACAAAAGTCAGAATCATACAAGCCATTGTATGCCCTATTACCACGTATGGATGTGAGAGCTGCTGGACAGTCAATAAAGAAGATAGGAGGAAAATCAGTGCATTTGAGATGTGGTTCTGGAGAAGAGTTCTAAGATCCCATGGACAGCCAAAAGGACAAACAAATAGGACCTAGAACAGATCACCCCAGAAATATCCCTAGAAGCCAAAATGACAAAACTTAGACTGTCATACTTTGGACACATCATAAGAAGGGATGAATCATTGGAAAAAACAATAATGTTAGGAAAGGTGGAGGGAAGTACAAAGAGAGGAAGTCCACATGCTTTATGGATGGATTTTATTAGAGACCACAGATAAGAGTTTGCAGGAGCTGGGCAGAGCAGTAGAGGACGGGGGCCTGAAGATGTCTCATCCATAGGGTCGCCATGGGTCCAGACCGACGCAAAGACAGTTAACAACAACAAAACAGTTAAAATCATAAGAACATTAAATTATACATACAGAATGGAAGCCCTACTACATTGTAATGCAGAGGAGAGGGAATTTTGTCCCATCAGTTGATGAACTACTGTTCCCATCATCCATCATCACCATCATCAAGGATGGCTAGAATGGCTGGGTATTGGAGTCCAACAGCATCTGGAGGGTTGCTGATTCCATAACCCTCCTTTCACTGTGTCTGTTGTGATTTCTGCTTTGTACTTAGGCTGTGTCCACACTGCCAGGAAAACATGGCTTACTGTTAGGGCTTCTGGATCCATGTTGAGGACAAGCTGTCCACACAACCTGCTCCCACAATGGGACAATGCTAGCAGCCCTGTCTTCATGCTCCTCTCTCCTATTCTGGCTCTGGTACCATTAAAACTCAATATGCATGGTTACATAGCCATTGCCACATGGGTTTCCCCCCCCACAATGTACATGCACATATGTATATACATTATCCCCTTGCTTCATCTTCTGAACATATCTTCTGAAGACATTCTGCTTCATAATAAAGATAAGTCCTTTTAGTAAGGACTTCATATTATTGCTCTTACTAAAGCTGGAGAACCAATCCTGAAAAATACAGATGGTATTACATATATTGCCTTTTAAAGCTCAATCACCATTTGAATTTCAATAGAATGATTAATTAAATTAAATTTAAAATTAATTTAGTTTTGCTTGAATATCTTTTTAAAATTATGTTGTAAATTGCCTTACATCTACGCCTTGAGGAAACAGTGGAGAATAAGTCAAGTGAATAAATAAATACATAAAGAATGTACATATAAGGGAAATTTCTTCTGAATTTCTAAATGAGAAATGAAACAAAATCTGACCAAAATTGGGTTGCAAATGCAGGTGGGATTTGAAAAAAACATGATAGAATTGAGATTGAAAGGATTTTTACATACTGTATATACTTGACCTCATGTGTAAATCAAGGGCAGGTTTCAGGACCAAAATTACCATTTTGCTATGACCCATGGATAGGTCAAGAGTAAACTTTAGGGGCATCTAATGAAGGGTGTAAGGAAAAAGCAAAGGAAAATGATGCCAAAAGTTTTTTGGTGCTGATCTTCGAGGCACACAATGGGTTACAAGGGAAAAGGGAAAAGTAGTAAAAACCAGCTTCCTTATCTCCCATCAGCAAGATTATCCTATGAGAGGAACTCTGTTTTCAGCTTCTCTGGATCCAGCCCATGAAAAGTCAGTTCAACAAAATCTATATTAAAGATGCTATTTCCATCCATCCCAATACTGATTGGAAAAATTATTTTTAAGAACTACAACTTCCAGCTAGCAGTTTCCCCAGCTCTGCCCAACAGCTTTATCACAGAGAATTCAAGTAGCAGTTAACACTACTAAGAAGCAGAATGTTGCAAGGGCAATTTATGCACCCCTGGGAACTCATGCCAAATTTCTGGGCCTCAGTGGCTGTGCCTACTTAGGTAAGGAATGGATACTGGATTTTAAAACACACACACACACACACACACTTGGTTCTGTGTGTTTGTTGAAGTGATTAATTGTATCAGCTAACATCTCTTCAGGATTTGATATCCTTGGCTGGAAAATATGGCTTGTAATCAGTTATTTAAGGATTGAATTGGATTTGACTCATTATGTGAGTAAGACAAGTACAAAGTAACAAATAACTGATAAGCAAATGCTGTAAACCAAAACTGAACTGCAGTCTACTGAAAGAGTGTGTTGTTGTTGCAGTTCATCTTTGCATTCTCAAGCTTGCTTTCCTTGCCCATCAGATAGAAAGGATATGGTTATAATGAGCTCTCAATGGAGTAGAATGGGAAAAAATGAATTTCATTTTTAACTGAATAAAATGGCATCAGTGGCTTGCACTTACATAACAGAACTGCAAAACTCTTGAAAAGATATTGAAGGGCAGCACTGTTCGTCTGTTTCAGAAACTGAATTTTAGTGCAATTCTATACATGTCTTCTTGTAAGATCTGTGGAATGGGATGGCTTCTACTCACAGTCAGTCTACAGCTTTGCATCCTGAAGGACATTGACCTTCACAAATCTAATAGTAACTAGAAGAGCAACTCAGGGGATGTATCAGTGAGAAAGAAGGATGCCAGGATGCAGGAGACAAGCCATTGGAAGAATGTGACACACTGAAACAAGAAAAATGCTTCAAAAGAAAAAGAATACCACATCTTTATTGCTACAGAATCTATTTTCTTGTCATGAATATGATCTTGGGCCACTAGAAAAGGAACATCAGCTGCAGGCTTCACAAAGTACAGATGTGCCCAAGGAGAGTTCTGTAGACAGATGCACCCAATTGTTCACTTCCACTGTTCTGCTCTCTTCTGTTCCAAGACCTTCAAGAAGAAGTAGATGTTTATGCTATTTTGGGAGGACAAGGAGCAATTAAATGTGTGGTATTTGAGTCCTTATGGAGAGGGCAGAGACAGCTGTGTCTGGACCTGATCGGTAGTCTTGGAAAATATGCTGCCTCCCTGATGTAAAGATACAGAATGTGACAGCTCATCTGTAATGATCCAAGTTGGTAATATTCAGAAAGTTCACTGACCATTATCACTTCTTTCTGAGCCAATTGGAAACTGCCAGACCCAGGCTTCAATGTATTGTGAGTGACAATTAGGCTTTGGAAAAGAAGGATGAAGGAGCTCAGGGTACAGATGGCTGTTTTCACCAGTACTTCTTCTTGAAGGTTTTGGAACAGAAGAGAGCAGAATATTGGAAGTGAACAATTGGGTGTGCAGATGATGTGATCAGGAGACTGTTGCCTTATTGGGACGCAATCTGTGCTTCCACGATGAAAGACTTCTGGGAAGAGTGAATTGTATCTTACAGGGATTAGGAAAAACATGTGTGCTAGGATTCTTGCAAAAAAGGTTGGGCAGGCTTGATGTTCCTTCCTCCAGTTTTCACATCTCCTTCTTCCAAGTACAGTCAGTCCTCCTTATCCATGGATTTTTTATCAATGGATTCAAGTACCCACATCTTGAAAATATTCCAAAAAAAAGTACACACGCCAAATAGCAAAGTTTGATTTTGCCATTTTATATACAGGACACAATTTTACTATGCCACTGTATTTAGTGGGACTTGAGCATCCACAGATTTTGTTATCCACAGGAGGTCCTGGAACCAAATCCCAGCAGTTAACAAGGGCCTGCTATATAATCCAACTTTCTCTATGGTATCTTTAGTGTATAAATTAGTTACAGTGATAAAATACAGCCTTGTTTGACCTCTTTCTGGGATGTGGTGGGTTAGTGGTTAAGACACCAGTTCTGATGATCAGAAGGTTGACAGTTCGAGGCCCGAGTGCTGCATGATGGGCAGCTCTTTTTTGCGCCTTAGAAAGGGTGCCCTTGCTGCTGTTGCGACAGCTTTTCTACGCTCCTTTGGCACAGCATGTGGTACACCAAGGGAGCGCCCTGATGCCTTCCACCATGCGGTGGGGCATGCAGCATGAAGACGGCGTGGGGGCAGAGTCTGAGTGGCTGGTGTGTGGTCACCATGCCCCCACTCTGTCCCCAGGCGGCTCTTTATGCCAGTCTATACAGCCCCCTTGTCTAAGCATAAGCTATGCACCAGGACAATCAAAAATGTTGTGGTACACCCATGTCTTAACAGCAATCCATAGTTAATCATTGCATCTGAGGAAGTGGATTAATATCCATAAGTGCTCGTGCAAAAATGTAAATTAGTTAGTTAGGGGGGAAGTAGACGGCTTAAAGGGCCGTCTTGGGGGCAGCCGCACGATCGGCGCCCCAACCCCTTCCCCAGATCGTCCTCGGAGAAGCCAGCCCTCCGCACAGCCAGCGCTTCGAGGAGGACCTCCTGCCGCAGCGTTTGCACACACTGTGGAGGAAGAGTCGCCAAAGGTGCACCACAGCCTTTGCTTTCAGGGGCGGCGAAGCTGCGCCGCAGGGCTGAGGTGTGGGGATACCTCGGCCCCGCAGCTCAGCTTCCCCGGGCTGCCCGTCTGCTTCCCCACTTAGTCTTAACGGGACTGTGAAATTTCTTTTTTTCTCCTCTGTTTTTCCTTCAGCTGTAACACAAACTAGCAGGACTCCTTATCTGAGGATGGAT
>CM034701.1:110813103-110836725 GCA_020142125.1 Phrynosoma platyrhinos | reverse complement strand
GCTCAGTGCCTGGAACGGTCCCATCCTCACTATGTTGCCACTTGCATCACCAATGACACATAGGTGACTGACATACATTTTGAAGCAGCACAAACTAGTGGGAACAACAGTTGTGCCAAAAAAGAAGGGATTACAAGGGAATAATGAAAAGATCCACTTTCATAGTGGGAATGATGGACCTTTTGGAACTGATTCACTAACACAGAGCAAAAGCGAATTGCAAACTGGTTAAATCTAAGTGGGAATGAGCCCTAAGACAAGTTTTTAAAAAATCCTGTATTGCTTCAAATGTGATGGTGTATGTATTTGAATGTTTCCCTTCCCTCCCTACAAAAAAAATAACTGGAAGAAAATGAATGAAAGGGCAGGGCATTTTTAGCCCAAGACAGTATTATCATGCATCACCTGTGCCTACAATCTGAAAGGGTACTTTATTTTTTTAAAGGGAGACAAATTTGCACTCAAGGCTGTTAAGATTACGTGGAGATTTGCCTTCAGATATTAATTAAGCAAGCATACATTGAGAGAGCCAGTATGTTGTAGTGGTGTAGTGGTTTGAGTGCTGAACAACAACTCTGGTTACCAGGGTTAGATTCAGTTAAGTGCATGCTTTTTGAAATTCAGAGGCAGGATGCAGTCCTTGGTGTAAGGAGTGGAAGTCAAAGCAAGTCAGATGGTGGACTCCAGCATTAGAAGTACCACTTCTTCTAAAGAACCACTCAAAAGTGGGTCTAGGAACAGAAGATCTAGGGTGGAGTTGGGAACAGAGCCTGGCATAAAACTGAAATATTCATTGAAACAACTGGGAAATGTGTGGTCCTCCAGATATTGTACTGCAACTCCCATAAATCCTAAACAGCATACAAACAATCGGAGCTGCATTCCAACAGCTTCTGGATAGGCATAAATTCCCACATCTCTGCTCTAAAAAGTTCAGCTTTTAAAAAAATACATTATGTGAGATGAATATTGGGTTCCTCCTCTTCTTTTCTCAGAAACTGGCCCCATAGCAAAACAGCTATGTTAGGATTATTTGTGTGGTTTGATGACAGTCTTATATCCAGCCGTGTTTAAAGACTGTTAAAATTCCAATAGCAGCAGAACAGTTAAGTGCATGCTTAATATGCCTTTATGTGAAATAAATTGGATTTTTTTGTGCTTGGCTATGGCTGGGTCACTTTCTTTCTTTTAATATACATTTTATTTTGAATGTTTTAAGTGTGAAGAAAGGTAAAACAATCTCAGTTTTATGTATTGTATTTATGTCTTTATTTTATGCATTTCTGTGCCACTTTTATTCTGTAATAGAATGACATTTTGGGGGGTGCTCTCAGCTTCCTCTCCAAGCACTGATTGGCCCCAGACTTAACTTTAGTAAAAAGGCTATGTTCTCTACAGGCCATGTAATTCCAGTAAATTATTATTTTTCCTCTCCAGGATAAAGGCAGAGGAAGAGAGATTTAAAAAGCAGTGGGAAGAGGACTGGGGCCATAAAGAACCACCCAAACCTCCTAAAACTGTAGTTGCAGAAGTACATCCTCCCCCTCGCCCTAAACATAGACGTAAGTAATGACTTTCATTCTGGAGAGTGTTAGAAGTGTACATCATTATCTCCACCACATAGCACTGCAGTTCCCTTAAACATCTGCTGAATTGCAAGCCAATGCCTTTGAGCTGAGATAATGGATAGTTCATGTAATTATTGATTTCCCCCTTTTCAGTTAACCTGATTAAAAGCTACTGATGCAGCAGAGTTTTCAGCAAGAAGAAAGATAACAATGAATTTAGGAAGGAAAAGTACAGCTCAGTTTTTCTCACAGCAAGAAATAATTTCAAGAAATCAATACTGCTTGGCTGGCTGTCCAAGCATATAGACTCACTCTAGCTACTATGGTGTGGCTTCTACCTGATATTTCAGTTCAGTGTATAAATGAACTCTGTGTTTGTGTGTGCGCGGGTGTTATATTTCTCACAGCGAATATATAATCCATCATATAAGGGAAGAAGCCTTTATGCCTGCCTAATCATTGGAGTGCCAGGAGTAGAGCGTCAATTTATAGAATTGCAAAATTAATGGCTTAATATATAGCTATCCAATACCTGTGTCATTGGCTTACTGTGTTACATAATGCACATCCCAATTTCCTTCTCTCTTACAACACTTTTCCTTCCTCTGTTCTGCACTTGATGTACATAGGTCTGTTACAAAAGAACATTTGAACTGTTTTTCTCACAATTCTCATACACCTTAATACTAGCAATGCATCTTTGGGAAATGACCAAATGATCTGTTTTGAGGTGTTAGACCAGTGCAAGATGTGCACTCACTACGGACGTTTTCACACGGGGCTTGAAACGGAGTCATTCCTACCTCCGTCCGGCCCCACTCCGGCTCTGTGCAGGATAAGTTCACACGACGTCGCAGCAAGCCCCGCCCCATCCTGCGCCATCCCTGCCTCACTCCGGGGTCTTGCTGCGCGTGTTCACACGATGTCGTAGCAAGCCCTGCCCCATCTTGCGCAATCCCTGCGCCATCCCTGCCGCTAGCCGGCTTTAGCCCCGTTTTTGTAATTCCTTTTTTAAAAAGGAATTACAGGGGCTGCTGCCGGAGGCAATCAGGAGTCATTCCAGCGGCTGCCGTTTTCGCCGCCGGAATGGCTCTTGATTGCTTCCAGGGGGCTTCCAGGCGGCTTTAGAGCCGCCTGTGTGAAAACGTCCTCTAATTCCTTCCCTTCTTTTCTCTTCCCTTCTTCAATTATTATTATAATTATCCATCTGAGTTTCCAGGAGAGGGTTGTTGCTGTTGTTCTGTTGTACCTTCAAGTCATTTTCTGACTTTTGATGACCCTTCTTTCCCCACTGTCATGGGGTTTTCTTGGCAAGATTTATTCAGAGCCAGTTTACCTTTCCTTTTCCTCTCAGGCATGGAGAGTGTGACTTGCCCAAGGTCATCCCACTGAGTTTCCATGCCTGAGAGGAGATTTGAACCCTGGTTTCTAGAACGTAGTCCAGCACTCAAACCATTACACCAGATTGGCTTTCTGAAGAAGTGTACAGACAGGAAAAGTGGTGAACCAAGATAAATTTTATATGCTTCTGATATGATCTTATATCCAGTGTTTTGCTAGGCAACATCCACTAGCTGATGGGACTTTTTTTCCCTCTCCTTCTCCTGCAGCCCTCTGTCCCACTAAAAACCTGCTCAGAGGGTTACTAGTCCTTGTGAACAGGTTTTGAAGTTACACAAGGAAGTATGTGGGGAAAAGGGAATGGTCTCCATCTTTTGTTCTGTTGACCAAAACTGTTTTAGTCATCAAAATAGTCCACTATCTATTGGCCATAGTTAAAATTAGGCATGCTTAGACCAAATCATATACCTGCTCCAAACAAGGTGGAAAAAGATAATATTTTCACAAAACATAACACTGACTTTTTAAAAATAAAAAATTGGATCTATAGATCTGTCTACATAACATGTTTCTCTTTAATCTCTATAAGCAAACAAGAATACTTCCTTTAAATTTTATGAAAACAAACTTTTCTGACCAATAACTAATTACCTTTACTTCTGTCTGTATTGCCATCTATGAATTTCATCAAGAAAGACATCAAAAGAAAGACTAAGTATAATTTCTGCAGGAACTCTTTTTGTTAATTCTTTTCAGTCAAGGAATGAAAAAAGCCCAAACTATTATCATTACTTCTTTTCCCTCTCTGTTTCTTTCTTCCTTTGTTTCCCTAGTAGATTTAGATGAAAAAACCCTTGACCAGCCTGCAGCAGCAGACGATATGATTGAAATGAAGTTGAAAGAGAACCAACAGGTTTGCTGTATCCCCTTGGCTTCCTATCTTGACTTTGACACTTCCTGCACTGCTCTTCCTCCTGACAGTCAGTCTTAGCTCTTCACTGGGCTATACTCTTCTTCCTTGTTCCACCATTCTTTCATAATTAAAGGAACTACTGGATATTTATTTACTGTACCTAAGAAAGATTGCCTTAGACATTTTTTTCACCACAACAATAGAACACAACTATAGAATTAGTCCAGCAAAGGACTTCTATGATTCCTGTTTTTAATACTGGAAACCAGAACAGTGTTCATCTTGCACTGAGAAACAGAAATTACCGTAATTAAGGCAAGGATGCTGGAGAATTGTCTTCATAGTTCACCTTGCTGGCCTAATTTCCTGGATTAATGTGTAAAACAGAACATAGTTATCCTTTGGATTTTGCACTTTTTATTATTATTATTTGCAAATTACATACATAAATATTGTATTTGTAAGATATAATATGGAAAGTAGCATACAAATATAGCAGGAAAATATGGGTGCAAAATGCATCTGTTTGGGTATATTATTAGCATTATGATGCTGAACTCATCTGGAACCAGTGGAAATATAATTCTGTTACACTGCAGATAAGTCTTAGAACTATCTGCAATATATATAGCAACTTGTAGAATATTTTTTATTCTTAATATACATTTATTTATGTAAAATAAAATTATGGACATATTTATTATGTCAAAAGATGTAAAGCTGACTGAATTGATGTATTTGGCATGAATGAGATGTCTTTGAATTCTGTATCAATGGAAGTATGTTGCAAAATCACTTTCAGATAATGTTTTGTTTTTGCTTTTTCCAAACTAAGTACTGGGTTTATGCTTGGATCAGTTTGAGTTGGGAGCATGCAGAATCTGAATATGTATGGGTTCTCCTGTTCCCCAACTGAGAGGCAGCTCAGATCCTTCTTTTATAGATATGAATTATGAAGCTTCACAGCTGCTTCTGAGATCTTATGTTGCAATGATCAAATCTGTGTTGGCAAACCTATGGCATGTGTGCCATTTCTGGCATGCAGAGTCATTTTGGAGGGCCTGCAGAGAGATGGGAGGATGGGGAAAGAGGAGGAACAGACATGCAGCTACTCCTCCTCTTACCCCATTTCAACTGCCTCTCCAGAGACAGTTAAAGGCGTGCGCCTGTTCCTCCTGTTCCCCCCACTTTCCTGGGTCTTCAGCTGCCTCTTTCCCAGGTTTTCAACTGCCTCTCCTGAGACAGCTGAAGGCCTGGGATGGAAGGCAAGAAGAGGAACAGGTGCATGCCTGTTCCTCCACCTTACCCACTGTCCCAGGCCTTCAGCGGTCTCCAGAGAGGCAACTGAAGGCCTGGGAGAGGGGGGGGGGAGGGGAAGGAACAGGTGCACAGACATAGAGGCAGCTGAGGGCCCAGGCAGGGGGAAGGTGAGGTCCCACTCCCCAGCACTGGGTAACACTTGGTCTCTAAAAGGTTCGCCATCACTGATCTAGGGTGATACAATTGTGCCAAAATGATTGTATTCATATGTAGACAGGTGCAACAACTAAATTATCTGCCTGTTAAGCATAACTAGTTAATACTTAAATGTAACTTAAGTGTACTGTATAATCTGTAACACTTGATTCCATTAGTGTGACTTCTCCTTAATAACAAGTATTATTCCAATTATGTATGGAATCTACTGATGCATATACCTGTAAAGCATTGTTCTCGATCATATATTTGTCCTTTGCATATTTATAGATTTTGGATGGTTTTATCGGTATGAAGGAAAATTTCCCACAATTCGCAAGGTACAAAGAATGCTGACTGTGATGTGTAGAGAAAGATTGCTGTGGCAATTGCATTCTAATCCAGTGTGTATTCCCACCCCACCCCTATCAATTCCACATCCATGTAGGTTTAGTTAAATAAATAAGCAGTGAAGAAAAAGCTTGTTTACAAGTCACAAAGGCTTGTTCATGTGTGTTTCACTTCTGCAGGATCCTTCCCCTTTGCACAAGTACAGTTCCACTAATGGAACAAGATCTAGATTAATATATTATGAATATTCACAAAAATGGTAATGTGCAGAAAATGTAAATAAGACTGAATTCAGTACAGAACAATGAGCACAAAAATACTAAACTTCAGTCAAATAAAACAATATATAATCTAAATATAAAAAGTAAAATCAAAGAGTTTCAAACTGAGAAGCAGAATTAAAAACATAAATTTAAAATTTAAGACATTTAAATTTTGTTTAAATACATGTCTAAATAAAATGGTTTTCACCTAATGTCCAAACAAATGTCAGCACCAGGCAATATGTCTCTTACAGAAGCTCTGCAAAGAAGGATCTCCTTTGATGAGCTTAATCCATGGGCAGGATGATATGGAAGGAGGCACTCCTTCAAATATTTGGTGTATTATCTGGTTCCAGCCAGCACAATGGGATTTGTGAAATGCGTTTACCAAGTGACTTTGTTTTCTGAAGGAGCCACCTTTACCGTCCTCACTTTTACCCAATCTGTCTGTTGTTTTCTAAACAATCTTCTTTCTTGTTTTCCTCAGTCTTGGATTTTCCTTAAGCTGCTGTCATGAGCCCTTGCTTAAAGTACAACGTCAATTGCTCACTATCACATTTACAATGTGCTTACAATGGCTAAAGTCACAAGGCCTGATCTGTGAGCCTTTTGTCTCGGAAAAATACAGCATTGACATCTCAGCCTTAATCCAATAGCTTTGAAGCAATTTTGTTTGTACATCAAGAGCAAACATTTTTCTCTTGTGTACATTTTGTTTTCCTAGAGGTGCCAATTTATTTAGGAACATAAAATCCTCTGAATTCCACTAGCACCTATCTCTGATTTCTGAAACTCTGGTATTTTAGCAGCTTAATAAGATTCCAAAGCAACAGTTTGGTTTTCCAGAGTGAACTGAAGGAAGTTTTTCCCCTTCTTGCATTTGCTTGCTGTTTTGTTCTGGCAATGAGTCAATCAGAATTTTGAATGTGTGAAATGCTAAATTCTTTTCTTGTACAAGAAAATAATTACTGTGACTAGATATATGAGCACCCATTGCATAAAACTGATGTTCTAAGCTGGCATTTCATTTGTAGAGACCAGACATTATGGTATTATTTTACAAATAGTGTAGTTTTCTGTTAAATCTATGTTAGAGGCATTCATGTTTTATGCTATAACATTGTGGTAATATCAATAATTTTATTCATTTAAGAACAGTCCAGCCAGGCATATACACAAATTAACAATAAGGGTAAAAAGGAATTAATTTTCCCTTTTTATCATTGGAAACTAATGGTTCAGAATTTCCTCCTTGATTTGGACTTACCAGAGATAACACAAGAGTCTGTGATTGATAACATATTGCCTAAGGTTGGTGGGGTGGAGGTTACCGAAATCGCTGATCTATCTGACTGTCATAATTAGATTAGATAAAGCAAAATTTATTAATTATTTGATTATAATTTAGTTATGTTTAGCTAATTGTTTAATTATTTTTCATTTTTTGCCCAAGCAAACACAGAGATTTGCATGTGTGTACCCATTGCCCCAGTCTTCTAGGGCAAGTGCTCATATATTTGTAGTCTCAAGATTTTAATTTTACAGGGTCATCAACCCCTGTAAAATGTATGTATGCATGTGTGAAAGTATGCAATAATAATAATAAACTATACAGAAAGGGAAAGAAAGAAAGAAATCCAAAAGTGACAGCCTCAGTGAACAGAAAAAGAGCAAAATGCAACTGGAGTTTGAGCTACAGCTTCTTAAGGAAAAAGAAGAGAAGTTGGAAAGAGAAAAACAGCTGAAAATCAACCGACTTGTGCAAGAGGTATGTTCTGTGTGACGTGTAACTTAGCACATAGTTTCTATTCAATAGGGTTCCCCCTTCCCATTGTTTTTTGTAGGGAAAATAACTTAAACGTGAGTAGCATTTGGGAATGTGCACCTGCAAATAAGTCTAAATATATCCACATTTTAAAATTTCCCATGATGTTTGAATATGAAATTTCAACAAAAATTGAAAAAACAGTCCTCCAGTTTGAAAGTGGCACTCTGTGTTTGACTTGTAATGTAGTACAAAAGAAATGTGTACTAACACAGAGCACATGATTGTGAAGCTTCTTGATGTCGGCGAGAGATGCAATACATTTTGTTGGTTTTGCTTTTTTTTTTTCTTTTAGCATGCTTCTAGCCAAAGTTAAAATGAGATTACTAGTCATCAGAAAATACATTGCTAAAACAAATCTAAATCCTATATTGGGTATTATAATGCCTTTTAAAATTCTCAAGTATCAGGTTTTTAAAGCAAATACAGAATATCTTGGTTTTATATCTAGCTCTTTGGAGATTGATGCCTTGATTTGTTTTATCTCGATTAACCTCATTCATGTCCTTTATATTTTAGGTTAAGATAATCCAGACAGCTGACTATGGGGGGTTGCAGACTGTGAAAAATAGTGTGAATTTAGTCCTCTTTTAGGGTTAGGGTTAGTGCTAGGGAATCATGGGAATTGTTATTTTTCTGAGACATTGAACCTTCTTTGTCAGACAACTCTAGTGCCACAATAAAATTCAGTTCCCATGATTCCCTAACCTTAACCCTAACCCTAAAAGTGGACTGAATTCACACTATTTTTGACAGTCTTCAACCCCCCCTATGTTATAGTACTACCGAAACAGATATTTTAGAGTTCTTTAATTAAGATTGTTAACCCTTTCAGCTGATTTTTGCAAACCTGTTAGAGTAACAACAGCAGTAACACCTTATTAGTGTGGTTAATGAACATTGCTCAGAAAGTTCATCCAAAATATTAATCAGAATACTTTAATAAAAAACCAGCTGATCAGAAAGTAATTCAGAAGATATTTCCATTTGACCTTTATGCAGAGGTAGTTTAAAAGGTGTCAGTGAGATTATAAAACCAGAGACACATGCTAAAGATATGCTTTCTGAGTGAGAGCTAAACTTCTTGCTGTTAAATTGACTTAAATCAACCTACAAATGAGAGACCTCCAAGATCCCCAGTTAGCACAAGTCCTGCTAAGGCCTTGCAAACTCAGGATCATGGCTTACGAAATTGAGTCAATACACCTGTAATGTGATCTTCCTCTTTTCCTATTGCCTATAACTTTATTAGGCATTATTGTTTAGTCATGTCATGTCAGTACATGATTATGTCAAAAATACAATAGCCTTACCTTGGCTTTTAGAAAGAGTTCAAGCTTATTTTGCCCTTGGATCTGTTTATTGGTTCTTTTGCATGCTATAATATCCACAGACCTCTCCTCCAACAACACATTTCAAATGAGTTGATCTTCTTCCTTTCAACTTTCTTCACTGTCCAGCTTTCACAAATTTGAAATAATATGGCATGAATGGTTCTGACTTTGGTAATTGAGTATGTATCTTTGTACTTGAGGACCTAATGGAATGGCTCCTTCTATCCATGCAAGGATTTTTATCCAGTGAAGGCATCTCACTGAAAGCAGGGAGAGAGGTGGGTTTTTCCATTCGCCCCTTCCCATACAGCAAAGCAAAAGCAGCTTCATTCATATACCGCTTCACACCACACTATGCAGTGTCTAAGCGGTTTACAAGTGTAAGCTCATTGTCCCCCAACAGCTGGGAACTCATTTTAGCAACCTCGGAAGGATTCAGGCCTGAGTCAAGCCTGAGCCATGGCTAGTATTGAACTCGCAACCTTGTGGTTTATGAGTGGCTGCAGTACGACATTTAACCACTGCACCACTCATAAAGAGTTTCAGACAGGGCAAGGGGCTGAAGAGGGAAGGGGAAGTCAGGAAGGTTACTTTCTCCATACCTTCTCAGTGACCCATGAGCAAAATCTGCTCAGCAGGAAGAACAAAGCCTGAACAGAAGCCAAGTCTGAACACAAGCTCCAGGGTGAGAAAATGTGAGTCCGGGACCACATTAGGCCCCAAGGTTTTTGTTTTGCTTTGTTTTTTGTTTTTGGTAGCCCTCAACCATTTCCCCAGATTGCCCCTTTTCTAACCAGAAAAAAAATATGCATTGCCTTCCTGGAAAGAAAATTGGAACCTTGACCTGCTGCAATCACTCACCTACCATGGTTTAAGGTTAGATCTGTGACTTTCTTATTTAGGCTTGGTTCACACTGCTCCTTTTACCTAGAGGGTCTCTGGGCCGAAGCAGATGGCTCAGAAAGAGTGCCCAGAGGTCACTCTGCCCTCGATCAGACCAGGATTGCAGTGACTGCAAAGCCCACTCCCAAAGTGGGCTGCCACCACAGTTCCAAACGGGCTGTCAGCAAGAGCAGATTACATCCAGTCGTAAGAAGTCCGGCTCCTGAACCTTAGTATGGCCTCGGAGCATCTTCTGACCATGTGGGGGGAAGAGGGGTGCGTTATCTGAACCCCAAGCCCTCAAAGCAGCCAGAAGCCACTCCTTATGGCTTATCTGTTTTGGGGCCTCTGTTTATCATTTTTGGACATACACAATGATGGTGCATAATCTCCAATCTAGAGCACTATGTGGTGAGATGTGCATTTATGCTGCCTAGGGCTTTATCATATGTACTGGATTATCCTGTACCATGTGTTTCTTTCATTGTACAAGCTTTGAAACATTCAATAGCCAATCTTTTTACTCTCTTCCAAAATAGAAGAAAAATCCAGGCAGCAAATGTAGGCTTAGATTTTCATGTCAGATGGTGGTTCCCAAGTCACTGGGCAGTGAATCAATTCCAGGTTGCAGTTGATTAAAGCAAAGCAAAAGCAAAGCAGCTCCATTTATATACCGCTTCATGCCACGCTATGGGGTGTCTAAGCGGTTTACAACTGTAAGCTCATTGCCCCCCAACAGTTGTGTACTCATTTTAGTGACCTCGGAAGGATGCAGGCCTGAGTCTATAATGAACTTTTGTGGGGGAGTTATAGGGTTCAGCACCCTGAAAATCTCTAAAGCTTTAATCAAGTGCTTATTCACTGTTCCACTAACATAAAAAGCACCAGTTTCATCTCTCTACATTTTCAAAGTAAATGCTTGCTTGGAAATAAAGAGGTTGAAGGAGATAAGTTACAAGGATGTTTGGATTTTTGCATATTTTGTTTCTTGAAATCTTTAATTGTGTCTGTATAACTGTAGTCTTACACTTACTCTGCAACTGTGATATGACTTAGGTATCTGAGACCGAACGGGAAGATTTAGAGGAATCGGAAAAGATTCAACACTGGGTGGAAAAGCTTTGTCAGACACGTTTAGAACAAATCTCCTCTGTGGAGAATGATGCTCCAGAGGTAAAATAATACTCTGATCCACCTACTTTATGTTGTTGATCTAGGAAATACTTTGTAGATGTAGTTAGCACTATTCTCTTTGGTTGTCTCATTTTTATGTAAGGGTTCCATGATGGAATTCACATAGGTAGATAGATGTAGTTTCCATTTTAGGATGGTAGAAGAAATTAATGGAAGCAATTTAAAATATAGTAGCTATTAGAACTTCCTCATGTGTTTTCATGAAAGAAGTAAATGAAACTATGCATTTCCTTAATATTTTCTTAAAGAAACATTATTATGAATGTGAAGTCCTAAGCAATATTGGCTATAACAAATTCTTGTTGCAAAGCTAGCTATTTCTTTTCATTTTGCTTCAGCAGATTATCTTTAGCTGCTTAAAATATCTTTCTCAGTTATAGGGTATGCTGTTGTTTCTCCTTTATGCATATTTGTTCTCTTTAATATCCTGCACTGAGCAGGGGGTTAGACCTGATGGCCCCTTCCAACTTTGTGATTCTGTATGAATAGTGATACATATAGGTGTATGAAAAGTTATGCAAAAGATTTTATGCATGTTAAATGTTTTCTAGCAGTGGGTGGACTGAGCAGTTCATCTTAGTGATAATCTATTCAAATATTTTAATCAAGTGCTACTTTAAAATGGATCTCTGTTACACTAGACAACAGGTGTACGTCCTGCTGTTTCTCCTTCTGCTACATCTGTGCAGAGGTTTGCTGGTGGGTTGCAGCTCCACACCACTGACCTTGATGATATCAACTTAGATGATGTTGGCAAGCCTCCAAAGTATCCAGCACCACCTCCACCTCCATTGTCTCATGCAGCACCAATATCGTCAGTGGCTTATCCACTTTCTGGACCAAATGTCTCAGCTGTTCGAGGACCAGCTCCAGTGTCCTCTGCAGCTACATGGATACCATCGCCATCATCTTCTTCTTCTTGGATACATATCCCACCACCTCCTCTGTCACCACCGCCTCCTCTGTCACCACCACCTTCTCCCCCACCTCACCCTCCTCCTCCTTTGATTCTCCATTCATTGCCCACTCATTTGGAAGAAAGAATGGGCAGCTACAGCTATCAGCCTGGTGGGCCAGCAGAGTCATTCACTGATTGGGAAATGAAAAATTACAAAGGAAGGAGTTTTACTCCTGTTGGTTCTCAGACCAGTGAGCAGCAGGCCTATTTATCCAGTCCAAAGGTACAATATGGAATGGGATATATCTTGCATGTGCCATCGCTTAAAATTATTAAGCGGAAAATAGTTTATTGAGTTTTCTTCTTCCAATGTGAGCATTTGCAAACTTTGAAATAATTTTTGTGTTACATGGAAACATTTTTACATCATATCAGTCAACTGAGCATGTGTTGTTGTTTTTTACCTGGTTAAACATCTTTGTACATATAAAAAAATATCTGTAACCCCAGTTTATCAAATGTGCATGGAATAGCCAGACACTGGCTATAATGCTTGCTTCTTAGTGGTACATTAATGATCAAGTGATAAGCCTGCTGTTGATCAAACAATAGCGAATTTCCTAGTGAGCCTTCTGTATTAACCACCATCTTCCTAAAGGCCTAGACCACCCAACTGCAACTTGGATTTGTTTGTTGAAAAGAAAAGTTTTTCTCCATTTTTTTTTTCATTTTTGTTGGTAGTGAGGTTTTTAAAGCCAGTTCTTTCTCAAGACAGAAATTGTAAAGTTTATATTTGTAATGGTTTAACTTATTTTTATTTTATTAGTTACTCTGAGTATGTAGTTTTAAATAAAGATCTTTGATTTATACAGTATATAATATTATATAAAAATTAAAATAGTTTAAAACACCAGTAGGTATTAACCTGTGTACATAAAATAGTTCTTCAAAATATAATTATTGATTAGGTATATCACAATTGTAGATAACCAGTCTGGAATGTATTGTCATTTAGGCTGCACGAAATACATCTCATGTCAGCAAAGTATCATCTACATCAGGCAACTCATTGGTATGTCACATATATTTTAATAAATAAATATGTTATTGTCTTCAGTCATGAAGCTGGGGGAAAATATGTAAGACAATTCAACTCTCATAAAGAGCATTTATTTTATTTGTAAAATATGTAGACCAATGTGAAGTTGTAGGCTTTCATGGCCGGCATCCATAGTTTTTTGTGGGGTTTTCAGGCTGTGTGGCCATGTTCTAGAAGAGTTTCTTTCTGACGTTTCGGCAGCATCTGTGGCTGGCATCAGCCTCAGATGCTGGCCAAACGTCAGAAAGAAACTCTTCTAGAACATGGCCACACAGCCCGAAAAACCCACAAAAAACTATCTAGACCAAAATTTACAATCCAGTTGTGAGTAGAGTAGATTATTTGATTCATTGGGAACTAGGTAAGTCAGTACTTTTGTAAGTTCAACTCATTTACTGGGTCTACTCTAGCTAGGATTAGCAGTTGGATTCAGGTTTGTTTAGACCCTTGCCATCACTGCACAGATACATATTCTAAACAAAATTTTCATTATGAGTGGTGCTAAAATACTTGTTCAAACTTAGAACACCCCTATCTCATCCCTGTAAAGGCATGAGGTTCTACTAGATCAGGGGTAGGCAACCTTTTTTAGCTGGGGGCTGGGTTGCTGTCCCTCAGACAATTGGGGGGCTGAAGCACCATAAATAAATAAATAATTTAAAAAATTCAAAAAATTAAACAATTAAAAATATGCATGCACACTCTCTCAGCCCCAGAAAAGCCACGGCAAAACCCCTGTGAAGATTTTGCCAAGAAAACCCCAAGAATAAGTAATAACAACAATAATCATCACCATCATGGCAGGCGGTGGCGAGAGGCAGCGGGGGTGGCGGCAGAACCAGCCTGGGGCCGGTCCAAAGGCCTCGGGGGGCCACATCCGTACCCCAGGCCTTAGGTTGCCTACCCCTGTACTAGATGGATTTTAATGGTATAGTTAATTACCAGTAAGTAACACATAGTTCAAGTAAATCCAAAAACATCCCAAAACATCCAAACAATGATACCTTTATTGGGCCAACCAAAACGCACAACTACATGTTGCACGCTTTCGAAGTCACACTGGCTTCTTCAGGCAAACAGGAGAAAAAAAAAATTAAGATGTTAGTCTTGGGCCTGCATTTTCTGTTTCTGATCTCAGTTCAGATGTTAGAGGAGGATTACCTGCAGGCTGGCTCCTCCCCCTTTGGCCATGTAGTCACTGGAAAATTTTGCAAGGCAAGGAAATTTAATGCCCATTTGCAATCCTTAGAATCCAGCATGTCTCTTTCCTTTGTGAAGCCTCAGGCTCCTATGCAGGTAGAGAATGCTGAATTTCTCAAGAAGTCTTCACGTTTTGCATCAGGAAAACTTTAGGTGGTGTTTTGCATCAGGAAAACTTTAGGGGTAAAGCATGCCAATCAGTCCCAATATTAGAAAAATTGCTTTACCTTTGTTGGAGGCAGAAGCCTCTGATAGCAAGGTGACAGTGCACTGGCTCTATCTTTAGGCTTTAGATCAAGTAGTCTCCCTAGATGCCTGCAGCATTTTACAAACTTGTACATCATTGCATGTTTTAAATTTTTGAAATAATTTTAAAATAATATAACATTGTTTTCCTTCAGAGTGGCAGAACAAGGGCACTCATAAAATAATATCTACAAATCTAACAATATTTAAAATCACAAATTCTGTGTAAGTCCTTCATCTAGTCAATCTCTCATAACATCCTGGTTCACAACTGCTCACCAATAACAACATGGCCCTGAAAGAAAAGTGATGGAATGGGCAAAAGTACTTTGAGTTGGTTTCTGCACTGGACATGTCCAAAGTACCTCTGGCCAAAGGACTAAAGCCGTGCTGGAGCAGGAGCATGCTTCAGTGATAGGTTCTGAGAGGAAACCTTAACTATGAAAATTTCCTCTTCTTTGTTTCTAAATCCGATGTCTTTAACTTGGTTTCAAGGTTAACATGCATTAAAAAAAAAAAGAAAAGAAATACTTCATTTAGGACAGTATTAAAGGATTATATAATCAAGTTTTAAAATGTGTACATTTGACACTGAGTGGCTGGAACAAGATAGGGATTCTGTTGGTTACCATGTTGTTCAGTCTCCTTTCCTTTGCTGGCTGAACTGGTCTTGGAAGTGGGGTTGGAGTCCCCTTGGTTTGATGTACTGGGACTTCAACATTCTTGCTGAGGCTGTTATGTCAGGAACTGCTCAGGACCTCGTCCTCCAAGGTGACCATGGTCTGTCCCAATTGGTATCCGGCTTCACCCATGCTCTAGACCATACTGTATACCTGCTTTTGTGTGCTGTGCAGGATGGTGTTGATCTGAGTGTGGAGAAACTGCCCATAGTTCCATAGTCATGGTGAGTTTTAGTCTCATTCTTGGAGCCTTAGCAATGGTGGTAAACTGCCCCAATAGACTGATGGATTCAAATTGATTCATCATGCTTTTTAGGGAGATTCCTCTTGCCTTGGCAGGTGAGCCTGTCAAAGCCCTGTTTGATCTCTAAAATGGAGAAATTAAGACTGTGGACACAATCACTCCTGAGCACTCCCACCCATGTAGTGAAGCCAGGTGAGCCCCCTGATTTACTAGGGAGCTGCCAATGATTAAATGAGTGGGATGGAGACTAAAACATTGATGACGGGTGGCAGAACAAGTTCAACCAAAGACCTACTACAGGCCACTGGAATGCCTATACCAGGGGTAGGCAACCTTTCCCCTTCAAGGGCCGAGGGACATCAGCTCCCAGAAACCTCAGCCATGTTGGCCAATAGTCCCATGTTGGCCAATAGCTCCTGGGATTCTGGGAGCTGAAGTCCCTCGGCCCTTAAAGGGGAAAGGTTGCCTACCTCTGGCCTATACCATGACAGCAAAGGAATCATACTCCTCTGCCGCTATTACATCAGCACAGTGTCATCCAGAGATGGCAGAGAGCCATCTTATGTAGTCAGGGACCTTCTACACTCTGTCCTGAAAGAAGATACAGCAGACCACTTGACAACCTGCTGTTAAGAATTTATATGACACTTCACAGACAAAATTTCTCCACTGTGACTTGGATATTGTAGTTGATACACGGCCAGTAGATGCAGCCCTGGTTCCTGCTGTTCTGTGTCACTGGATATGATTCAGTTTGTGCAGCCTGATATTGTTGATAGGATCTTGGAGACATGATAATTATGTCATGCATGCTAGCCCCCATGCCCTTCCTAGATCATACACATGGCCAGAGGAGGACTTGACAAATGGGTAAAAGAAGTAGGGAATGCCTTGCTAAAGTACAGCAGAGTCGGGGAGGGGGGTGTTGCAAAGGATGTGGTCCGCACCAGGTGACACCCCAGGAGGGGACTGACATCCAAGGGGGAGTGACACCATGTCGGCTCCCCACCCCTGTGAGTCTGCTTCTGCCTACGCAGTCACTCCTAGGCTTTTCCAGTGTTGTAGACCATGTGATGATGCTTTTTGGGCCCCCATGTCCATGCAGTGGGGCTTTGGGGGGCTTGTAGGCTTTTCGGGCCTCCTAGGTCCTGTGGCAGGGCTTTTTGGGCCTCCTAGGCCCTGTGGCAGGGCTTTCCTGGCCTCCAAGGCCCTGCAAGGAGGCTTTTCAGGTGGTCCTGCCCTGGAAACCCCACCAGAAGTCTGGGACCAAAAGTCCCACCCCGCCAGAAGCCCCGTCCCCTGCACCGGGTGTCACCCAGTGTGGGAACGCCACTGCTGTAGCAGTATTCTGTCCTGCCTAAAAGAGGCTATGGTGAGGCCTTCACTGAAAAAAAAAACCCTCTTCTCAAAGAGTATTATGCTGGATAATTAATGGCCAGTTTTCTGTATCCCTTTTTTTTGGGGGGGGGGCAGAATTCTAGATTACATAGTGATCTCACAGCTCCAGGTGTTCCTGGAGGTGGTGGATTATCTAGATCCATTTCAATCATATTTCAGCCCTGGTTATGGGATAGAAAATGGAATTTTGAGATTGTTACAACAACAAAGAGAAGCTTTATTCACGCCTTACCGCATGATGTCATAGCACTTCAGTAACCTTCCCACTGGAGACAATTTTACAGTGGGTCCTTGTTATCTGCTGGGATTTGGTTCCAGGACCCTCCGTGGATAACAAAATCCATGGATGGTCAAATCCCATTAAATACAGTGTCGTACAAAAATGATGTCCTTATATAAAATGGAAAATCAAGGTTTGCTATTTAGAATATATACTTTCTTTGGAATATTTTCAAGCTATGGATGCTTGAATCCATGCATTAAAAAATTGTGGATAACAAAGGCAGACTTACAAGAACTCTCTGGCTTCATTTCTGCCATATTTTCTTGTGCAATGAGGCTCAAAGTTGCAAAGAGATGTATTGTTTGATATGAGGAAGGTTGCATGCATATATTAGTAACTTACAAAAATAGAGCTGTATTTTGCTAGCATTCTGTTTATTGTGATAATATTTGAGTCTGAATGACAGTTATTAACGGAATGGATGACATTTAGAATATTTGCTTTGTGTAAATTATGCCCCTGTAACACTCTGAAATTGAACTCCATAGCAATTTTCTCCAAGCCCTCCTGCACTGCGTCGCTCAGCTATACCTATAGTCTCCAAACCAGTCATGCTGCATCCTGACCACAATATCAAGGTCAGACCAGCAATCAAATCAGAAGCCCTGGTAAGCCTTTGCTAATATCTGCATGCTATAAGTGTGTTGGACACCACATGTCAAGTGTTTGTTGTTAGTGTCCATCTTTCCACTTCTATTCGGAATCAAAATGTCCATGAAACATGTCAGATACATTTTATTTGATTTTATAATAATAATAATAATAATAATAATAATAATAATTATTATTATTATTATTATTATTATTATTATTATTATTACTATCCCGCTCCTCTGCCAAAGCAATCTGGGCAGCTTACAAATTTAAAATATTACAATATGCAATCCCGCCAAAAAAACAAAAATCCACCCACCCCTTAAAATAGCATTAAACATTAGACATTTAAAACATAGAACTGTTAAAAAAATCAACAATAACATCTAAAAATCATAGTAGCAGGCAGGCAGCAGATTGTGTATGTAGGAGAGGGTAGAGATAGGGTGAGCTCACTTCTTAGGCCGGGAAGAACTAGTCTGGAAAGGCCTGCCGGAAGAGATCCAGAAGAGAAGAGGGCATCAGGAAGCCCTCCCTCTGCGCCGAAAGGGCGCTGAAGAGCTGCAGCGCTCCCTAAAAGAAGTGGCAAAAGGGAGGATCGGGGCCACTGCGTGGGGTGGCCACGGCCCTGATCTGACGCTTCCGGGGTGGCTCTGTGCCGCCCCAAACAGCTGGTCTGGATCAGCCCTCTGTTTCATATACAAAATTATTTAAAATACTATGTATAAAATTAACTTCAGTCTATGTGTATAAGATGTATATGAAACATAATTGAATTTCATGTTTAGACTTGGGTCCCATCTTCAAGATATTGCCTTTTGAATATGCAAATATTCCAAAATCTGAAAAAAATCCAAAATCCAAAACACTTCTAGCCCTAAGCATTTTGGATAAGAATGATTCAATCTAGGGTGATTATGATGGTGTTAATTTCTTTTTATGAGTTGTACAAGATGCAGAATTGAGTTTTGAAGTCATAGAATTTGACATAGAATGTTGATCTTTCTCTTCAATGCAAAGAGAAGACTCAAAGCTCTGTAGAATTAGCCAAGGAAAGACAGGGGCCTCCATGTAATACACTCCCTTGTATTGTTGTAACCATTTCCTATTTCCTTTATGGAGCATGTTAGGAAAGAGGGGTTCAGTGAAATCTTATACCAGCTAGGTCAGTGATTCCCAAAGTGGGCAGTACACCCCCCTGGGGGCAGTAGAAATTTCCAGGGGTGCAGTGAGGGAAAATGGAGCAGTAGGGGGTGCTGAGGGGAAAGGGGGTGTCAGAAAGATTTGGGGACCAAGTGAGCTAGGCTGTTGTTGCTCTTGTGTGCCTTCAAATCATTTCCTACTTAGGGCAACCCTATCAGAGGATTTTTTTGGCAAGATTTCTTCAGAGGAAGTTTGGCAATGCCCTCCTCTGAGCCTGAGAGCATGTGACTTGCCCACTTGGTGGGTTTCATGTTTGAGCTGGAAATTGAATTCTGATCTCCAGAGTTGTAGTAAAACACTCAAATCACTGCACTGCACTGATTCTGTAGCCAGCTAGAAGATAATGCTTTTTCTTCCTCTGTTCCAAGTGCAGCCATACCAGACAATTATTTATTTATTTATTTATTTATTTATTTATTTATTTATTTATATCCCGCCCCTCTGACAACAGTTGGGGCGACAGAACAATTGGGGTATGGTTAGGATTGAGCAGTCCAATATGACAGAGATGATGTACTCTTAGGGATTAGAGGAAATGATTTCATATAAGAGGAAGGACTAACTCCAGCATAATAGGTGGTGCTCATAATACTTTTAAAATGGTATTAATGATGACATCATAACAATAAATCTCTATATTTTATATCAGAGATGGCATTGAACAGGATAACTTTCCAGTTATGTCATGTATTTACAGGCATTATGACAGTAATATGTGTCCAGCTAATAGTACCTATCCAAGGTACTATCCAATCATAGTACCCCTGATTCAGTTCATGATAGTAGCTAACTATACATCCAGTGTAAATCCCAACACAAGTAATTTTGCTAGTGCCAACATACTACAGTAATAGCTAAAACATTTTTAATAAACTGTACTACCTCTGGGCTTCTATTTTTAGAAAAGATCTTTCATAAGTTTATTTTCACGCATATATTTGACACTGAAAATTTATGATAGGAAATACAATTCTCATATAATTTTTAAAAATATAATTATCCTTTAAATATGGAATCTCTTAAATTATCGTTTATACTCAACTATACATTGACCTCATGTATAAGTGGAGGGCAGATTTGGGGTCCAAAATTATGGATTTTGATATAACCCGTGGATATGTTGAGGGTAAAACTTAAGGGCATGTAACAAAGGATGTAAAGGACCAAGCAAAGTGAAACAATGCCAAAGAACTTACAAAATTCTGGTAGGCATAACTGTGCTTACTCTAAAGCAGGGGTAGGCAACCTGTTCCCTTTAAGGGCCGAGGGACTTCAGCTCCCAGAAGCCTCAGACTGATTTCTGTAAGTAGCTGCCTTCTGCCCAACAGACACTGATGTCATTCTTTTATCAGATAACAGTTTCTACCTTTCAACTGAAGCCCCAAGAGTTTTTTTTTCTTTCAGTTCATGATGAAGAGTACAGCTAAGTAGCTCAGATTTTGTAGGCAATTATGGTCATGCCAAGATTAACACATTAAGATTTAACACAGATTTTTTTCCCCATCTTGGTTAATAATAATAAGAAAAATTGTCATCTTGCCTTTCTTTTCCTGTGTAGTATTCTCCCTGAATTCAAGCAGCTTGAATTGTTCTGAACAATTTTTCTGTGCAGAAAAACACATGAGGCTTCCCTGTTCAAAAAAACATTTCCTTTCAGGAAATACATTTTCTGCATAGGAAATGTGTTTTCGTGGGGACTGGGAGGAAAGTAGATCTTTCTCTGTGCAGAAAAATATTTTTGTAACATTCTAGAATGTTCAAATACTTGGAGAAAACTGTGCAAAAATCTCATGACTCTATTATTCTTCCTGATGGGCTTCCTGATTGTCAGGAAGCCCATTTTTTGACCAGGCAACAAATAATAGAGATTATTCTTTCCATCCATACGTATAGGACAGTTGCATGCAAATTCATTTAATGTTTTCAGCAGCAATCAGTACCATTAACCAAGCAGACCTTTAGAAGGTCATAGGGATTAGACTTCCCATTTACTCCACTTAACCTTGGAATATAAACAGAATATATGAGGTTGATGGCCATTCATTTCTGTGGATTTAAATAAAAACTAATGGCTAGTTTGGCAATTTGTTTCTCCTTTTCTTCCAGCCTCAAGAAATGTTTAAAAGAATGGTGGTTTACAATTCATCATTTAAAACTAACAAAAAACAAGTAAAACAAAGTTTTATTTCTTCCTTCCTTGCATGGTATTTTTGTGTTTTAGTTGTTGTTGTTTTTATATCGAATTCTCTCTTTTCTTTTTCTTCTGTCTCATGCTCAGTTTGAATAAGGATGCAATATAACATTTTAAAAAAATCAAGATTTATCTTCCCTTTGTGAATGCATGTGATTTCTGTTAGCAAACTGGATTTTGTAGAGCTCGTCTACACTGGCCATAATACTCCAAGCTGCTCCTGGAGTATTCCTGCCCCAGAGGTGCCCCTAATTCCCGCTACAGACAACCCCATGGAACAAAAAGTGAGTTATTTTTAAGCCATTTAAGAGAGGAATCTGCATCACCCTCACAACAGGGGGATGATGCATAGTTTGCTGGCCTCCCTGGAACAGTTTAAATTGATCCATGGCAGTTATGCTATGGCAAGAGGGGGCTTGGGGGCATGGCCAGAAGTGATTTGAGGTGTGCTTCCCCACAGCTGTCTATTCTGGATCAGGCAATTGACCCACCCTTCTACACTGGTGTGGTATGAAGTTTCTTGGTTGCTTCTGGGCCGGGTAGGAATTTTTTCCCTTGTCCACAGACTTTTTTGCCTACCCCATACTGTTCCAAGTTGGATTTGAATAATTAAGGTGGTGTCTAAACAGACTGTCATTGCCAGAAATTGGGGGGGGAGAGATTTAGAGTTCGATGAGCACCTAGGTCACCATTTTGGTGGAAGAGAGGTCTCTGAAACTACCTCTTTAGGTCTTGAAGAAAAAGATAGCCCTTGAGGCTGGCCTGAATGATAAACCCTCTCTCTAACCCTTGGGGATTGGGAGAAGGACTTTCTGGTTGGTCTTCCTGATTCAGGCTGGCCAGAAAGCAATCCAGTTTTTGGGTTCTCTTTGGGGCTCAGGTGTGATCGCCCAGGGGAGGCTGCAGAGGTGGCCTAGGGGAAAGACTAGTTGCAGTTCTCTTATGAAATCAATAAATAGGTCAAGTTAATAAAATGGCCCAATTTCAACCCATGTTTTGGTGTCTGTTTCATTATTGTGTCTTGTCTCATTGTTTCCGGGGTTGGTCAGCAAAGGGCAGATTCAGTGCAGAATTGGCCTTACATCATGAAGACAGTCCACACTCGCAACAGGGATTTGGTCCTTCTTCATGGTGAGGGCACGGGGAATCTGGTTCATTTGGCCTATGTAGACATGCCCTTATGAACACCAGAAAATAATCTGGTATTTAAAGCATTCTGAGGACAGGATGAAAATGCAATCTAGAAGTGCCATTAGTGTGCTTCCACAGATGTGTGAAATGAAGTAGTGAAGGAGAAAGAATAATTCAGAATTGAGTCTCCAAAGGAATGAAGGTAAAGGTTTCCCCTTTGACATTATTGTCTAGTTGTGTCCAACCACATCCTGCTCTCCAAAGGACTACCAAAGTAGAACATTTTTTTGCATGAGAAGCTTTTGAAGAGCTGTCTAGCTGATTATATGGGATCTTATGCAACTGAGATCCCCACAAAATGGTTTTATTATTGAATTAGAATAGTGTAAGAAAAGAATAGCATAAAAATTAATGATTCATATTGTTTTAGCTGCTAAGATGCTATAACATAGAATTAGAAGTATATTCACATAAGTTCTCTATAGGTTTGATCATTTAAGACCTGGAATATGCAATGATTGTGTTACGATCATTGTTATTGCAGGCCGTAAGTGTAACGCTATAGCAATTTATATTTTAATCTGGTATTTATCATTTATTTATTTAATCTAGCATTTCTTGTGGGAACATTAAATGTTAGCATGTTAATTTTAGAATAGCCATTGTTTAGCTATAGGATTCAGTGCTTGTTTAAAGTATTATATTCATTCTTTCTTAAAACATATTTTCCCAGGAAACTATTCTTCAGGGATAACATCTGCTAGTTATGAATTTGACCTAAAAGTTTTGGAAGAGCAAGTGTTTTGCTTTAAATCACATAAAGGATTAGTAGCTCTACCTAAATTACAACTCCCTGTATTTGCTCAAGTTCTTTCTAATATGAAATGATTGCACTTCATTTTAGCTTTCTTTACAGAACATATATTGGCATAACATGTCATACTGTGCTACCTGTTAATTGTATTGTTTGCAAGTAAAGGAGACCTGTGAAACCAGAAATTTAGAATACTGCCAGACAAACATGAGCTAGAAGAAAGGCCAAGAAAAAAAATGGGACATGCCTAAATTTTACTAAAATTATAAACTGTACTAGAATTCCAGACTCTCCTAACCATGCTAGGCTGAAGGATTCTAGCTGTAGGATTCTATAAATTATGGTCCAGAAGTAACTTTTCCAAGATCTGCACTTTTTCAAATGTGATTGCAAAGACTCCAATGGTGCTTATTTCTATAATGAGAATTACTTCCTAGGATATACACTTAGAAAAACATTTAACATTCTCTCATCATAGAATCATAGAATCATAGAGTTGGAAGAGACCACAAGGG
>CM034701.1:110787234-110806725 GCA_020142125.1 Phrynosoma platyrhinos | reverse complement strand
ACACAAATTATAATCCTGATGAAGAATCTTTACTCAGGACAAAAGGCTACTGTCAGAACAGAATACGGAGAAACAGAGTGGTTCCCACTTGGCAAAGGGGTCAGGCAAGGCTGGATCCTTTCAACCTATATGTTCAAGTTCTATACAACCTATATGTTCAAGTTATAAGAAAAGCAGGCTTGGAAACAGAAGAAGGAGGAGTGAAAATAGGAGGAAGGAATATCAACAATCTAAGATATGCAGATGAAACCATAGTACTAGCAGAAAACCTCACAGACCTGGAACCAACTAAGGAAAATCAAAGAAGTGCAAAGGCAGGCTTAATGTTGAACATAAAGAAAACAAAAATAATGACCACCGAGGATCTTCACAGCTTCAACCTAGACAATGAAGAAATAGAAATAGTAAAAGAATTCCCATACCTGGGATCAAATATTGATAGAAATGGGGACTGCAGTCAGGAAATCAGAAGATTAAGAATGTGAGGATGGCTATTAAAGAACTAGAAAAGACTAAAATGCAAAGATATACAACTCAGCACAAAGGTTAGAATCATACAAGCCATCGTATTCCCTAGTACCATGGATGGATGTGAGAGCTGGACAGTTAAGAAAGATGATAGTTCATTTGAGATGTGGTGCTGGAGAAGAGTGCTGAGGAACCCATGGACAGTCAAAAGGACAAACAAATGAGTCCTAGAGCAGATCAAGCTGGAAACCTCCCTGGAAGCCAAGGCGACCAAACTGAGGCTGTCGTCCTTCAGACACATCATGAGAAGGAAGGACTCACTGGAAAAGACAGTAATGCTGGGAAAGGTAGATGGAAGTAGGAAGAGAGGAAGACCACATGCCAGATGGATGTACTCTATTAAGGAGGTCACAGGTATGGGGTTGCAGGAATTAAGCAGCCTAGTGAAAAACAAAAGGTCTTGGAGATGTCTCATCCATAGAGTCGCCATGAGTCAAGATTGACTTGAGGGCAGTTAACAACAATAACAAGTAAAATAAGTAATAAATCCACTTGCAAACATTAGCTGAGAGTTAACAAATCTTACATACAAAGAAATAAAAGTGAAAGAGGTATAAGAGTCCCAAACGGGAAAGAACGTTTTTTTTGTTTGTTTGTTTTTTGTTTTTTTGTCTGTGAGCCATCTTGGGTCACTTCTAGGAGAAAGGTGGCATACAAATGAAATACATACATACATACATACATACATACATACATACATACATACATACATAAAATCTTAAAACCATGAAGTGATACAAAGCAAGGTAATCCACAATGAGCATGAATGTTATTAGCAGTCTCATTAAAATATGGTCATTATATTTATATTTTGCACACTTAATATCCAAAAACATATGCTTGAGCTATTCAAAACATCAAAATCATGATATGAAACTTAGCTCCTCCATTACTAAATTCAGACTTTCCTCCATATACTTTCCTGGGAGAAACTTATTAAACTCAATAGGATTTACATCTGAAGAGATAAACATATATCTAAATTCTATGTAAGATATTTGGAAGCACTTGGAAAAATATTTATAAAACCCTCCAGCCTGGGAAGTTAATATTCATTAATATTGGGAAACCCTTTTCCATCATTAATGGACTATTTCAGGGGTAGGCAACCTTTCCCCTTTAAGGGCCAAGGGACTTCAGCTCCCAGAAGCCTCAGCCATGTTGGCCAATAGTCCCATGTTGGCCAATAGCTCCTGGGATTCTGGGAGCTGAAGTCCCTGGGCCCTTAAAGGGGAAAGGTTGCCTACCCGTGGACTATTTTGACAGATCATGAGAACTGTAAGTAAAGATGCTGGCAATCTTCTCAATTTATCTAGGCATGCTAGAACTTACCAACAATATAGAATGGGGATAGAGAAGCCTGCTTCACATGTTCACAGATTCACAAGTTGACTTGTGTAAGTAATATGGCCAGGGATTAGGAAATGGACAATAGCAATACCAGTTTCTATGAGTGGATTGTATGCAGTTAAGATGTTAGGACTTGTTATGAACTGGTGTATGATCAGGCCCACCATATTAAAACAGATTTAAGGATGATCAAATTGAGACAAACTTGAGCCACTGATATAAAAGAAGATTTATTTGGAGCCCTGGTGGCTTAGTGGTTAAATGCTGGTACTGCAGCCACAATGTTGTGACTTTGATCTGCAGGGCTCCAGGTTGACTCAGCCTTCCATCCTTTCATAGGTCAGTAAAATGAGCACCCAGCTTGTTTAGGGCAATTGGCTTACACAATGTAAACATTTTAGAGAGTGTTTAGCTCATTCTGAAGCAGTATAAAAATATAAGGTGAATGCTATTGCTATTTGGTGATTAGAGGATGCAGCTGACAGCTGAGAAAGCTTTTTGTTATCCTTCAGCTGACAGGAAGTCCCAGTCCTCTCACAGGAAATGGAGGGTTGGTGCCCCAAACAGAGCCCTCCACCAAGGATACCCCAGGACTAACACAGCCCCTCTAATCCAGTGTGCTCCTTATTCTCCTTCTAGAGCAGGGGTAGGCAACCTTTTTGAGCCGGGGGCCGGGTTGCTGTCCCTCAGACAATTGGGGGGCCCGAAGCACCAAAAATAAATAAATAAATAAATAAATAAAATTAAAAATATATGCATGAACACTCTCTCAGCCCCAGAAAAGCCATGGCAAAACCCCAAGAACAAGTAATAACAACAATAATCAATATCATCATGGTGGGGGGCGGTGGCGGTAGGACCGGCCTGGGGCTGGTCCAAAGGCCTCGGGGGGGGGGGCGCATCCTGCCCCTGGGCCTTAGATTGCCTACCCCTGTTCTATGACAAGGAATCTGCCTTTGCCCTACTTTCCTTCCAGAAGTTATGGGGAAGTGCACAGGAAAGAAGACAATATTACTGCCCACTGTATAAAACAAGGCTCTGCTCTCTACCAAGGGAGAAGGAAAATCCCCAAATGTCCCAGGCACTTTATCTCTGACAAATAGAGAGACATGGGCAGGGCTAGCAGCTAGAACATTTACAGATAGGATTACTGTTTCACTAATTACATAAAAACTTGTATGTAGAGAGATCTTGTAGCACCTTTGAGAGTACCTTATTTTCTGGCGTATAAGACTACTTTTTTACCTGCAAAATCTGGGGTTAAAGTGGGGGGGTCGTCTTATACGCCGGGTATAAGGAGGTTCATGGTAGGTTTGCCTTAGTGTCATCATCAGTTGGAAATGACTTGAAGGTGCACAGCAACAACAACAGTTTTGGAAGTCATACTCTTCCCAAACTCTATATTTTAACTGGAAAAGTGGGGGGGTCGTCTTATACGCCCAGTCGTCTTATACGCCGGAAAATACGGTAACTTAAAAAAGAAGTTGGCAGCATGAGCTTTCGTAGACTTAAGTCTGCTTCCTCAGATGTATTTAGATTCACATGTTGACTTATGTAAGTAACATGGCCAGGGATTAGGAATGTAAAATGCATCTGAGGAAGTAAACTCAAGTCTATGAAAGCTCATGCTGCCAACTTCTTTCTTTAGTTAGTCTCATAGGTACTGCTGTTAGTACTCCCTACATGGAACTATATGTGTCTCTTTGGAATAGCAATGTTTTTTGACCAGGCAAATAACCACAAAATCATCACCTTATCAGTATAGGGCCTCTGAGAAACCTAATGTTTAGGAATTGTGGCAATATACACAAAGGCAATCTTTCTGATGTATTCTAATAAGAAATATCTGCTTGGAAAAGGTAAGTTTTGTTCCTAGATCATGAAGAATTAAATTTTGAGTAATCCTTTCTTTCCTTTCCTTTTTTTTTTAAAGGATTGGATTGACTTGGTCATCGCAGTGTCTCCTCCCAAGGAATATGATGATGAAATGTAAGGCTTCAGTTCTGTATTTTCCTACAAAAATGAACCAAATACTCCCTCTCTGAACTTCAAGGATGAATCAGATGCTAAACAACCTGAAATGTAAAAACATCTGGGGGAAATGAAGTGAGGGGAAAAAATATTAAGAAAAACCCACTAAAAGCACTTAGAGTTTGGTTGCTGCAAGAGGGTAAAACAAGTTAAATTGGTTATTAGAGCCTGCAAGGGAATTGAAATAACTAAATACTTTATATTGCAGCAAAACCTAAAATTGTATATGCTTTAATACTGGTAGAAAGGTTGGACATTGGAAAATGATGGAATTTATTTCCTAGGATATCTTGTAATGCGTTGGTTCTCAAACTGTGGGGTAAGACACTCAGAAGGCATGAGACTTGTTCAAGAGGGGTGCAGTACTTGGAGACCCTGATCCCTGCTCCACCTCTGCTTCCCTATTTTTTTTCTCCTGGAGGAGAGAAAAAGGCAAAGCGGGCACTTGGAGCCTCTGCCTGATGGAGGAGAAAGAAGGGGAGGAGAGCTATTTCCTTATAAAATATTAAAATATGAATATTCATGAATGTGTGAATGAAAATATGCACACTAAACCAAATTTCATTTGTATACTACATCAAGCAGATCACATATAGATCGCAAGGAGTCACAAGGATAAAATGTTTGAGAACCACTGTTATAACAGAATCATACTCTGTGCCTTGATCAGGAAGAAACTTCATTCCTACACCAAGAAGTGGGAATTATGCAGACTATAGGCTGCATTTGATCCTTGGACCCTGCAGAAACTACAGTCTCCTGACTCCACCATATAATTTGGCAGTCAAAAAACAACACTTTTTTTTTTTTCAGCTCAGAAATCACTCTGGAGAATGTGGTTGTTGTTAATACTGATTTTTTGTTTCTCTATTATCCTGCCTTTTTCACAGTTGTAAGCCCAAGGCAGCTTATAACATCTCATCCCACCCTTTCCTACAGAAAATAGGCCTGAAAACTAACCAGAAGTGTCTTCTAGTTCCTGGAACATCACTTCAGGGTCTGTGAAAATGAAAACACCGCAAGCCACTGTGGATCAAAATGATCCAAAAATGGCCCTCTGGTGCATGGAATCTGCCTTCATCTGTTTTAAACCCTAATTATTTTAGGGATGCCAATGTTTGGTGCAAACATGCAGTTCTCAGGCCTGCAAGGAATTATTTGTTAAATCAGTGGGCAAAGCTATGTGCCCTTTGCAGCATATCTCTGCACATGTGGAGCTTGCCATCAGGACATAAGATTGCTAATGAGCCATGTCACTAAGTAATGTTAATTTCAACCTCTATCCATTCCGGTCTTTATATTGTTCAGTGAAGCATAATTTCACTTACCATGTACTATAAAACCTCCTTTATTAAACCTAGACCTTTTATTATAGCTTCTTAACTTCTGTAATAGCTGCTATAGTGACAACCTGCAATTACCATCCTGCTATAGTGACAATCCTGCAATTATGGAAATGGAAGGTTATGAATGTTGAACTGTTTCCAGATACATATCTGTAGCTGAATGAGGGCTCATGTGCACAAATGGGGGCATCAGTAAAACAAACAAAAAATCAAGTAAATATGTAGCTATAGCAGAAAGCAAAACATTACAATTCTATCTGAACAAAACATCTTAAGTAGCTGTTAAAAAGCAGAAATAGAGGGAGCTTATTGGGTATCCCTACAAAGGGCATCCCATGACAGTTATAGCAACACTGTGAGGGCCTTGTGCGTAATTCCTGCCAACTATATTTGCATTGGTGAGAGCCCCAGAAGCCTATTGTAAAGCTCAGAAAGATTGCTATGTGTGGAGATGGTCCTGTTAAGGGCTTTAAATGTCAAAACCACCCCTGATCCAGAAATAAATAGCTTGTCAATATGGTTGGTGTGTAATTGGCATAACTAAGGAACTGCCAACTTTTTGTCAGCTTCATTATATACGTGTTAAAGTTTCTGAACTATATTAGAATCATAGATAAAAGTAGATAAAGTAGCATCAGACTGATGCCACTGTGTAGTGCAGACATACTCAAAGTGAACAATAGTCTTCTACCCTTTTATGACATCCCAGTTCTCGATAATAATAATAGCTCTGTATTTTCTTTAAATACTTCTAGTTTGATAAGCTGCATTTTTCAACCTTCTTGTACAGTTTTGTCCATTTTCCCCATCTCCTTTTTACTCTGTCCTACTTCATTAACAAATGTCTGCCTTCTGAAAAACAAGATTGGGTACATGCTAAAACAAACACTTCTTTTGCATGTATGATTAGAATAATTATTCTCATTTCAGTATGTACAGGGACCAGTGCAGTGTAGTTTCTTGTTTTTCAAATCAGATGCAGTCAAATTAAATATTTAAAAACATTTTAATCAGGGTTTTGAAAAGAACACATTACTATTCATCCTAGTTTTTGAGTGTCACTTTGCTTTTCTCTTGTGGTGTGATTCATAATCATCTATTCTTCCTTAGTTTCATTTTCAGTGAAAATCAAAAGGTTCTCTTTATCATCAATTTCATTCTATAATGGATTATTTGTACTTATTACCATACAATTCTATACTTGTTTACTCCTTGTTGAGTTCACAGGGACTTCCTCTAAGTGTTACACCCGTTCACCTGGGAGGCAGGCCCATTGGCTTCAGTGGGACTGGAGTATACAGTTGCATTGTAAATGCATGATCACTTCACTTATTCATTTATTAGCATATTTAAAAACTAATACAACACTGATGGTTTAGGCAGAACTTTCTTTCCATTCCAAATGTATTTATAAACAAGGGGAGTTGGTGTTTTATAGGCAAGAGAAAAGTACAACTGAGCTCTATCCCTTCTTTTTGTTAGTCTAAGGTATTTTTCTGGTGGGAGTAATTTACACACTTTCTCCATAGATTGATGGATGAGCAGCAGATGATGAAATAGCTCATCCATCTCATCTTAGAAATGCTCATTTTGTAACATTCAACAGCAAAACAAAAACCAAGTATGAGCTGATCATCTTCTTCTCTTACCTTTGCATCACCAATGTGTATTTAATGGGGTCCTTTACTTGGTGATTTCCATGAGTCTTTTGTGATTATACTATGAAGGGTTAAATGCTTTAAAGACTATGGGCCTAAGCAGACGGGTGGCCATGGGCCGCCCTGGGAAGGTGCGCCGCGGGATCGAGGCATCCCCATGCCTCGATCCAGCGGCGCACCGTCGGCGCCCCTGGAAAGGAGTGCTAAAATAGCGCTCCTTTCACAAGTCAGCGAAAGTGCACCGCAAAAGGTTGCGGCACACTTTCGCTGACTTTTCCGCTGCAGTGTGTCCGGACGCTGCAGCGGGAGGTCCTCCTCGGAGCGCCGGCCGTGCGGAGGGCCAGTGGCTCTGAGGACGACCTCGGGAGGGGGAGGGGGCGCTGAGCGTGCGGCTGCCCCTCCCCTTCCCTGCGCCGAGGACGGACTTTCAAGCCGTCTGCTTAGGCCCTACATTTAACTCATTGTGATTTAGTTTTACTTCTTTAAGTCTTATCACAACTTGGCAGAGACAAATATTAAAAATCTTCCTCCCGTTACAGGACATTTTTTTAATAACATGGGAGAAATCATACATAAGCGTTCTGAAGAAAACCAACACTTAATAAGTACCAAGACAGTCTTGACAAATTGCAGCCTTCTTGAATTAGAGAAGTGAGAATAAGATGAACATAAGATCCTGCAAATGATTCAAGGCACGTCTTGTGTTTGAACTCTGGAAGCAACATGCCATTTCATTTCCATTCTTAAACTATGTTCAATGTCTTGTTTTGACTGCCAACAGCTGAATAACTCACTGTAGACACAGGGGCCAACTCTGAAACTATTCTAAGTGCACTTCATGTAAAATTGTTTAGAAATTGTCATTATGACAAAGGAGAGACACATCCTCTCCCATTAATGCAGATAAGCCATTTAATCCTGTGTATATCTACTTAGAAGTAAGCACAATTGAGTTCAATGAAAGTGGAATACAAGAGCAGTTTAGTCAAAACATGGCTAAGAACTGGATTCTGTTGTCATGTATTTTTCCTACATAATCCAGCGATCAAAAAAATCTCAGTTTAGCACTCAGTACAGCTATCTCATGTTGGTTCAAGCTTCAAAATGCTAAGAAACCAGAATCTACAGCCGATGTTTTACTACATGGGCTTTATAATAAATAATGGTGTTCAACAGTATCACAAATTCCATTCACTCAATCTTTTCCTTGCTCTCTATCCAGATAGAGAGGATGGAGGCCTTGGAGCAGCAACATTGTATTCCATGTTGCTCTTTTCCTGTGTTGTCTTATGGAACATAAAGCCTTACTTTGCTACTAGAGTGACCTGATCCTCTCCAGATGTTTTAGATGCACTGGCACTCAAGAGGGTTTACAAATTATTAAAACCAATACAGATTAAAAACAGACAAAAACATCTGTAAAAATACATATGTAAAAGTTATTTTTTAAAAAATTAAACAATCTGCAATGATATCCCTCCCCATTCATACAACAGACCACCAGTGTTAGGAAATTAATACAAATTTCTGACAACAGAGGAAAGAACTTCACCTTCCTACTTGTCCCAATAATATGATAAAATGTTATCACAGGACCAGAATAGATGGGCATAAAAGAGCGGCCCAAGTCCACTCTGGTCAGAAATGGGTCCAAACCCCAGTGACTGGGGTCTGACTGGGGCTTCCAAGAGCCAGATTATCCCTTCCAGACGCTTTGGAGGCATGTGTCATGTACTCGGCACACCTCCAAAGCAGACAAAAGCTGCTTTTTTCTGTTCATATGTTTCACCTCTAATTTGTGAGCTTGCATTCCATAACTAAAGAAATCAGTATTGTACCATAGAATCTACTAGAAGCCCTGTGAAGAAGAGAATCTATTTAAAACACTGTCATACTGTTAGAATTCTAATAAGAATGAAACTGAACATGCACAATGTAACATTGCCAGCAGCTGCTGCCTTTGACTTTAATATGGCAGAAAAATCTTAATTTTTGAACCACTGCTCAAAACATCACTAAATAAATGAGCCAACTCATACCTACCTTGAGAAGCCTCACGAAAGTATATCAGTAATTTTCACCAAAATGTAACAGAAATATATGTTATGCCTTTCTGAAAATGATGGAAAGGGATAAATGTGTCAGCTTTTAAGCACTGTTTAAGTTGCTGTACCTGTGGCAATTTTCATAATCAGATTTGTTTGAAATTTGGAACAATAGTAGACTTTAGGTAGATCGTTGATACAAAGTGCAATCTGTTTTTTTAAAAAAAAAATCTGTGAAAGCAACTTCTACATTCAGCTGTGAATTTACCTTTGGCACATGTTTCTAATTTACTATAATTAAAAGCAAAGATGTTAAAAATATTTTCATAGAAGATAAATAATACAAATGTTTCAAGATTTCTTGCTTCTTTGAGTTATTATTTTGAATATTTGTGGAAATATAGCATATTCATTTCTTCATGTCTTTGTATTTCTAAAAAAATTGTTTTATGTTGCATGTACATTACTGTTCTAATGTGCCAAAATACTCAAATGTACCAGTTTATTAACTGATTTTTAAACCAGTCAAGAATAAAATGGTTATTGCCAAATCTATGAACGTACTATGTGTTTTAAGAACATTCTGATAGCTATTAGTTATTTAGCAAAATAGACTTGCCAAGTGGTCAAGAATGTGGATTTCCAAGGGTTCTGGACTGCATGCAGAACTCCCTCATGCAGAGGAGCCAGTCCCCTTCAGCCTGTTGCTCCTCATGTCAAGAGAGCTAGGATACATGGGACAGGACTACTAAATTCCCTTCCTTGCATGTTGATTATAACTACAACCCAAGGACCAAAATAGGGCCAGGTGCAGCAAGCAGTACTGGGATTTACAAATTGCAGGGGCATCTCCATTTTGTGGAGGGCTGCTGCAGACACTTTCAGGTCTGATAGGCAGCATGTGACCCTCATGTTACAACTAATACCACAGGAATGTAATTGTATTGAAACTATCCTCCCCTCTCCATTAAATAGATTTTCCTTCATTCACCAAATTTTTATCATTGCAGTAAGTTAAAACTTCAGCTGAGCATTTGGAAATACAGTTTAGGCATCCAAAGAAAAAGAGCCAGCAAAATCACCAAAGGAATGCAGGAAAAGAAAATATATGAGTTCTAGATGTGGGAAATTGTCAATGTGTCCCTATGCAATGCTAAAAATTTGGGCATTGAAGGAAATTTTCATTTGAGAAAGCAGAATTCTTATTTGGGGGAATGTCTTCACCAATACAGTGGCTACCCCAAGCTTGATGATACTTACTGTTGTATATGACTGGTGCTGTTTTGACAAAATAAATTATCTATACTTAGAGACCATTTATATTTAGTACATAGGACACTATTTCATTTGGAGGAATATTTCAAGTTTCTCACGGCCACTTGTTTAAGCTTTTTGGGGAGGGCGAATGAACACTGAACTAATCAGAGGCACAACAGTAATCTAGAGAAATATGTTCTCACAACTGTTAAAAGAGACTCAATGTCTCTTAGGAATTTCTTGTCCAAGAACATCATAGTTTTTCCTGTGTGTACTCATAAATCTCTAAGGGGAGACAGGAATTACAAGAAAAGAGAAAATAAGACTCCTATGACACTTTAAATGCTAAGTAATTTATTTTGGAAGTTACCTCCATTGGGAAGAGCCTACTCCATCATATGGTTTGTATGTCTATCTATCTGTTTGTCTGCCTTTCTGTCTGAGATGCCCAATAACAAAGTTGTTTTTTTGGGGGGAGGGTTGTACAAGTAAAAACATAATGCAAAACACATATTGTGGTGATAGCTTTGTTAGGCCAACCAGAATGCACAAAAACATTGTGTTTGCTTTCAGAGCACACTAGTAAGGAAAATAAAAAGTCACATACAGGAGAAAGATGATGTTGTTGGAGTCATGCCTGTGTCTTTCCAAACAAGATGCAAACCTTCTTGTTTGTACAATATAATTTACCATTTTTGTCTTATGAAGGTAGTGTGCTTCAAAAGCTAGTGTAATAATTTTTGTGATTCATGGTTGGTCTAATAAAAGGTATCACCACAATGTGCATTTGGGAGGTTTTTTGTCTTTGTTTTTTTGTGGTCAACATGGCCTTTACATTTTAAGAAACAAAATGAAAGACAAAGCAGCAATAAACCAGTCAAATGAATATGATGACCTTAAGGTCTAGGGAGATAAATATGGGAGGTGATTTTCTTGAGGCAATCTGTCTGCAATACTGTTACACAGTTTTCTGTGTTCCTAAAAGGCTTTCCCACCTAGTATGTCTTTTTTTACTTTGTTTTTTTTAAAAAAAACTCTAATTTTTAAATTATACAAAGGTGAAAATAAAGATGTGTGTTTCAGTTCTTTTTATATGACTTTGGTGGCGTGGCTTGAAACCATGCTACAGCAACTCTAGTGATACAAAAATGGATGAACAAGATACTCAAGGTCAGGGGTAGGCAACCTGTCCCCTTTAAGGGCCGAAGGACTTCAGCTCCCAGAAGCCTCAGCCATGTTGGTCAATAGTCCCATGTTGGCCAATAGCTCCTGGGATTCTGGGAGCTGAAGTCCCTCGGCCCTTAAAGGGGAAAGGTTGCCTACCCCTGCTCAAGGTCATCTACCATAGTCTTAAGTTGCCTCTAGTCAAATGTCAACTATAGTATATTATATTCAAGACAGATGTCTATCCTATCCTAACTTTCCTGTCCCTTTATTAATAGCTGCATTTATATACCATTCTTCCTTCAAAAGGTTCAGAGCTTCATATATGATTGCGGTCTTCCTCCTCCTCCAACACCTTTAGTTATTTTAACATCACAGCAAACCTGTAATGAATGTTATTCTGAAAAATTATAAATGCATATACATGTATGAAAACCTGGTAGCATGATTGTTTTAAAAGACATCATACTCAGCTGGAGTGTATTTTTTTTTCTTACATTGTTTTTTAACAATGAATAAGCTGGTAATAATTGAAAGTAAACACTAAGAACCAGTGTAAATCTAAAATTTCTTATTCTATTTGGGGGGAGATTTAAAATGACCCAACTATCTGAGTTAAGAGAGAAAGAGAGTTCTGCTAGATCAGTCTTATGTCTATCACAGGAACCTATCAAGTTATCCACAAACAACAAAATTCAATTATTTTCAATCAATATGGTGCATAATAAAAACTCCAAACATCAACATAAGACTTGGATCAAAAGAACCAAAAGTGGAAGGAGAAAATATATTAATGTCAGTCTTGCACAGGATTTTCATATAGTATATTGGGAGTTGCAGGAATATAGTATAATGAAAACCAGTGTGATGTAGTGGACCTTCGCAGACTGCCAAAAATAGTGCAAATTGAGTCCACTTTAGCTGCCCTGACTCAATGCTAGGGAATCATGGGAACTGTAGTTTATTGTGGAACCAGAGTTCTCTGACAGAGAAGGCTCAATGGCCCTAAGCAGACGACTAAAAAAGTCGTCTTCTGGGCAGAGAAGAGGAGGGGCAGCCGCACGAGCGGCGCCCCTTCCTCTCCCCGAGGTCGCCCCCAGATGCGCCGGCCGTCCGCACGACCGGCGCATTGGGGATGACCTCACGGCGCAGCGCCCACATGCGCTGCGCCGTTTGAGCCGGGGAAAGTGCGCCCGCCGCTTTTGGGGCGCACTTTCCCTTAGATCTAAAAGGAGCGCCAATTTGGTGCTCCTTTTAGATGCGCCGACGGTGCGCCGCGGTGCGGAGGCTCCGCACCGCTGGCGCTCCATCCGGCGGCGGCTCCAGGGCCTCCGTGTGCTGAGGCCCAAAGTCTCAGAAAAAAAATACAATTCCCATGATTCCCTAGCACTGAACCAGTTAAAGTGGACTCAGTTTGCACTTTTTCTGGCAAAGGCCCTGAGTTGAGTGTTGGACCAGGACTCTGGGAAACCAGGGTGTGAATCCCTACCTAGCGATGAAAACCCACTAGGTTACCTTGGGGAAGTTACACGATTGCCTGGCAGAGGGGCGGGATATAAATAAAAATTATTATTATTAAATTATTATTATTTCACTCTCTCAACGTCAGAGGAAGGCTTTATCTTTTTGAAGATAACCTTTCACCTTTCACCTTCCCAAGGAAGAATAATTCCTTTAACACTTTGTTTACCACATTTCAAAGTTCCAAAAAAATCAAAGAAAGCCACAAAATCCTTTTAAAATCACTGTTCCCTTTGTCCATTGAGATCTTTACAAAACCACCTTTATTGTTAATTTTTTTTGCTTGTAAACCAATCTGTTGCAAATAGGCTTTATTTTCTCAGTTCTTAATCAACAAAAGTAGGCAAACACACCTAGGCATCACCATCGCTCTTCAAATGTAGATTAAATTATTAGATAATTGAGAGTGATTAATTAGAGTGATTAATTAGATAAGTAGGAAAATGAGGAATTTAGGCAGGTCTAGTGTCCTTTGAAAGGCTCACTTGAAATGACATGAGCCTGTTGGTAATCTCTCCCCCTACCCCACTGCACAGCTCACTTTTCGGTCTTCCAGGGCCATCACTAGTGAGGTGCAGGGGTGTGTGGAATGCACCAGGTGGGGCATCTGCTTTTTGGCAAAAATGGTCTGTGGTGTTTGCCTGCATCTCTTTAAAATGTTGAAGAGATCATGTGAGTGGGATGTGGCTCAGTGGGAGAAGAAAGAAGAGGCCCCAGGTTTTAAGAAAATTACATTTTATTTTATTTTTAAATGTAAAATTTTATTTTTTATTCTTTTATTCTTTTAATTTTTTTCTTTAAAGAAATCACATCTTACCAAATTTTCACTTTAACCACATTAAACTATGTGCATGTAAATACATTTGGGCTGTGTGTATGATTTTGTGAATTAAAGGTATAATTTTAATTTTTCTAATTGTTTATGTCACATCTTTTACTATTATGTTCGGTGATATATGGGAATTACGATTTATGAGTAACATTAGTACAAAACGCATTAGTAATGATTCTATATGGTGTGGTATGCAGGGAGGTCAATGGAGGGGTGACACCATAAGTTACCGCACCAGGTGAGGCCAACCCTAGTGACGCCACTGTTGACAGCCACAAATTCAGTCTGCAAGTTGGAGAGTTTTTGTAGCACACATGGACAGTCTCAATGCTTCCTCCTTGTCCAGAGAAAGAATTGTCACTGCAGCTTGTCCCCTGGCCAGTTGTTTAACCATTTTAGCTTCTCCTGTCTGTGGAGTTCACAGCAGGAGTGTCAATTTGCCATCTTTCCCACCTGGAAGTCCCCCTCCTCTTTTATTTATTGAAATAAACATGCTTAGAATTAAATTGAATCCTGTGTGTATTTCCCACAGTAAAAGTCTAAACCCTAAAGTGAACAAGAGGGTACTGAGAGCTCCTGTGTTTCTGGTTGATTTAAAAGACCTTTTAAAAATCTCATAAAGTATGAGAAGTACGGTGAATGAAGAAAACACAGCTGTTGTATATAAATTCCAACCTGCAAAGTCATTTTTCTTATGTAGCAGTCTTCCACTGAATCAAAACCTATTTGTGAATAGATGCTTTCTACTAGTGAAAGTGCACTCTGACTTCAAGGCACAGTCTTTATCACTGTACTACTATAGCTTTATATGGCCTGTTGAAGAAATAATCATAGTAATTTCATCAACTGCCCAAACAACATGTCTGAAGAAACATGTAAAACTTGCTTGAATTTAAAACCTTTCCTTTTTCCACTTCTACCCCCATTTTCCACTCTGGAGGCCTTTTCATTACCCCGTGGCTTTAATGGTTTTTTGTTTATTTATTGCTTAAAAGGACTTTTAGGAAAGAAAGAATAACTTTTTCCAATGTAAACATGCAGCTGAAGAACAAATGTAACAATTATACTGAAATTTTAAAAGAAATAACATTTCTTTGTTTCATTTTTCTATTAAGTTTAAACTAAGAAAGCAAATGTTATTTCTTTTTTTAAAAAAACTCTAATTGGGGATATATGGGGGTTTGGTTTATTCTTTCTTTCTTTCTGGTATATATTATGTCCATCTGCCACAATTTCAATGATCTGGAGAACAAGAATTATAGAAAATCAACTTCAAAAACCAGTCTTAGTACAAGGAGTTTGTTGTTATATGCCTTCAAGACCAACTTATGGCTACTCTATCACATGGCTTTCTTGCCAAGATTTATTCAGGAGAGGCTTGCCATTGCCTTCCTCTAAGGCTGAGAGAGTGTGAACTGCCCATGGTCACCGAGTGGGTTTTTATGGCTAAGCAGCCCTAGACCAAAACTAAACTGCAACATCATACTGGCTCTTTGCAAACAGCTGCATACTGATATGATCAACATTTCAGAATAATTAGGATTGCTCATTGGCAATGAGCAGAATGGGTGCAAATGTATTTTCCCAGCAACAGAGAAAAGAGAAAGGATAGAGCAGAATCTACCAAGCAATTGAATTCCTCAATTGAGATGAGAAACAGGAGCTGGACATGAGGCTGCTGTAACCTTTATGTCTGGTTGTTGAAGAGAACTCAGTATCAGTGCAATAATATTTAAGATATACACACTATATCATAACAGCTAACATGACTTTTAAAAATACCAGGTAACACAGAAAAGAGTTCTGAGACCATCTCTTCCTCTTGAAGTCTGATGAAGGAATAGTTTGTACCTTTCTCATTATGCTGTGAAGAAACTGCAGATGTTACACAAAAAATCACTACAATCTTACCACCAGCTCTTGAGCCCAAAGCAAGGAGAAGTGATCTTTCACAACCCTTCTTGTATTTTGTCACAGTAAACAAGAGAAAGAGATCTGTGAGACGGTTCTAAGAATTCTAACACAATTGAATCACACAAGAATATTTGAAGAAGGAGATGAAATTATTCTCCAGCATGCTCCTTGTCCAGCTGGGTCTGGAAGTAATAAGGATTAATTTAAATAGTCATGCATACCTTTCAGACTATAAAAGGTGGGTAGGTTTGGGGGTTTTAGACTGTATTTTAGGTTGATTTATATTGTATGGAATTTTTATCTGATGTAAGCCACCCCAATTGGTTGACAGAGGGGTGGGATATAAATAAAAAATTATTATTATTATTATTATTATTATTATTATTATTATTATTATTATTAAAAACTTAGGTAAATTCTTTGCTTCTTTCTCCAATAACCTGGGATAGTGGCAAATATGTAGATATGCTAAAGTGATACAAAACAAGTTTAGCTCTGCTAAAGAATGCCACTGGCTCACACTGGAAAAAGTAATCTCTCTAGGTGTCTCTCCATCTGGGCACAGTATGGTTGCATTTGATCACACCTCATTGTAATGACAGCACAGATGAGAAGCAGCCAAGAGACTACATGCTGTCACAAATTATCTGGCAACAGCTATGACATCTGTTTTCATAAATATGCTTCTAAACATGGTTGTGCAGAAAATTTCCACTAACCCCTGTGTCGTCACATACTTATCAAAAATCCAGCTCTTTTACAAGGGCAGTGCCTAGTTCAATGTATAAACAAAAAGACTCCATTCTATCCTTGAAAATAATTCCAAACTATGAAACTGATTAGGAATATCACACAGATACACTTATTTTGTCCCAAGCCAAGGGAAACAAGGAGCCTTGCATATAACCATGTGAAGTCTTTGGATATTAGAAATTAGACTGTCTGCATGGCAGTTGGCACAAAGAGGAAGGAAATGCCTTAAAGACAGTTTATAGCTATCTATCACATACCAGAAGAATCAGAATACTGAACCAATAAGGGAAGTGTTTCAAGTGTGCTACAATGTATATAATTTTATGTATACAATTTTGATAATTGTATAATTATTTAAAATGCACTCTAAAAACCAGACATGGAAGTCATCTTAAATATAATTCAAGTTTAAATGACAGTAAAACACTAATATATATATATATATATATATATATATATATATGAGTCAGAGGGGGATTAATTTTAGAAACATTTCCATTAGCTTGTAAAAGCAGGAATTTTTCAGAGATTGTTGTGAAAATGGTTTACACATTTTGCTCATTTAAGAATTATCATACTTTTAACATTTATTTCAGCCGTTGGTCATGACAAAGAAATGGGTGATGATGTCAATAACATCACCCTGAATGCCAGGCTCCCCAAAGCGACTGGAAGCTGCTCCTTTTGGCCCATCCATTTCAGGACATTACTATATTAATATACAGCCCAGTTCCTTCTACATCATAGACTTTGCTGCTACCACTAACTACTACATTCTTTTTAAAAAAGTGGGGTTTTTTTCCAGACTTCATCTGCTCTCTGCGGAATGTTCCAGGAAGTCTTTGTCTTCCACAGGTACAATGGTATTTTACTCCTAGAAAGAATGCACTCAAGACATCCAGCTCAGTCTCCTAATAAAGGAAAATATGCCATCGACTCGGGCTTACCCTCTGTCAAGGTTGGAGCAGAAATACCCCAACTTAAGCAAAACCTATGCACTGTGCCAGCTACTTTTGAAATGGTAAGAGGACACTTTCAGGCTTGGAGCCTGATCTGCCCTTCTGTGAATAGAAAGTCTCCCTCCATTCCTGGGAAGGGCTCATATCTACTGATGGTGCCTGCTGGCAGAAGGAAAGATGGATTAACAAAAATATCTTTTCTCCTGTTTGTCTTCTAGAGGATGCTATGGCTCAGGTGTATGTGTAAGAGGGGAGAAATTATGTTACCTGATGTGTTTGGGATTGGATTAATCATGTGAATGTGAAGGGAATAATATTTTGTATGGAACTGACCTTTGGGCTGAATTTTTAGATGAATTTGTTATTCCACACAACAAATATGGTGCTCATACCCTCAATTTTTTTTCTGATCCTGAAGACGTCAGTGAGAGCTCTCTTTGACTTTAATAGAGTGAAATCAGAGCTCCACAATAAAAAAATTAAATTTTTACACCAGAACAGTGCACATTCTGCATCAATCAACATTCAGTTGCCTCTGTAGTTCCTTTCCATGTACTAACATGTGATGAAACTCTTTGGAGTTGAATACATCTCACATTGAAGGGGCAGCAATGAAAGTCAGAGACCAATGATCTCGTCTCTGCTGCCCCATTTCCTAATGTCCATGTGCTGAACACAGATGTTTGCAGCAAGAAATGCCAGGCATAGACTTTGCTATGCATAGGCCTCCACATGAGCTGGAACCCTTTGTGACTGGGGTTCCAGCTTGCCCAGAAACCTTATTCATTCAGAAGGACTCACAACTTGGTTGACTTTACTGAGATGTCCTACCATGGGCATCATGGGAGAGGAGCACAACGCAGCTCCATTGCATCAGCAGCATGTAAATGGTAGTAGTTAGCCCTCCATATCCACGAATTCCTTATCCATAGATTCAACCATCCATGGCTAGAAAATATTCAAACAAAATATAAATTCCAAAAAGCAAACCTTGATTTTTTTTCTTTTTATATAAGGGACACCATTTTACTACACCACTGCATTTAATAGGACTTGAGCATCCACAGATTTTGGTATCCACAGGGGGCCCTGGAACCAAATCCTAGGGCCCTCTGTATATAATTTTTACAAACGAGAAATTCAGCATAATTTCTCTCATTGTGGAAGCCCACAAGAAGAATGTGAGTGGAAGAATACCCTTGCTTGTGTTCCTTAGCAATTAATAATCAGAGAGCATCAGTCCATCTGTCCAATGTCAGTGAACCACCCCAGAGAGCATTTATGTACACAAATCTTACAGGGAGAAGGTTGGGCCAGAATCCACACTTGCTATGCAGATGATCTCACTACACTTGTTGCTGTTGTGTGCTGTCAAGCCATTTCCAACTTATGGCAAGCCTATCACAGATCTTTCTTGCCAAAAATTGTTAGGGAGGTGCCATTGTCTTCCTCAGGGGCTGAGTGTGGCTTACCTGGTGGGTTTTCTTAGCTGAATGGCACACACACACACACACCATCTCCTGGAAGTCCTAGTCCAACACTCAAACAACTGCAGCTGAAGCACTAGAAAAGTGCAAAGCCCCACTCTCTCCCCAGGGCTGTTTAAATACAAGTGAAAAGCTCACATGCCCAGCTGTCTAGTCTAAACAGACGCCCTTCTTTTCGATTACAGGGGTTGCATCCGCACTGGAGAAATAATCCGTGTTAACACCACTTTAATTGCCACGCCTCAGTGCTATGGAATTCTGGGAATGGTAGTCTGTTGTGGCACATACCATGCCCAGAATTCCATAGCATTGAGCAGTGGCAGTTAAAGTGGTGTCAAACTGGATTATTTCACCAGTGCAGATGCAGTCAAAGGTCCACAAGACACTCTGCAGAAATAACTCACTTTGAGACTGCTTTAACTGCCCTGGCTCAGTGCTAAGGGATTCTGGGAACGGTAGTTTTGTGAGACATTTAGCCTTCTCTGCACGAGGGCTCTGGTGCCACCACAAACTACAATTCCCAGGATTCCCTAATATTGAGCCAGGGCAGTTAAAGCGGTCTCAAACTGCCTTATTTCAGCAGTGTGTAAGGTCCAACACACATTGCAGAAATAATCCAGTTTGAGACCACTTTAACTGCCCTGGC
>CM034701.1:110763610-110787134 GCA_020142125.1 Phrynosoma platyrhinos | reverse complement strand
CCGCCTTGTGTCCCTGCCTCCCCGTTGCGCCCACCTGAGTAGACAGGTAAGCTCTTGTTTCCCCTTAAGCCAGGCTGAGGGTTTTGCTGGGCCTTGGCCAAGCTAAAAAAAGTCTGGGAAGAGAAAGCGGGGCAGCAGAGAGCAAGCGCATTAAAGATATTGGGGGGGTTGCAGACTGCCAGAAATAGTGCAAATTGAGTCCACTTTTAGGGTTAGGGTTAGTGCTAGGGAATCATGGGAATTGGTTGTTTTTTTCTGAGACATTGAGCCTTTTCTGTCAGAGAGCTCTGGTGCCACAATAAAATACAGTTCCCATGATTCCCTAGCACTAACCCTAACCTAAAAGTGGACTCCATTTGCACTATTTCTGGCAGTCTGCAACCCCCAGAGCAGAGGACGCCCAGGGTTTCCCATGCAGGAGGCGGCGGCCTCTCTCAGGCTTGACCCCGGAGCCAAGGGATGAGGGACGAAGGACGCAGCCTAGTTGCTCCCTCCTTGGCATGGAGAGGATCTGTAGTACCCAACAGTAGTAGGGTCAGTGGTCTCCTTCCTTCCTTCCTTCCTTCCCTCACTGCTGCTGGTGGAAGAAGCTGAAGCGCCCTTTTCTCTTCTTTGGTGGCCAGGGCGCAGGGTGAGGCTTTGGCCACCTGGTCCTCCTCCTTCTCCTTCTCCTCCTCCTCCTTCTCCCTGCCCTTCAGCCTCTCTCTCTACATCTCTCTCCTCAGAGCATCCCTCGGCTCCGGCACTCGCCTTCCCGCCTCCCAAAGGCATCTTCCCACGGAGGACCATTGCGTTTTTGTTCCCCACCAGACACAGAGAGAGAGAGAGAGAAAGAGAAGAGCGCGCCATCCTCCTCGCCTCCCTGCGCGCACAGAGAAAGGGAGACTTCTTCCTTCTTGCCCAGGGATGCTCTGTGTGGGAATGCCCTAAAGGCGGGAAAAGCCCCGGCCCCCACAATTAGCCTCCCCAATTTGCAGCCCCGGTGATAGTGGGGGTCTTGGTGGGTGCTGGGCCTCTCCTCCTCCTCCTCCTCCTCCTCTTTCTCTCCTCTTCTTCCCCGCCATGTCCTTGGCTTTCTGTGGCACCGAGAACAACTCGGCTGCCTACAAGGTGAACAACGGGGTGCTCAACAACGGCTGCTTTGTGGACGCCCTCAACGTGGTGCCTCACGTCTTCCTCCTCTTCATCACCTTCCCCATCCTCTTCATAGGTAAGTGGACCTCCTGCAAGGAGAAGAGAAGGAAGAGGGAAGGCTGGGTGGAGGAAGGATGGATGGATAGATAGATAGATATTTCCTTCAGATTGAGCTCTCTCTGCAGGCTGCTTCACACACAGACATACACACATGCATACACACTTCCCAGCAGTTTCCCCGATTCCTTTTCCCTCATCTCTCTGGCTGCATCCACACTGAGGAAATAATCCGGTTCGACACCGCTTTTAACTGCCCTGGAGTCGCCTGTTTCCCATGAGAAACAGCATAATGGGATTTCTAAGACAAAAGCGATAAAACATTTTCTGCTAGTCTCAGCCAAAGGCTTCTGTTTTAGAGATAGCAATTCGATATTTTCAGTAGAGGAGAGTGAAATAATAAGGAATCATTTTTAAAATTTTAATCCCACGTGCCATCAGTAGTTGGTTGTGGCACCAGAGATTTGTAGTTGGTTGTGGCACCACAGCTTTGCACTGGTGCCACAACTGATTACAAATCCAAGAATTCTATAGCATTGAGCCAAGGCAGTTAAAATAGTGTCAAACTGGATTATTTCTGCAATGCGGATGAGGCCTCTATCTCTGGTTTTCCAGTTGGGTGCCATCTCTTTCTACTCTTTGTATTAATGAAAAAGAGGCATTTCAGATTGTCAAAAGTGCTGTCCCTGGGCAAATACTCTCTAAACTGAAGGACAACCCTGAAGATGCATGTGTGCCAAAACAGGAAAAACAATGCACATTTTGGGCATGATAAATAGATTATACTGGATGTATTATAAATTATAAATAAGTTCTAAGAAGGCAGAAAGGTATTCACATCAAAGGAAGTGATCAACGGTGCTGGATTTGTGCTTTCTGTATATATTTCTCATGACGTTCCCATGTTTCTCTGAGAAGAAACCTCTACTGAATATGTAGACTTTGTAATAATCTCCCATCTCTATCCTGAGCATCATTTGCAGCCATCCAACCAGGCAGGAGAAGTACAGAGACATATACATTTGCTTGAATGAAGCTGACCTGCTTTTTTTCAGCAGCCTCCCAACTCCCAGGCAAAAACAGGAGAGCATGCTCATAATAAAAAGCACAGGCGGATGCACTGCACACATTAAGGCAGGGGTAGGCAACCTTTCCCCTTTAAGGGCCGAGGGACTTCAGCTCCCAGAAGCCTCAGCCATGTTGGCCAATAGTCTCATGTTGGCCAATAGCTCCTGGGATTCTGGGAGCTGAAGTCCCTCGGCCCTTAAAGGGGAAAGGTTGCCTACCCCTGCATTAAGGCATCTGCCTCATATGATTTTAAAACACCCCTTCTTGGGTTTTCTTTCTTGGCTGCACTGAAGTGGATCTCAAAGAGATGTAGTGAAAGTCATTTTCAGAGAAGTACCTGGTCATGTTATAGTTACAGCTCCAACAGCACACCTCTTACAAGGTGGAATACAGTCAAATAAGGATATGGTGGCTTTTAAAAGAAAGGCTGTGGTAAGGTGGGAGGGGAATAAGCTTTTTCTCAAGCAGGGGGAAAATAACAGAATATTTTACTGTGCCACAGTTAACTAGGTTTTCTCTCTGTGTGTGTTTTAATATATTGCATGATCTCAAAAAAAGTGTGCACTTTTATTGGTTTATGGCAATAGTTTACATGACTAGTGCCTAACTACCAAAGCAGGGCAACTAATATGGTGAAGGGTCTGAAAACCAAGCCCTATGAGGGAGTTGGGGATGTTTAGCCTGGGGAAGAGAAGGTTAAGAGGTGATATGATAGCTGTGTTTAAATATTTGAAGGGATGTCATATTGAGGAGGGAACAAGCTTGTTTTCTGCTGCTCCAGAGACTAGGACCCAGAACAATGGGTGCAAGCTCCAGGAAAAGAGATTCCACCTCAACATTAGGAGGAACTTCCTGACAGTAAGGGCTGTTCAACAGTGGAACACACTCCCTTGGAGAATAGTGGAGTCTCCTTCCTTGGAGGTCTTTAAGCAGAGACTGGATGGCCATCTGCCGGGGCTGCTTTGATTGGGAGTTCCTGCATGGCAGGGGTTGGACTAGATGGCCCTTGTGGTCTCTTCCAACTCTATGATTCTATGATTCTAACTTTAAGTATACTGTCAAGCATGTGAACAATTACAATCTTAATTAAATGAATACAGTATCATCCAAAATCCACAAGACAGTGATACCTTTGTGAAATCAAAGACTTTCACAGCCGGCATCCATAGGTGGTTTTTTTGCACTGTGAGGCAGTGTTCTAAAAGAGTGTATCCTGATGTTTCACCTGCATCTGTGGCTGGCATCTTCAGAGGCATCTCTGAAGATGCCAGCCACAGATGCAGGCAAAACGCCGGGAATACACTCTTCTAGAACACAGCCTCAGAGCCCGAAAATCCCATAAAACCCCAGTGATACCTTTCTTGGGCCAACCAAAATGCACATTATACATGTTACAAGCTTTTGAAGCTCCCATGGTTTCTTCATCAGGCAAAGGTGTTAAAAATGATAAGGGGGGGGGGGAGGAAAAAATTGTTAGTTATAGCCCTGCATTTGGTCAAGATATTGTAGTTGTTGTTCTCAGTTCAGATGTTGTGGAAGGCTATTCATGCAAGTGGACCCATCCTCCTTCTGGCCATGTGGGTGCTGGGAGATTCAGTCCAAGAAACAAACTTTAAATCCATTTGCAAGACAAAAAGCTTGCATCAGACTTCTATGCCACAGACTCCATAATACCAGAAATATTATTTTTTTAAAAAAATGTATAAATATTAAGTACTGTTGTGGCTTAGTGGTTTGAGTGTTGGACTATGACTCTGGAGATCAGAGTTCAAATTCCAGCTTGGCCATGAAACCCACCTAGTGACCTTGGGCAAGTCACACTCTTTCAGCCCTCAGGGGAAGGCAGTGGCAAACCTCCTCTGAACAAATCTTGACAAGAAACCCCATGATAGGCTTGCCATACTTCAGACATGACTTGAAAGCACACAGCACACTCTATTCTAGGCTTCTCTTTTCAAGGCAGAGAAATACTGAAAGAGCTATATATGGAAAATGTACAAATGAAGCATCAATTCAACACTTTGTAAGTCTCCTTGATATGAATTACCTTTCTTAGAACTAAAGAAATAGTTGGTTAATAATGTAGCAATAGCGATAGCAAATACATTTCTATTAAGTACTCCCTAAGCAGTTTACAAGGCGTAAGCTATTTGCCCCCAACAAGCTGGGTACTCAATTTAGTGACCTCAGAAGGATGCCAGGCTGAGTCAACCCTGAGCCCCTGGCTGGTATTGAACTCACAACCTTGTGGTTTGTGAGTGAGTAGCTGCAGTACAGGCATTTAACCACTGCGCCACCAGGGCTCTATATGTATAGTAATTCCATATAATCATCTTTCCAATCATCTTACCTTTGTTGTCCATATATCTTCCTTCAGTTTAGGGAGAAATACAGTATGATAATTGTCCTTCCTTTGAGGGCATATTATATTTTATGACGATGCAAAGCACTTCAGATAATATGAACCTGTCTTTTTTCTTTCATTGATGTGATTGATGTGGGGGATTTGCTTGAGCAAAATCCACCAGCTGGATATATCTGTGATATGATTAACAATGTGTAATATAACCATCATTACCTCCCACCATCATTTTCTATACCTTGCTTTCAAATAAGTTTAAATGTGTATTACTTAATTAATTACTCACTTCTTGTGAACATATGCACTCACTCAATGTACAACTTCAGAATGCCTATAGATTTATTGTAGGGTGTCTCTACAGAGTTGTCCATCCTTATTCCATCCTCTTCTGCTAGTTGTGTGCCTTCGTCATTTCTGACATATGACGATCCTACGGTGGGGTTTTCTTGGCAAGATTTCTTCAGGGGAGGTTTGACATTGCCTCTCCCTTAGACTGAGAGCATGTGATTTGCTCAAGATCACTCACTGGGTTTCCATGGCCAAGCAGGGATTCGAACCCTGTTCTCCAAAGTTGTGATCCAATACTCAAACTACTCTTATTCCATGTTACTCCCCTCAATAATTAGTTCTTATATTGTAAAAAACAATCCTTTCCTACATAGGAGCAAATATCAGAAGAAGGAAACAATAGGAATATGGCTGTTCCACAGCTTAGCCAAGGGTGCCCTTTTCACATATAACATATGGGGAAATACATAAATGAAATAGAGCCAGCCTGGTGTAGTGGTTTGAGCATTGGACTAGGGGACCAGGGATCTAATCCCTGTCTGTTCATGGAGATCCATCAGATGATCTTAGGCAACTCACACTTCTCAGCCTCAGAGGACGGCAATGGCAATCCCACTCTGAAAAAACTTGCCAAGAAAACCACATGACAGATATCTCTTAGAGTTGTCAGAAACAACTTGAGGGCACACTACAACAACAAACAACAAAAGTAAGGTGAAGGTGGAGCTGCACTATACCCACAAAAACTGATGTTTTCATTGAATTTAGTGGGGTTTATTTCAAGGAGGCACATTATTTAGTTACAGTTTTTCCTTCTAGTTTGCAGTATACATAGGGGGGATGCAGACAGGCAGCCCTGGGCTACCCCAGGAAACGAAAGATCGAGGCCAAGGCTGCCAGACATGTCAGCCCCGATTCTCCCGTTTGCCACCTTGGAAAGGAGCGCCAAAATGACGCACAGCTCTTCTGCGTCCTTTCTGGTTCAGCATGTCAAGACGCTGTGCAGGGAGAACGTTCTGATGGTGCACGCCATGCATAATGGCATGCACCATCAGAACGTCCTCTGGGAGGGGTTGGGGTGGCCGACGTGCAGCCGCCCCTCCCCTTCCCTGCCTCCGAGATGGCACAAAGGGCCATCTGTAGGGGCCCATAGTTCCTTGCCCATACACTTTTGCATCACATAGTGGTAGCTGCTGGTTTCCATGTTACTGGGGTGGTGAAACAGCTCTTGGTTTTGGTCTGAACTCATTTTGGAAATAGGGTTCAGCCCCTTAGATAGCTCTTTTAAAGTTCATATTAAACACTGGAATAAAGTCACTGCCCAGCCGATAAGAAAACCACCAGCAAGATCTGGCATCACAACAGCCACACAACATAGGTTAACCAAAAGCACATAGTAAAATTTATGATTTAGTAAAACATATATCTCCCTGCTATAGACTAGGATTTTAACATATGCAAATTAAAAAGGATCTGGGATACACTTTGAGTAGAAACCTGCTTCTTATTCACTTCATTGGACTACTGTTTCTTGGCTATATATAATATCAAAACTATATTGGCTCAAAGTATGCAAAAAGTTCTATCTCTGATTTAATATTTACTAGCTTAAAGCCTCAATTTTCAGGATGCTTGATCCCATATTACCTCATGATGTACTCTTAATACAGTGATGTTGTTTTATAGCAAATGCAGTATCGGTGTCAAAAGTGATTTCCAATAATGTATTTGTCATCACCACTCCCTTTCTTTGTTTCTCTTTCATATTTAAAGCCAAAGCATGTGTGCATGCGCACACAGACACACACACTGTTTCAGTTTAGAATAGACAGGAATAATGTTTTATTGTTTACACAAATACGACATGATAATGGTGATTATTGGTTTTGCTACATTTAGGATGGGGAAGCCAAAGCTCCAAAGTTCATATCCATCACAGCACATGGCTTCATTTTCCTGGACATAATTTACGCTGGATTTTGACCTTCATCCTTTTGTTTGTGTTGGTGTGTGAAATAGCAGAGGGCATAGTGTCAGATGGGTAAGTACATATATTGATAAACTCTCTCTCTAACATAACCTGAGTTGTAAAGGGTGCTATTAGCAACTTGTTGAACACACTTTCCTCTACTTGCTAAAAATGTAATCTATGTTTGTGATGATTAACCTAATGACCTTGAGTCAAATATTCCAAATGACTTGCCAAGAATGTGCATGTAGAAATACTCATACACTCTCACTTATTTTTAGTTAGCCAGTTGGCTCTAATTTGTTTGTCAAGAACGTTGTGAATTGCTTCTCCACATTTCCTGTGTCTGTAAAAGTCCAGGAGGAGATGAAGAATTGTTACATGCAATGGCTGAAACCCCAAACATATCCCCCATCAATCTGCTCCCCCAGATTTGACATAGACTCTTTAAATAAATGCATTTTGAATTTCTGATTGTTTTATCCAGTTTTGACCCATGTGACAACAGTTGCCAATTAGTTTTGTTCTAGTGCTTAAACAAATCTGTAATAACAAACACTGTTAGTTTACTCCTCTGCTCATGTAAAGAGGGGCTTTTCACTACCACCACCCTCCATCTGCAACCTCCTGCTCTGTATTTCCATTCCCAAGGGTTCCCTCAACACCCTAGGAGCAGAATCTGGGGAACTGTGGGAGCTGCAGAGCAAAAGATATAAAAAAAATAATTGGCATTGGAATTTATTCACAGAACAAAAGTGAGGATCCAGGCCAATATCTTCCTGAAATTCTACATTTGTAGCCTGTACTTAAAGAGAACCACCATACATTCACATCTCAGGCGCAGCCCCCACCAATTTAGAAAGAAGACAGAAATGAATCTATTCCTAAGGTTAAATGGCACATCAGCTTGTCAAAAGTCCAAACATTGCATATCAGTTATGATAGGCTTTGGTGCTCAGCAATAGAACTGCATATAAAGTAAGTGACTCCTGGGATATCATCATATAATAAAATTTCTGCCACTCATGCCTGCTAACAAAATACTGTGTAGTATACTTAAGTGATAACATCAGCAGTCTGCAAACCATGCAGTATTCCTCTGCATTCCACTAAGTCTTAGTAACACCAATTTCTGGCAGCATTTACTATCAGTAAATGTTGTGTTACATTTTTTAATATGTTGGCAAGTTTTAGAGCGCTCCACACAGACCTATTGAAAAATCTGGATTCCTACTTGAAGCCAGAACGTTTCTTCTCTGTGTATAGAATGTATAGCTATTTTAAATAAAAATCATGTTTCTGCCTCTAAAACATGGATGCTTGAAGAAACATTCACACGCTTTGAAATTCTTTTTAATTGCAAACATTTCCTCATTTACAGAAAGTTACTATGAACTGCTATCAAAATTCTCAGTCTACTCGGAAAGTGCTTGGAAATCCCCAAGTGACAAATTTCTTTTTGTTAGTAATTACTGCATTAAGGCCATTTATTTATTTGTTAACATGGTTTTTCTCCCTACATGGGAGCCAAGGTGACTTACATCATAGATGAAAACAAAGTGTTTTTTAAAATAATGAAATATATTATTCTATTCAAACACCACTATTTTAAAGTAGTATTAAAAAAAAACAGCAGTGAGAATGAAACTACAGTATCTACACATGTATTGAAAGAGCCTTCTGCATTTCCAAAAGCAGGTTTAAATAAATAAAAATGTCTTTATTTGGCAGTAGAATGAGAGTAGTTTGGCAGCAAGCCTTAGCTTCCAGTGAAAGAGAATTCCACAGCCAGGGAGCAGCCAGTAAGAAGCACCTCTCATATGTCCTCACCAATGGGGCTGTGACAGTGGTGGATCTGAGAGAAAGCCCTCCCCAAGGATCTGAAAACTCGGTCAGGCACTTATATTGAGAGACAGGGTCTTTCAGATGGTTTCAGATAAAACCATATACAGCTTTATAGGTTTTAACCAACACTTTAAATTGTACTAAGAAGTTAACAAATAGCCAGGGAAGCTGTTGCAGCAAGATGGCTATATGTCCCCTATATGTAACAGTATATGCAGTTTGGACTTAATGAGGGAGATTATCGTATCAGCTTTAAAAGTGTTTTATCTGAGCTGTCTTAAAATTAGAAGCTCTGGCAGTCATTTTTTCAAGCCAGAAAACTCCTGGCTTCAAAAAGAGGTGTGAGGAGCGCCTCTTGGAGAAGCGATGGAGCCGGATGAAGCCAGGTGGTGATTTTGACAGCTAAATGTGTGTGATAGTATCAGGATGCCACACCTGCTTCTAATTTTAAGGCAGCTCAAGTAAAACGCTTTTAAAGCTGATGTGATAATCTCCAAATTTTCCAAACATTTCTAAAAGCAACGTCATGTAGAACATTTTACAATATCCAAACAGGATGGAATCAGGGAGGTGTCACTGTAGTCAGATCTGACATTTCCAGGAATAGGTGCAGCTGGCAGCTGGTCTTGATTGTAAACACAATCCAAAACACCAATGAATGATACCTGTGCATTCAAGCTCAGATCCAAATCCATGAGTACACCCAAGCTGTGAATTTGAGATTTCAGAGAGAGTATAACCCTACATGGGATTAATTTGCCTTTCCACTCATCAGGAGCACCTTTGTCTGGTTTGTATCAAGCTTTAGGGTGGTTGCAGATAGGTGGCTCTAGGCCACACTGAGAAGCAGAGGATCGGGGCTGCTGCTGCTGCATGCCGCAGCCCCAATCCTCCCTTTTGCCACCCCAAAAAGAACGGCAAAATGCCACTCCTTTCAGGGGTGGCAAAAGGCCGACCTAAGAGCTGGCACACGGCTCCTTAGAGCCCCTTCTGGTGCAGCACGTCAAAACACTGCACTGGAAGGACATCCTGACACAGCGTGCCATGCGTAATGGCACACAGCATCAGGATGCTGCCAGCGTGGGGTTGGGGAGGGCGGCATGTGGTATGGGAATTGGTGTCTGTGGGGAAAATAGCAAGAGAGAGAAAGAGTACTTAAATGCAATCACACACATATACACAAAGTTCTTCCACTTGGAGAGAGTCAACACATGTGCCTTCCTTTGTGTTCATGTAGATCAGCATCTTTATTCAGATGAATTCAAATCTTCTTGTAAGCATAGAAACAAATATGGTCCTCTCAGACACCATGTTTTTGATTAACATATGTTCTCTTTTACTTAGCGTTTCTGAATCCCATCATTTGCACCTGTACATGCCACCTGGAATGGCATTCCTTGCAGCCATCACATCAATTGTTTATTATCACAACATTGAAACATCTAATTTCCCAAAATTATTAATAGGTATGTACCACAATTCTGAAAACTATGTAATTGAAATACTGTATGTTGTTCTTGTGCTGAGGTATAGTATATAAGTATTTTACTGTAGGGTTTCTGGTATGGATTTTTCTCTTATTACTAGAATGTCATGTTTAGTGGCTGGAATTTTACTACTAATCACAGGGGTAAGAATCATATGGCCCTCCAGATGTTGTAAAACTGCAAATCCCAGCAGTCCAAGCCAGCACAGCCAAAGGTGAGGAATATTAGGAGTCACAATCCAGCAACATCTCGAGGCTCCACAGTCCTCACTAAGGCTCTCAACAGTCTTTTTCATCAGTAATGGAGAAAGTGTGACTCTTTAGATGTTTACACAGCAACACTCATTGGTCCACGCTAGCATAACCAATGGTGAGGGATGATGGGAGTTGCAGTGCAATAATACCTGGAGAGGTATGTGTTCCCTGACCCTGGTCCAAGTGATAAATAATAGTCAAAAACAAAATTACAGCATAAATAAAAATTAAACATTGGCATGGTGAATACAGCACTAAATGACCATATGACATGTAGGAAGCTGCAAACAATCTCATAGGTGTAAAACTAATAAAATAATCAAATTCTGGCAAAGTAGAGGTGAATTATACCAATATATAAAACACTGAAATGAAATAAAATCATATTTAAAATATGCTAAATTAAGTTTCAAGATTGTGAGGATAGGAAACATCTTTTACCTTGTGCAAAAAGGATGTGGCATCAGGCGGGCCACTCAGGAACAGATCCTATCTATCCTTCTCTTTGCCACTCTCCATACTGAACTATCAAGTTGTGCAAGACTCTGGACGTCAATGCCAGCACTATGAATTGGGCCTAGAAACAGATCAGAAGCAAGTGGAGGCTATAAAGAATCAGCATAATGTATTTTAATGCCTGGTCTCAGTTAAAACATTAAATACCCTATTCTGTACCAGCTGGAGTTTCCAAACCATTTTCAAAGATAGACTCACAAACTACACATTTCAGTGATCCAGCAGGGAAGTTAACAGAGCATGAGTCATTGAATCTAGTTATCTGCATCCTGATAGTTACATAGCTAGAGAATAAAAGAATAAAAGGCACTCCCTGCTTCTAATAACAGTGATGAATCTAAGGGTACCACCAAGTTGGAAACACTATCCTTTAAGTCAATTCCCAACCTTTTCTGTGTCCCACATCCCTGAGAAACATTTGGTTAATGTTTGCACCCCCTACACAATGAATATCATAGAGTCACAGAATCATAGAGTTGGAAGATACCCCAAGGGCCATCCAGTCCAACCCCCTGCCATGAAGTAACTCGCAATCAAAGCAGCCCTGACAGATGGCCATCCAGCCTCTGTTTAAAGACCTCCAAAGAAAGAGTGTGTTCAACTGTTGAACAGAACTTACTGTCACATTTGAAGATGAAGAATTTTAATTTCTAATATTTAAACTACAAATTGAACCACACCCAGTACTGCAGATGAACAAATTGAACTTATAAAATAAGCTTCTAACACATCACCTAAAATTGAAATCTAAAGCAATTAAAATCTAATTTATTCAGAAAACATTGTAAACAATTGTAAAATTTTCTACTTTTGATAAACAATGAGTCTACTATTTATACAACTCAACACCTACTACCACTTTTCAAGGCACACTGGGAGCTGACTGAATGATAACTCATGACTTGTCAATCAAGGATACAAGCCACTTTTTGTTGTACCTTCTGAAATTCCATCTTGTAGGCACCTCAAGTTGGGAATTCATGCTTTAGATAGAGAAGATTCCCATCCACAATTGGTTGGGTGATACTCATTATACCACTGTTTCCCTTTCCCTGCAACTGTTATTCAATTTAATTTTAAAAACCTAAATGTAATTGCTAGTTCCAGTCCCTACTTAATTCGCACAAATGTTGATTTACTGTTTAGGAATTAATTCAGTGGATCAACTAGTTGATACTAGTGATTAGATTTAGGCCAAATGTTTTTCTAGAAATACTAGTTACCATATATGAAATAAATATTTTAGTATTTAATTATTATGAATATTAATATTTCACCTAACCCTACAGCATATCTGGAATTACTAAACAGAAATACTTTGCAATTATATGTTGTCATATAAATATTGATCTGGCATTTTCTGTAATCTACTTTACAATTATAATAACAATTTTAAAAACCAGTTCCACAGAATAGATGTTCCTGGAACTGTTTGGCAAAATAGTATCTTGTTCATAGTGTGCATGTAATGAATTTGCTTGGGAATTCTTATGGGAGTCATCTTCCCTTAACAGGAAGATTATGTCATTTCTTCCATGCTGTTGTGATCCATTCTCTGGGAGAATAGAAAATGAACTTTCTTTTTCCCAGACTGAATTTCAAAAAAATTGCCCCTCCTTTGCAAGACATGAGCAGGGCTGTTAATAACTATGGGCCTTTGCAGACTGCCAGAAATAGTGCACATTAAATTGAGGCACTGCCCTGGCTCAGTACTAGGGAATCATGGGAACTGTAATTTATTGTGACGCCAGAGCTCTCTGACAGAGAAGGCTCAATGTCTCAGAAAAAAATACAATTCCCATGACTCCCTAGCACTGAGCCAAGGCAGTGCCTCAATTTAATGTGCACCATTTCTGGCAGTCTGCAAAGGCCCTATGTCTCCTGGAAATCTCTCATTCATAGGGTTGCCATAGGCTGAAGTTGACTTGACTGCACATATTTATTATCTGATATATTGAATGAGAAAAAAGTTGCATTGACTAGTTTATTTACAAACATGGTAAAAATGCCTAGAGATATACAATCTGGGTCAGTTTCATTATGCTCCATTTCTCTATTTATTTAGTGCCTCGTAACAAAGAGGCTTAAAATCTTAATATAGCTTAAATATGTAAAATATTTTAGAAGACATCTAATTCTCAATAAAAAATACTAAAAACCAAAATGATAGATGGCTTCAGGATATATTATAGAATCATAGAATTGAAAGGGGCCTCAGTACAAGATCTCCAGCTCAGTACAAGATCTCCAGCTAAAGCATCCTCAACAGGTAGCTGCCCAGTCTCCTTTTGTAGATATCCAGAGAAGGAGAGTTCACCTCTAGGGAATTGGTTCCATTGCCAAACTGTGCTTATAAACTGAACATGCCCAGCTCCTTCAACCTTTCCTCACATGTGTTATTCTCTATACCCTTGTTGCCCTTCTCTGAACCCACTCCAGCTTATCTATGTCTTAAAATAATGTTATTAATTTCTGCCCAATTTTCTAGTTTATCCAGGTCATTTTGAATTCTATACCTATCTTCCAATCTAAAGTGTTAGCCATCCCTCCCAGTTTTATATTATCTGCAAATGTGATGAGGATTCTCTCTACCCCATCATCTAAGGCCCAAAACACATGGGCCAAAAGAAGCAGCTTCTGGATGCTTTGGGGGCATGGCATTTACATGACTCACACCCCCAAAATGGCTAGAAGCCATTCCAAGGCCACCAAAGACAGCCTGAAGCCATCACAAAAAGGAGCCATTTAAATCCAGCTCCTGGCAGTGGGAGCAGGCTGTGTGGTCATCGCTGTCCCGGTCTGATCACAGTGGGAGTAGCTTCTGGCTGCTCCTTCCGGCTCATCTGCTCCACCCCTAAGCCACTGATAAAAAATGTCAAAGAATAGTGTCCCAGGGATGGAACTTAGAAACTCCACTCAAGACCACCTTCCAGTTTGAAGCACAGCTATTTCTGACACCTGTTTGAGCACAGTTTTCCAACCAATTATGGAGCCATCTAATGGTGTTTCTGCTAATCCATCTTTAATCAATTTACTACCCTATATACTTGTGTACAAGTCGACCTCATCTGTAAGTCGAGGGCAGATTTAGGGGCCAAAAATCTGGATTTTGATATGACCGGTGGCTAAGTCAAGGATACAACTTAGGGGCATGTAATAAAGGATGCAAATGACAAACCCCTCCCTCCACATGCAGTCTCTCCTTGCAAACCAACTGGAGCTCCTCTCCTTACAAACCAACCGGAACTCCTTCCCTGTGCAAGGAAAAGAGGGAGACTTATATACACACATGCCTTACAAAACAACTGGGGCTCCTTCCCTGTGCAAGGCAAAGAGGGAAACTTAAACACGCACACACACACACACCTTGGAAATCATTCCCTGCCCCAGGAATTCAAGCAGAACAGAAGAAATTGTCTGTATGGCACGTCAGGAATTTGTTGGAGAGCCTATGCTTATTAGAGTTAGAGATGAAACAGATAGACATCCAGGACCAGCCAGAAGCTGCACCTGTCCCAATCATCCCAGGGCTGCAGTGAACATATGCCGTGGCCCCAAGAGAGCCTCGTGCTACAATCCCAAATGGACTACGGCAAGGAGCAGATCTTTTCCACTACTTTCAAAGCTGGTTTAGGGCTGCTTTAGGTGGCCCCAGCGCTGCCCTGAGGCAGCTTCTGGACACTCTGGGGGCACGCATTATGTAAACACCACACCCCCTGGAGTAGCTGGAAGCCACCGCCATCTGCCCATCTGTTTTGAGCCTTAGGGGGGTTGAAGACTGCCAGAAATAGTGCAAATTGAGTCCACTTTTAGGGTTAGGGTTAGTGCTAGGGAATCATGGGAATTATTTTTTTTTCCCTGAAACATTGAGTCTTCTCTGTCAGAGAGCTCTGGTGCCACAATAAAATACAGTTCCCATGATTCCCTAACCCTAACCCTAAAAGTGGACTCAATTTGCACTATTTCTGGCAGTCTGCAGTCTCCCTGTAGATTTCAGGATAATTGAAGTCCCACATAACTATCAGTTCTTGCATCCTGGAGATTTCTGAGATTTTCCTCTGAAAAGCGTCATCCACCAATTCTTCTTGATTTGGTGGCCTATAGTAAAACACTACCACAGTGGATTTTTTAAAAATTATTTCTCCATTTATCTTTATCATTTATCTTTACCAAAATGCTCTCAACTGATTACTTTTATGGATTTCTTTACAAGTGAATTTGTCCTTGACATGTAATGTCATTGTTTGTTGTTAATGTGCCTTCAAGTCATTTACGACTTATGCCAGCCCTATCATGGGGTTTTCTTGGCAAAACATATTTAGAGGAGGTTTACAATTTCCTTCCCCTGAGTCTCAGAGCATGCAGCTTGCCCAAGGTCACCCACTGGGTTTCATGGCTGAGTGGGGAATCAAACCCTGGTCAACAGAGTCTTACTTCAACACTCAAACCACAACACGATGCAAGCTCCTTCATATAATGTCACTCCCTTTCTTTTCTTCCCAGTCTGTTCTTCTTCAACAGATTCTATCCTTCATTTGTTATATTCCAATAATGGGAATCATCATTATGCAATAAATTATTGTTAAACGTGACTTTCTGAACATTATAAAAATAAGCATATGCATCTTAACTATCCCAGGGCCTTTTTAGAGAGCACGTGGGTATGTGATACACTAATCTTAGACTTCAAGGGGTTTGTTACAGCTTGCTGCTTCCTTAAACATTTTCCTGGCTCCCTGGTAGCACTGAAAGCATATGCGTGGGAGTCTGCTGCTCCAGCACATCATCCCCAAGCAAGAGTTTGTTTATTTCCCATGGTTTTTCATAATACAGTTTTCCTACAAAAGTGTTAATAATCTGCATATTAAATGTCCCCACCCACACAATTTCTATGAAACTGCTAACTGCCTATTCTTGCACACATTTTCTCAGTTATGTACAATATCCCTTTTAACAGTAAGCATACCCTGTTACTTGTAATTAGAATGCATTTGGTATATGTTTTGGGTTTTTTTTTCATATGTTAAATGTAAGCTCAGCTGCCAAGGGCCTTGGATTAGATTTTGGGAAGGTTTAAGTGACTAGAATGTCCCATAAAAACTATTAATATTACTGAATAAGTCTATTACAGATAGAACTTCCTCAAAGTTATAATTGTTTCAGTTTTTGGATACTATTAATATACCATTCCTTTATCATTACAGTTAAAATTCCTCAGAACTATTTTTTGAAATGAGAAGAAATCAGGGGTTCTTGTGTTACTTTTTTCCAATAAAATCAACACATTAAAGTTACAAACACATATAAAGAACACAGCATGAATCCAAAGCTAAACTGTAAAATCCTAGATGACATTCCATCCACAACAGAGGCAATCTGATCTAAGGTAACGGTAGATTGTGGATTGAACAGGGCAGATGAACCTCATCTAGAAATAGTGGAGTGAGGTGTGCCCCCTTCTTGGTCTACAGGCCATGTATAAGCTAGGATGCCCTCTCCAATTGTCTCCTAGCCTCCATAGACATTTTTATCATGATATTCTTCTGTGGTTGGGAGGAGCCAAAAAGGCATGGAAAAGATGACCCGGATCAGCTGTATCCACAGCCTTCTCAGCCTTCCACCATGTCCCCAAAGTGAAGAAGAATTTAGATGTACCTTGGGCCTCCTTTTAATGGGAGGGAAAGCACTAAAAATGCAAGCCTTGCAGGGGCAAAGCAAAGTAAAGTGACTAGGGGGGGAAGCACACGAGTGCTTCCAGGATGCCGCCGGACGGAGCGCCGCGGGACCGCAACCTCCGCACCACGACGCTCCTGCGGCATCCCTGAAAGGAGCGCCAAATTGGCGCTCCTTTTAGAAGACAGGGAAAGTGCGCCCTAAAAGCGTAGGGTGCACTTCCCCTGCCTTTTTTGCCGCAGCGTGTGAGGACGCTGTGGCGGGAGGTTGCCTCTGGAGCGCCGGCCATGCGGAGGGCCGGCAGCTCCGAGGGCAACCTTGGGAAGAGGAAGGGGCGCCGCTCGTGCGGCTGCCCCTCCTCTTCCAGGCCTCGGAGACTACTTTATTAGTTGTCTGCCGAGGCCCTAGAATTATCTTTGCTGTGACTTCCACCCTTCCAAGCAAGAGCCTGTTAGGAATTCAGGTTTATTAGAGCCTGCATTTTATAGTATACCCTCCTTCAACCCCATTCCCCCTTTAGCACTAAGTTTTTGGATTGCTACAATCCAGACAAGTTATTTTAAGCACGCACCTAAATTTGGATTAAAACATGCTCATCCTCTATTAATATTAAGTAACAAAAAGGAGAAAGCATATCAAAAATGAAAGTCTTATAGTGATTTTTACAAAGACAAATTCCAGACTATGAATTATATGGGGAAAGTATAACATTATAATGCCTTTATATGAATTGCTCTTGTGTTCACATTTGTAATACTATATGCAGTGCTGGTTGGCCAATTTTATAAAGGAGATTACAGAGCAGGAAAAGTGCAAAAGGCAAATAAAATAATCTGAAGTACAACATTTTCCCCATAAGTAAAAGTGGAAGTGCTTAGGGCTTTTTAATTCTGGAAAGAGATGACTAAAATTGGACATTATAATCATTAATAAACTCAATCACATACAGAGAAAATGGAAATTTCCTTTCTCATATCACTTTTGTAGTCACCCAGTAAAATCGGTTTGACTGTAGATTTTAGACAGAGAGTGTGAGTACATAAATAACTGAATTCAATTTATTGTAGAATAAGTGTTGAGGCCAGTTCCTTGGAAGGTCTTCAGAAGCTGTTAGGCATATTTAATGAAGATCAGGGCCAGCCCAAAACATTTTACTTCCTAATAGAGAGCAATAAATGGCACTCACACATCTCAGATCAAGACCATAGGGCTCAAGACCAGTCAGATTATTTTGGTACCAGAGGCAGAATATCCTGCAAATTCTCTCCTCAACAATTTGTTAGTAAAAAGATGATGATGATGATGACGATGACAGCAACAACAACAACAACAATTTGAAGCTTTTTATGACTGCCAAAATAGTTCACATGATATCTGAATATTCCATTTATTTTAATTTTATATAGTTATAATTTTTAGTTACAGGGCCTGCCTCACATGATTTTACTGCTTAGCTGGTTTTCGTACCACAACCTCATGGCTTGTAGCATTGTAAGCTTTTCTTTTTAAAGGTTTGGGATTTTTTTTAAGTATCTATTTTATTCACTTAGCCACTGATGAGGAAAGAGTTATGTCAAGCAATTACAGTGTTTTGTTGTTTGGACCTGGGACTCACAAGTGTAACTAATTATTTTTAAAGCTGGCAGCCCTGGATCTGCTAATAGGTCTCAGGCTCATGGACAGTAGAACAGCAAGGATTTCTGACACCCAGTAGTTCAACAATTGGGGGTTGCAGACTGCCAGAAATAGTGCAAATTGAGTCCACTTTTAGGGTTAGGGTTAGGGTTAGGGAATCATGGGAATTGTATTTTATTGTGGCACCAGAGCTCTCTGACAGAGAAGGCTCAATGTGTCAGGAAAAAAACAACTCCCATGATTCCCTAGCACTAACCCTAACCCTAAAAATGGACTCAACAAGTCTCCACATTATACTGTTGTAATGAAAGAATAATCATGATGGGATATGTGTGTGTGTGTGGAAAGAGAGCCACCATGGTACAGTGGTTTTAAATGTTGGACTATGACTCTGGAGACCAGGGTTTTTCCCAGCTTGACCATGAAAACATATTGGGTAGCCCTGGGCAAGTCACATGCTCTCAGCCTCAACAGAAGGCAATGGCAAATATGACCCAATCTTGTCAAGAAAACTCCCTTAGGGCACCATAAATTGAAAATGACTTGAAGTCACACAACAAGAACTATGAGCTCTGTTGAGTTCTGGTATAATTTAAACAATTCTGGGCATTTAAAAGAATTATAACGAGCCTATTGCAAAAGACACTTTGAAGTAAAGACTTAATTTTGCAACAGGCTCCTGATAAATGAATCTTTTAAGCCTGAAGTTTGCTCAACCCCATTTACAAGACTTTTGTTTGGATTTTAAAGTTGTACTAGTGCTTTTTCCAAGACACAAAAGCTATGGTCATATAGACCCAGCATGATGTAATGGTGTGAGACTTGGACTACAACTCTGGAGACCAGGGTTCAAATCCCTTCTCAGATATGGAGACAATGGGGGGTTGCAGACTGCCAGAAATAGTGCAAATTCAGTCCACTTTTAGGGTTAGGGTTAGGGTTAGGGAATCATGGGAACTGTATTTTATTGTGGCACCAGACCTCTCTGACAGAGAAGGCTCAATGTCTCAGGAAAAAAACAATTCCCATGATTCCCTAGCACTAACCCTAACCCTAAAAGTGAACTGAATTTGCACTATTTCTGGCAGTCTGCAACCCCCCTCACTTGATGATCTTGGGCAAGTCATATTCTCTCAGCCTCAGAGAAAGGCCATGGCAAACTCCATCTGACCAAATCTTACCAAGAAAACCCTATGACAGGTTCACCAGAGGATTGGCATAAGTTGGACATGACTTGAAGGCACACAACGACATCAGCAACAAACAATGGTATCACAAGAATTCCCCTGTCAGTAATATTACCTAATATATCTTCTGGGCTCTTCTTTTGATACCCACGCTCATCTTGTGCTTACACTGAATGTACAAGCAGCTGTGATTTTTTTTGATTCTGAACCAGTATGTTGAGGCCATGCAATTAAGATTATGAAAAAAATACAAATTGGTTGGTTTGCAATCTCATTATTTTCTTGGGCCTTTCTGTTTCTATTCCATTTAAAGAAAACAGTATATGGTGAAATGAATTATTAAGCACTGTCTTACCACATACTCCTGAATTAGTTAACCATTAACTCAAATGAAAGTGCCATCACATATCAGTTTTAACTGCAAATGCAGTATGATAACTGACATTATCATAATGAGTTTGCAAGCATCATCACATGGATGGTTTTATGGATATGGAAACATGTTATTCTCAAAGGCAGATATAGACAGGTGTGGAATATAGAGGGAAGATGTGGGAGGAAAAATGTCAATTAGAGTAGATTTCTGAAAGAGGATGTCTCTGTCTCTCTTTCCTCTCTCCCCCTCATACTAACTCAGTAGAAGCTAGTCCATTATACTACATGGGATACAGCCCCACAAGGCTGAGCTATCTCCAGTAGACATCCATCTGATGCCTCATTACTTATAACCTGTACATAGGGTGGCATTTTCTGTTAACTTCCTAACTAGTCATTACATCTCCATCTTGTCTGCAGAACTCAGTAGACAAAACTATCCCAACAAAGACTCAGAGGCACACAGATTTTTTTTCACCTTGATGATATAGGAGCATCTTCAGGGGAAGAGAATTCCAGAAGCAACAGGGAGGAAGAAGTAATATGGGGCAAGAAGGAAATATGAACAGGTTCAGTCAGTGGATTCTTATGGAATAATTTACCAATCAGGGACATAGGGGCAGCTTTTGGCTCATGGTGGCGTACTCAAAAGGCATATAGAGCAAAGGTCTTCACAAATCTCTGCCCAGTCCCTACATTACTTTTGTTTAGTTTCAAAACAAATACGGTAAGCAATAGACTGTCTTACAAAAACTACTGACAGGGAGAGTTTATTGCAGGAGGAGAACACTGTCTTGTACTTCAAAAATTGCAAGATTGATTATGGAATAATGTATGTCACCAGTGTGATTAGAGTACTTTGTAAAGTCATACATCTTTATGACTGAACTTCAGGCAGTCTAAAAGCACATAAATGTCTTTTTAAATAAAGAACAATTTATTAAATACTGTTAATGTAAACTCTGGCTCCTGGAATCTTTATGTATCTGTGAACAGTATCATAATGGGTGTCATGCATGTTAAATGAAACTGCTGCTTAATTATCTTGCCACTAAGATACAGAAGGCCAGTGCATACAAACAGCTGCGACATCAAAATCTATGTAATTGTTCCCCAAGGCAATGATTTATATGTGGAAGGATAAGTCATAAAGAACAAACAAAAAACAAAAAACCCACCACTCTTTTCTTCTAGCAATGGATAATGCCATTCTCTGTTCCACATGGGAAGTTGTTACATATGACCAGCTTGCTGTAGGAAAGCATAACTCACAGGGACTCCATTTAGTGCTCACTTCATTTAGATCCATCAAACTCCCTTTTTAAAATTTTCTGATATATAGCTTTTATTACAAACTCACAGTAAGTTCTTATAACTCCAGTAGAAATTAAATGTTCCACTGGACCAGTTATGAAAGGACTGCTTTCCTTTGCTTAGGATACAGTAGATCCATCCAGCTTCACTCCCTGACATGTCATCTGCCAAACAACCTACTATAAAAATAAACAGACTCAGTGCTGGCTATGATTCCTAGTTACCAACCCAACTGTGCTGTGAGCATTTGCGACCTTGATATCATCACATGGTTGAAAGGGGCCATAATATCAAGTCAGATCTCCTGATCAAAGGCAGAAGCAATCTGTTTTATCTGCTGAAGATAAGCCTGTAGATTCCTCATCACAATGGGCCCAAGAACAAACAACAAATCCCATAGGCTGTTAGTTTGTTGCAGTAAAACAGAGCAAATGTGTTAGCAGCTAAATGTTAATGTACTAAATCCCAGTTTGTCAAAGTTCTGAACTGTTTTTCACACCTATCAAATATACACATGGTAGAGAAAAGAAACAATGGAGCAAAGCTGGCAGGGGAGGAGTGGCAATGCTGCAAATTTTAGACAAAATAAGCCATTTCCAAACTCTGTAATGGAAAACAGGAACACTGGTGGAACATGCTCATAGGGCAGGGGTGGGAATCATGCAGTCCTGCAGATGTTGTGAACTGCAGCTCCCAGCATTTTTCACCATTTTTCACGCTAGGGTTGCTGGTAGTTTGAATGCAACAAGCTCTGGAGGGCTGCATCATTTCCATTCCTGCACTAAAGGAAATAGCTCTAGAGAAAACTCCACCTCAGTCTGTATCTACACCTGTTCTCATCATTCCCTAAAACTTTTTTGAGAATGCAGGATTAAGATTACAGTTGTTGTTGTACAGTTATAAAAATCTGATATCAGCCACTAGAATTCTCCACCTGCTATTCAAAAACAAATGCGTGCGTAAGCCTAAACCACTAGGAATGGATAATTCAAAACTTAAATATAACTTGATAGAGTAGGTAATCTTATCAGCTAAAGAGTCGCATGGCAAAAGTATTCTCTACATTTGCTTTATTATCTGTATGGTTACTATTAGCAGGAATTTGGTGGGTCACAGAATTATGGACCTTGATATATCAATCTGTGTTTATATAAAGGGGGGGTGAACTTGCAATCTATAAGGCACTTTTTTCTTTATGTATTTTACATGTAAATGGTATACCCAGCTACATGCAGCGAAAACCACAAACTACAAGAATACACTCTAACTGGAGAGTGTATTCTTATAGTTTGTGGTTTAGTCTGTAGTTTGTAGTTTAGAAATGAAACACTTCTAAATATAATAACCAAAATTTAGGGAGCACAAGCAGGAATTGGCAAGTTGCACTATCTGTGATAGGAGATGCAATTACTGAAACAAACATTGGGTTCTCTGGCTTAGTTCATGAAATTCACACAATCAAAGCCATTTATAAGACATAAAATATAAAATGTAAAGTATGTAATTGTTTGTTGTTATTGTTAACTGCCCTTGATTTGTCCCCGACTCATGGCAACCCTGTGAGTGAGACATCTCCAAGCCTCCCCTTTCCTCCACTGCTCTGCTTAAGTCCTGTAGATTCAGGCTTGTGACCTCCCTGATTAAGTTCATCCATCTGGTGTGCGGTCTTCCTCTCTTTCTACTTCCCTCTATCTTCCTAGCATTCTTGTCTTTTCTAATGAGTCTTAGGGGGGATGGGCCACCCTGGGAAGCGGAGGATTGAGGCTGAGGCTGCCCCACACCTCAGCCCCAATCCTCCCTTTTGCTGGCCAGGAAAAGAGCGGCAAAATGCTGCTCCTTTCAGAGCTGACAAAAAATGCCCCAAGAGCCACCATGCAGGTCTTCTGTGCCCCTTCTGGAGCAGCACGTCAAGACGCTGCACCGGAGGACGTTCTGACACCATGCACCGTGCGTAACAGCGCGTGGTGTCAGGACGTCCTCAGGCAGGGGTTGCGGCAGCTGGCATGTGACTGCCCCTCCCCATCTCTGCCTCAAGAATGCTGCAAAGGGCCTGTCTGCAGAGCCCTTTACCATCTCATGATGTGGCCAAAGTATGACAGCCTCAATTTGATCATTTTGGCTTCCAGGGACATTTCAGGTTTGCTTATTTTGTTGTCTATGGTATCCTTAGCACTCTTTTCCAGCACCACATCCAAATGAATTTATTTTCTTCTTATCTATTTTTTCACTGCCCAGTTCTCACACCTGTGCATAGTTCATTCATTTAAGCCATGCCAATTTAATTTTTTTTTTAATTTTGCAACAGAATTGTATTTGTCACTTAGGGCCTTTGCAGACTGCCAGAAATAGTGCACATTAAA
>CM034701.1:110742720-110763510 GCA_020142125.1 Phrynosoma platyrhinos | reverse complement strand
CTCAATTTAATGTGCACTATTTCTGGCAGTCTGCAAAGGCCCTAGTTTGGGGTTTCTGAGGAATGTTTCCCTCACTGCAGCACTAGGCTGTAGTGGTACAGGAGTTCTACAAATTAATTTTGAGGTGGACTGGCTGACAAATAGTATATTTTCTTCCTCTTCAGCAGTATTCATACATGATTGCATTTAGCAGTGAGATGAATCACAAGTTTTTGGTGATATTCTGTTGTAGGTGTATCAAAATATTCTTGTGAAGTATTGGGGGAAAAGAACTGCAATAATTTGTTTTTAGGTAAACTCATATAGCAAATAATACCTACTCACCCAAGTTTTTTTTCCTTGCAAGTTTACCAAAGTAACTCCAATACAACAGTCAGGAACTATACAAAGCAGGCACAAAGCATAATCAAAACCTGACTAATTTAAATTATATATATATATAAATAATGTATTGTTCTTTTCCCTTCTCATACACATGGTAAATACAACAAAATTTCCCATACTGTAGAAATGCAATTTACTATATATAGGCTAGATTCTCTGTAAAACCTTCTAGTTTTGTACTCTATAACTTCTACTGCTGATAATAGTTTAAGCACTCTCTACTTTTATTTTTATTTCACCAGCCTTGTTATTCTACTGGACATTAGCTTTTATAACAAAAACCATCAAATTTGTAAAGTTCTGTGATAATAAGATTGGACCTCCACAACTTCGATTCTGCCTCACAGGGCTTTTAGTAGTTCTTTATGGAATGCTACTACTTGTAGAAATTAATGTCATCAGAGTAAGGGTAAGTTATATTTCCTGACAGTTCTTTCTTGGAAGCTTGCATGTAAAATAATATTTGAGAATGTACATGTAAATGGAAAATGAAACATAAATATCTGCTTCAAAGTACAATCCTATACATGTTTACTCAAAATAAGTCCCAGTATGATCAATGGGACATTCCCAGGTTAATGTGTATATGTCTGCTACCTAAATTATAGAGACCTGTGGCACAAATGTATACTGGTCTACTCTGAAGTGATCTCCATTAAGCCTAACAAGGTTTATTCCTAGGTAAGAGTGTGTGTGTGTGTGTATATATATACATATACATCCTGCATCTTGTTCCAGTATCCAGTCACAACATACTGCCAGGAGAAAAAAATGTAGCCCTTTTAGACATCTAATTCCAGTCTATAGGCAAGAAGGGAATCCAACTGAGTTTGCAGTAAGCTGTTAAGATGCACAAGGGATACCTTGCCTAATATTCTACCTCTTACAAAACTGGAAAAAGTTACCAATGGAAGTCAATTACAACACTGTTCTTCTGTCTTACTATTACATTGAGTTTAGACACTTGTTATTATATACAGTGTAGCCACTTGTTAAATGCTCTGTTATTTCATAACATAAATTGTATCAAGTTTTGCACTGATGCTTATATAAAATAACAATACTTTCACAAACAGCAACAGCATCAAACTTTAGCTGAACTTCTGAAACCTTTTTGTAAATGTGGCTATCTCTGTACAACTGTGCAAAATTTCTTAGGAAAGGCTGCATGGATAGCTTGTAAAATTGTTATGCCCATAATTTCTGTTTAGAACTCCAGACCACTATGTGCAGTTTGAGTGACGGGTCAATATGTACAATTCTAATTCACCCTACCCTCCATTGATGTCTCCACATATTTTACATAGGTAGGATAATGGGATGCAGATACTGAAGTAATTTATGTTTACAGTAACATATGTGGGAAAATAATGTTAAATGGAAACAAGAGATCTATGCTGAAAGATATTGTTCACTGTTGATCAGTTACTGATTTTTCACAGTAACAATTGGTTCTGAAACTTTATAGCAAAGACTGGTTTGTGAATAGGCAGGAACAGTGCTGCTATATTGGTCAAAATTACCTATCTCATGTGGAAAGCTAATCCTTTCAGAAAAGCTTATTGACATGACTTCGGCACTTCTGGAAATAAAGATTGGAGGGCAATTTAGAGCAGAATACTTCCTTTTGTTGTTTGCTTCCCAGTGTTTCAGCTAGTTGAAATCGCTTCAGCTTTTGTATAGAAAGATGACATCAAATTATTGTACTTGGTGTTTAATCATCTCAGAACGCTCTGAAGTCAAACTAAATAAATACTAGTACATGCCAAGAAATAACATTATTTGAGGATATCACATGCCACTCTTAGGTCTTTTGTTTCTGAAAGTACACACTTCTTAACTATGTAAATTGTTAAACCAAGCAAATTTCAGATTGGGCTGTGTCATTTCAGTAATATAAAGTGGGATTTTTGTTGCTTGAACACCTTTCTATTTATATATTGGAAAGCAAGGAATACAGTAATTATGGTTCCACAGTAATCTTGTGATAGGAATAATTCATCTTATGGTATTGTGTTTTAAAAAGTTCTCCTTCTGTTTTATATTAACATGCTTCTTTTGGGCTTTGTGGATTTTAGAGATATGTTTTCTTCAAAAAACCTAAAGAGGTTAAGCCCCCTGAGGACCTTCAGGATCTTGGAGTCAGGTTCCTGCAACCTTTTGTGAATCTGCTGTCCAAAGGAACATACTGGTGGATGAATACATTTATTAGAACAGCCCACAAGAAGCCCATAGACTTGAAAGCCATAGGCAAGCTGCCTATTGCTATGAGAGCATTGACAAATTACATGCGCCTCAATGAGGCTTTTAAAGCACAAAAGGTATGACTACAGAATAAACTGATGGCATGGGGTTGCATTTTTGTCTTTAAGAATCTTCATTCCAAATCAAAATACTACAAAATAATACACAGTGAGAATTGTATATACAAGGAGTTGGATTCAGGATTGCTTTCAGCTGAGTTCTTCTGGTGCTAGAGGAAAGGTGTGAGACTAGTTTTACTCAATTACCACATCTATCTGCAACCCTAGCACTATCTTCTACACTGCTCTGGAAAGAACCCTCTAGAATACCATGGGAGATGACTCTGGGAACTGCAGGGAGATGTGGGATATTGGGTGTTTGTTGTTGTTCAAAACACACACACTTTGCTCTGCCTTCTACTTCCAGTAGTATGCTTCTACAGAATCTCACTTCTGCAGAGAAAAACCTTCTGTTTGTGGTTAAGCAAATCCTGCCATATCAATTTGGAATGTACTCAGCCTTGCAGAGACACACTGAAGAATACTGGGGAGGTGGGTGGAGTGGGTTTTTTTTCTTTATTTTTTCAAGACCTGGTCTCAGGGATCCTCCATCATTGCCAAATCTGTAGACTACCATTTTCCAGGCTTTGAATGCAAGATAGAAGGGTAAATGGCTGTCAAGGGGGCATTCCTATATGTATGCATATATGCCTTCAGGTTGTCTGCAGACATATGGTGACCCTATCAATTCTATTGGATTTTCTTGGGCAAAGAATATTCAGTACTTGACACTAAAATGAAGATGTCTGAATGTGGAATGATTCATTGCCAGTGGGAACTTGAAAACTTCTTTTAATCATCCTGAGTATTTGGGTGGAGGCATTGGGCTCAGCCTGAAATACTGTAGATCAGGAATTTCTATACTGGAGGGAGTTCATTTCCTGAAATTTGCTGTCATCACTATTTAAAACTTTGTCTGAATAAAAGTGAGATACAGATACCGTGCCAAAGTTCTTCCAGGTGCACCAAAGTGATCATGTGTGGCCACTGAAACATCTGAATTATTTCTTTGGACAGCAAATCCTTATCAAATTTCAAAAGTGGATTGCCTTGTTGAGTATGGGGCTGCTGTGTAAATCAGCTTCTGCTTGAAAGGTTCACAGATAAGGGGAGTAGAATCCTTCTGCTCCCATGTGGTCTCAGTCACTCAAGCACTTTTTTCTTGTTTATTCCACAGTGACATTAAGGCCATATCGATATTAAGATACAGTTTTATATCATAGTTTCTTCCTCTCCAAGGATCAATTTAAGCACCATTTACACATTCTGCATTCCTACTTTTTTGCTCTGATTTATTGGTTGCTAATGGCAGAGGAAGAGACCTGCAAATATGACACAGTATGCCTAAGTGGTGACCACTTATTGACTTTCACATATGTGATGCAGTGAATTCTCTCCATTTTGTAATGCAAAGTTTAAAGGAGCTATCCAGGGTGATGAAGCCTAATTCCAAAACAGGTTCAATACTTTGGGTTCCTCCTTTAAATGTCACGCTAAAATCTCAGAGAGATTCACCACCCCGTTGGCATAGAAGCCTCCAGCTGCCACAAATCTGAGAAAGGAGAAAGAACTTTACACAACTTCTGTTCCAGCTACAAATCTATGCTTAGAATAGATGCCACTCCACCTTATTGCAGTGGAGTGGGAAACAGGAATACCAAGTCCAGTCTATCAGCTGGGCTGAGAAACCAGATTCATTTGGCTTCTCCTGCATAGTGGGTCCTTATTATCCACTGAAGTTTGGTTTCAGGACCCCCGCGGATAACAGTCCATGGATGTTCAACTCCCATTAAATACAATAGCACAGTAAAATGGTGTTCCTTATATAAAATCTAAAATCAAGGTTTGCTATTTGGAATTTATACTTTTTTTGAATATTTTCAAGCCATGGATGCTTGAATCCATGGATAAAAATTCTGTGGATAGGAGGAACGACTGTACATCAGCTGTTTTTATTCAGATTGGCCTTCATAAGAGATATGCAGCTTCCCTTCCCCTGCCCTTTTCATTTAGAATCGGGAGTTTTTTACATTGTAACCCTGAAGATACATGCAGTCTTGATTTTAATCTGTATTAAGCACTTCATAAAATTGGCTTATGTTAATTATGATCATGATGATTTCCCACACAAATCACACCTGTATATTGGTGGAGGAATTCTCATCTCCTTTCACATAGTATTGACTTAGCTCAGTAGCTTATACATGTGAATGCTAAATATTTCTTCATTACTTTTGGATACTGCATTCTTCTGTTGCATTCTTCATATTAACAGTTTGTTTTTAAAATCTTGTACAGAATAAAGACACTCCATATCCACAAGGATCCAAGTCTATCTGGTGTGCCCTCTGCCATGCCTTTGGGAGACCTTTGGTTCTTAGCAGCACTTTCCGTGTCCTGGCAGATTTGCTTGGATTTGCTGGTCCACTGTGTGTCTCTGGGATTGTTCACCATGTTGGGAAAGGAAACAACACCTTTCGCCCCCAGGTACTATTTTTGTAATTTTTAAAAATGCATGTTAGTTGTCTTCCATCATGGGCTTCTCAATGGATCAGAAGTTGCCAAATGTCTGCCTCTGGGAGACTCCAAGGATCACATAAATTGCCAAAAATGCCCCTTACAAATCAAACTAAGGGTATTTATATACTGAGTAGTGCAGGAGGAGGTGACATATTTAATAAGTGAATCACCACTCCTTGAGGCTTCCAGGAGAGGGTAATTCATCCCTTTTTTTCCAGGCAAAGGGTGGCCCAGGGGAGTCTGGGGCAGTGATGACCAGGGGCCACAAGTACAGTCTTTTTTGGAGAGGACACATTTTACCCATGCCTATTCTAGACTGTGAGTGTGGAAATGTTGGCGTTGTTGTTTTTGTTTTGGTTGTGTACTTTCAAATAGTTTCTGACTTATGGTGACCCTAAGGTTAACCTATCATAGGATTTTCTTGGCAAGATTTGTTCAGAGTAGGTTTGCTATTGCCCTTCCCTGAGGCTGAGAGAGTGTAACTTTCCCAAGATCATGGCTCATGGCTGAGCTGGTATTTGGACCCTGGTCTCCAGAGACATATACCAAAACTCAAATCACTGTGTCATGCTGGCTCTGGCTTACATTGTCTAATTTCCTGCTGCGTTCTGGATGCTGTAACCTACTCTTGTTCTCTGAGGAGAGAACCCTGATAATTGCTTCTTCATCCATGTAGTGTGAGGCAGGAGAAAGAGAGTGAGAGATTGAGAGAGAAAGAAAGAGAGAGAAAGTGAGGGAGACCAAAAAAAGGCAACATGACTGCTATACATTGGGTCAGAAGAACTCACAGCAAGCCATGGGATGGGTGAACAGAAGAAGGGAGGAACAAGTGAAAATAGATGGCACTGAAAAGAGGAAGGAATCTTCTGTAAGCAATCAGTCTTAATATGTTAATGAGAACAGGAAATCACATGAATCAGAAGTAAAGAGAAAATGGAGTTAAACATAAAGATAGGACAGAAAGGAGAGAGCGCAAGAGAGATTTTCAGAATTTAACAGAGAGGGCGGGAGAACTGAGGTAGAGGTGGAAGATGGCCATACAGCCCTACAATGCTGCTAACTCCAATTTTTGGCTTTGGCTTTGGTTTCTTTTGGCTTAGGGTCCACCCCACCAGCATACAGCCTGCAAAAGACTACTCCAAAGCAGATGCAGCACTCAACAGAAGTAACTTCCCCATCCTTTCCCAAGTCCGTGAAGGGAATCCCAGCTTGATAAAGCCCACACTTTTGTAGTCCAGTGTGTTAACATTAAGCATTTAGCTAACTATTTGCTTGAACAGACATAGAGAACAGAATAAAGTATTTTCCTGGATTATTTCCTGAGTGCTATACTGAAGAGGATGAAGCTATAGATTGCTCAAACAAATGTAGTGATATTCTTTTATTTTCTTTTTTAACATAGCAGCAAAGAAAGATGGATTGTATTGTAACAAAGAAATTCTATATCTAGGACTGAGGTAGGCACCTATTGTGTGATGCCTTACTGTCCTGACTTTTCAAAGAAATAGCTGTATTAGAGCCTGAACAGACTGCCAGAAATAATCCATCTTGAGGCCACTTTAACTGCCCTGGCTTAGTGCTAAGGAATCATGGGAACTGTAGTTTATTATGGCACTAGAGCTCTCTCACAGAGAAGGCTCAACGCCTCAGAAAAAACCTACAATTCCCATGATTCCCTAGCATTGAGCCAGGACAATTGAAAAGTGGTTTCAAGATGGATTATTTCTGGCAGTCTGTTCAGGCCCTAAATCTCTTGCAGCACAAAAAAAGAGGAAAGGAGGGGAAGGGCAAAGAAATGTAGCACCTCCTTTAAGGCTAAGGGGATATGCAGACGGAGGGACGTGGCCCTGATCCTCCTTTTTGCTACCCTGAAAAGAGTGGCAAAATGCCGCTCCTTTTAGGGGTAGCAAAAGGCCGCTCTAAGAGCCAGCGCCCAAGCTCTTCCATGCCCTTTAGGCACAGCGTGACTACATGCAGCACTGGAAGGGCGTCCTGACGCCACATGGCCAGCCCTTTAGGAAGGTCTGCAACACCCTAACTGGTTTTTATTTTTGCATGAGCTTTCATGGATGTTAACCCATTTTTCTTTGGAGGTCCTAAATTTTCAAAGGGCTGCACTTTTACACGCTGCGCTGGAAGAGGCGCAAAAGAGCCACATGGTGTCTCTTGCGGCGCCCTTTCCGTGGCTTGAGAAAGGAGCGCTATTTTGGCGCTCCTTTCCTGGTTGCCGAAAGGATGGATTGGGGCTGAATCATGGGGCAGCCTTGCCTTAATCATCGGCTTCTTGGGGTGGCCCACAGCCACCCATCTGTAGAGGCCCATTGAGCCTTCTCTGTCAGTTCCTATGATTCCTTAGCACTGAGCCAGGACAGTTAATGTGGCCTCAAGCTGCATTATTTCTGGCAGTCTGTAAAGGCCCAATGTGTACTATCCATATATTGTTTAAAAGTAAACTGCGGCCTTCTTTTTACCATTAAAGCAACATTAAAATTTGGTAATTTGCTGGCAAATTCAGCTGCTGAAATAGGCAAATGCAACCTATAATCTCCTCAAGATCAAAGCATATCTACTTGTGACAAAGTGCCCCACTGCCAGGGGAAGTGTGGATGCATCTTCACCTATTGTACATTTTTATGTTGGTGACGCTGCCTAGCTTCTAAGGTAGAAACAAGACACTCACAATTGTTCCACTTGTGCATTGATACAAATGATGTTGAATGTGAATTTAAAAATTTGCAATGTCCTAAGTCTGGCTTATAACATCAAAAATTCTGAACAGGATCACCAGCCATAATTTTTACATTGTAGGCATATTTCAATGTTTCAGAGTAAGGCTTTTGACCATTTTTTTTCCCACAAAATAACACTGTTGTTTCTCTCTATCTCCTGTGACCAATTTCATGTAAGGATTTAATTCAGTCCTTGTAGAATAGGGGTTAGCATCTACTGGAGGTTTGGAGACCACATTGTTGGGGTTAGGGAGATCTTGGCAAGCTGTACTGTCTGCAAACATCTTCCAAATATTTTGCCCCCAATGTTTCCCGTGTGCCTGAGGAAAACATGTATTCTGCACTTTCCCCACCCTAACTGTAGAATATATTAAGGATGCCACTGTAATGACACAAGCTATCATAACTTTGAGGGTGAAAAGAATTAACTTTAGAACACAGCATTTTTCTCATATCCAATTTTTCCTTCACAAAGTAACATTTTGTACTTTCAGTAGCATACTCATCATGCAGGAAAATATATTGTGATTGCTATATTTTGCCAAATAAAAGTTTTAGAGAGTATTACTTATTTTCCACACTTATAGCTTGTACTAAACCCAAATAAGGAACCCTGGCTTTGTGACAGTGATATTGTTTTGTAATTTGAATGTACCTTATATCCAAAATAGGAAGCAATAAAATAAAATTAAATAAAATAAGTTGATACCACAATAAGAATGAAAGAAGAAATTTTGATATGCATTTAAATGTGACAAAATCAACTTAAACAGAAGGACTCCAGTGCAAACAATTGTACAGATTATAAAGTAACAATATCTGTGATACATTATATGACACCCATTATATTATTTAATATGGATGTATTTAACAAAGTAATAATTAGAAAACATAAGAGACAAAGAATCGAACTCAGTGGAATTCTGCCCATGTAATGCTCAGCAATTTTCGCTGATTTCTTCTTGTCCCTGCAACTTCCTATTTCCCACAAACTCAAATTAAAATCTGCTCCAGAGTTTTGGGGGACTCTCCAGGACCCCCAAGAACTGATTGAATCAGAGGTGACACTGCAGTCTAAAGGAGAAGGAAGGAAGTGACAAAAATCGTCTCCTCTCTTTCTCCAGTGGGAATTTCCACTTAATCCAATTTAGTGCCAGAATTAGCTTTTCTAATTATCCTCTGTGGAAGCAAAGTCTCCCTGTTACACTTGGAATTAATTAGTATTCTGTATTTGGCAGCAAGACAAGTGATTGTGCAGAACTGGGAGGATGTTATCTGAAGAATGCTCAGATGTGGAAATATATTCAAACAGTATCATTCATGCACTCAAATGCTATTATGTTTACGCCTGAACTTTCTTGACTTCTTGACATTAGAGAAAATTGTGATATTACTGAGAAGATGCTTGTTCTTGAAGGCCCCCTTCCCCCTAATCATTGGGGAGACATTGGCTGGCTGCCTGACTGAGGGGAATTCATACCAGAAAGGAAATTCCAGGCCAAGTATCACCTTTCCATGTGGGATGCTGTGTCCTCACAATCAACTTCATCTAAATCAGGGATAGGCAAATTCTGCCCTCCAGTAGTTGCTGGAACATAGTTCCCATAATCCCTTACTACTGGCTATGCTAGAATGTACTGGATGGAATTGCATTCCAATAATAACTGGAGGGTCACAAGTTGACCATCCTGGTCTAAATTTTCATTTTGAGAAAGATTTGAATTTTTCACATCATAATAAATATCAGTTGAAGAATAGATTCTGATATCAATCTTCAGTGTCATTTTTCTACATCATCTGTTTCTCTCATTTTGACAATCCCATGCCACACTCTTCCCATATATTAAAAATGCATTTATCTGATATGATATTTGACCTTGGAGAAGAATATAACTGACTAAGATAAATAATAAAAGAAAATGCCATGTTCAAAAATATAAACTCTCTTGGCAACAAGGAATAGATACAAAGAATACAAATACAAAGAAAGTACTTGCTTGGAAACAAATACATTTAGTGTATTTATTTATCTATTTATTTATTATCCTGCTTTTCTCCTGGCACAGAACTCAAGGTGGTATATATCGACATGGCGGCAGAATTTCAAGTTTTAAATCACATGGAAAAGTGATATGATTTATATAAAAGTAAAGGTATTCCCTGTTGACAAGGTTGTCAAGTTGTGTCCAACCATAGGGGGTGGTGCTCATCTCAGTTACTAAGCCAAAGAGCCAGTGTTGTCAGTGTTGTTCTGTGATCATATGGCCAGCATGATTGCACAGAACACTGTTTACCTTCCCACCGAAGTGGTACCTATTTATCTATTTGAATTTGCATGCTTTCAAACTGCTAGGTTGGCAGAAACTGGGACTAGGGACAGGAGCTCACCCCATCACGTGGCATCTGGTCCTTGAACTGCCAACCTGCCGATCTTGCAATCAACAGAGTCAGTGTTTCAACCACTTGAGCCACATTAGTATATACTATATTTTGTTGTTGTGTGCCTTCAAGTCATTTCTGATTTATCACAACCCTAAGGCAAACCTACCATGGATTTTTCTGGGGCTAAGAGTGTGTGACTAGTCTAAGGTCACAATGGGTTTCCTTGACCAAGAGGAAAATCAAACCCTGACCTCCAGAATCCTAGTCCATTGCACCAACCACTATACTGTTTATCATACAATATCACACACACACACACACACACACACTAAGTGAAAAGCACAACAACTTGTTTTTATTCTAATTAATTTGAAGGTAATAAGTATTTGCTTTCTTCTCTTTTTATTTTACCTATATCCAATCTCAAAGGTGTGACTCAGTAAGATAAAAACAGTCTCTCTCTCTCTCTCTCTCTCTCTCTCTCTCTAATTCAACCATCATGGTATAGTGGTTTGTGTGTTAGAATAGAACTCCAGGAGGCCAGAGTCTGAATCCTTTAAAAGCCTCCTTCTCAACCAGTACTCTAAGAACTTAGAAAGTTACTTTTAAAACTAATGTTCCCCCTTATCTTGCTATTCTTGTAAAAATAACTTGCTACGCTTGTATAATAGCTGTTACCATTACTCATTCCAGTACTGGGAAAAAAGTGACTTCTTATATTATTTGTTATGGTATGTTACTGTTAGCATTTTTTAAGGTGGGGGGGAAAGAAGTGGCATAGAATTTGAAAAAAATCCTATTAAAGGGAGTGGCATAGAATTTGAAAAAGTCCTATTAAAATGTGTCCTCTGGACACATCATCCAAATGATGCAATTTCCATAGGTTTGAATGGGGCATTGTTTTCCTTTTGTCATGGCGGTACATGTAGGTGCACAGTATGCTGAGCCATCCAGCACTCTCTCCCTTTCCTCTTTTGTACTCTAAGTGCTCTTGGCTTATACACAGTCAAAAAGGAGGGCTGTGATAAAGGAGGCTGTCATGCATCACATTTCTATTAATGATCCCATGCACAGCTTGTACCCAAACATGCAGAAGAAAAAAGACCACCCTTGAGCCTCATGGGAAGCCCCCCCTTGCAAGTACTGGACTGTGTTCTTAGCATATACTGTACACCCCAAATCTTCTTTTAAGTAAATGAAACAAATTATCCTGAAGGATTTGTTCTTCTTAAGTGTATGCTTTGTCAAGGTTATTCCTGATACAGAATTGAAATACAAGACATGCAGCCTCCTTAGCCTCTCTCAAGTGCAGCTGCTTTGGTGTTGACAATTAAACATCAGATGCTAACTTCCTTTCTCTTGCAACTTTCAAATCCTCCTTCCCACTCAGGGACAAAGAATTGATCATATTTTAGCCCAAATAATAGTTGAAGATCAAATATTCAAAGAGCTTACTCATTTTTTTAATTATCGTGTCAGGAACAATTCTGAAAATATTTAAACATGCTTGCCTCCAAATTTTGTTCATAAATTTCTGTCTACTGTTTCATAAATAATATTTTACCTGATACATGAGTGGAGATACATTTTGAATTTTATTCTCTGTAGTCACCTAGAAGCAGATATTTGGAAATGTAAAGAAAACAGCACAGCTCTGATTAGATTAGAAGCTGCCGGTTGGTGTGTGTGTCATGAGGTGATAAAGGGAGCCTTGATTTTAGTCTGTTCTTTGATTAAAATGGCAGCTGACAATGCAGTTTTGATCAGACTGGAGCAGAAGGGTGCAGAGGCAGATCAACCTCGAGCAGCAAGTTGCTCTTCTAAAAGAAAAAGCTGTCTTACAGGCATCTCTGAGGGAAGAGAAGAAACTTTGAGTCGAAAATGCTAAACTGAAGAAAGAAATTGAGATGCTGAAACAGGAACTGATCCAGGCAGAAGTTTGGAATGGAGTTCACTGTGTACTCAAGTGGCAAACCAGTTGGGACAGTATTTTGCTAGAACCTCATGAATTCATTCTTGCCTGCATTCTGTGCTATAAACTGCATTCTGTGCCTATGTGACAAACACCAAAGTGCAGTTTTGTAACCTCTAAAAACCCTTCACTGACTCAATCTGCTTGCTAGTCACTGAATCATCCTATGGTGCATCCCCACTGCATGGTTATAGCATTTTGAAGTAACTGCCATGACTACATCCTAGGGAATCCTGGAAGTTGTAGTTTGGTGAGGAATTTAGATATCTTTGTTAGATAGCTGTAGCTATGTAGCTCAAGGGAGTGGACTTTAGACAGTTCTAAATATCTCACCAAACTACAATTCCCAGGATTCAATAGGATAAAGCCATAGCAGTTAATGTAGTATCAAAGACAGTTTGCTGTTTTAATTATGGTCTTCCTGAGCTTTGGCATAATACTTGTTTTGGTAAAAATAATTTCTGGTTCTAAATTTGGCTTACTGCTTGACCTGCCTCTAAGTTCATTTTGATTATTAGCTTTATCCCTCAACTTTGATCCACTGCTGCAACTCCAAGGTTCTATACTGTAGTTGTATTCAAGCCTGTTGATCAACACTGATGATTCTAGAAATCTCAGGAAGATGAAATATACATACTAATTTAAATCTAGTGTAGTTACCTATCTGGCCTGTGAAACAGTGGCTTAGTTTTCACATCCTCTCCCATTTCTTTTAAGATACAAGAAGCTTTTTCATAAGCAGTGGACGAAGTGGTCAACTTGTGTTAGAACTATATGACTTCATATGATAGGATGGTAGGATAAATGAATATTCTTCCATAACTTAGATATCAGGAAATAACTCTCTACTCTGCATGTATTTATTTCTGTATTTATTTATTTAGCATAGTGATACAAAATATGATTATTCAATCTGGGACATTCACAGAATGTTCAGTCCTGTAAAAATTCAACTTCAGAATGAAATTGTGCAGTTCAGTGGTTTACTATCTCATCCATTTGGGAGGTGGAGGGAGAGATGACTTCAATAAGGAAAACAATTCTAGTGAATTTGATTTTAGAAACAAACAAATGATATTATTTTTAATTTAGGAATCTGGGACTTGGGTCCAAAACACACTGCAGAAATAATCCAGTTTGAGACTCCTTTAAGTGCCCCAGCTCAATGCTAGGGAATTCTGAGGAGTTGTAGTTTTGTGAGACATGTAGCCTGCTCTGTCAGAGAGCGCTGGTGCCACAACAAACTACAATTCCCAGCATTCTCTAGCACTGAGCCAGGGCAGTTAAAATTGTCTCAAACAGGATTATTTCTGTAGTGTGTTTTGAACCTTGGATCCGATGTAATTTACAACAAAGATTATATTTGCCTCCATTTCAATTCATTGAATATATATGTCAGGTCAATAAAATTACTCTTTCACTTACTGAAATACCATATATTCTGTCACCATGTAGTCTACAACATCTATATTGACTTTGTAAGAATTGTTCAAAACCAAAATAGATTTTGATGACTCGTTTATTGTTATTCCACAGACTAAAATACTTGGTGTTTTCTTCATTTCATCTCAAGAATTTCTGGCCAATGCTTATGTTCTGGCAGTCCTCCTTTTCTTTACTCTTCTGCTCCAAAGGACATTTCTCCAGGCTTCATACTATGTTGCAATTGAAACAGGAATTAACCTGAGAGGAGCAATACAGGTACTTCAGATGCTTGAGAATTTTTAGCTAAACAGTTGTGCAGTCTTATCTGTTTTGAGATTTCAAAAAAAATGCTTTTAACAAAACCCCAGACAAGCTAGTGTTAAGGAATATTTTAAAAAAAACAACAACAAATAATACTGTAAATATGTGGACAGTGTACATGGACAATTGTGTGGTTTTTACATGTGTTGCAGCATCATCTCCTTAGATCATGAATGATTAATTAGTCTTTCAATTAGTCCTGACAAAATTCAGTTAATAAATATATTTCCCTGTGTTTGGAAATGATAAAAACTATCTAATAAAGAGAGTGGATATGTATCTACTGGCATATTCCAGGGATTGGAAAAATGAGGCCCTCTAGATGTTGCCGGACAGCACCTTCCTGTGTTTCTCTCTATGAGCTATGCTGATACCCTTAGCAAATTTTATGCATACTTTACCATAAATATTTTGGCAATTTGGTATTTGTGTGCACTGACAATACATTCTGTTTCTCAGTGCTCTTGAACTATGGTTGAAGAAATCAACTGCTTGGAAATCACATGTCATAAAAAAGACTGCAACAAAGATTGCCTGAATGTATGAACAGCTGTTCATTCTACTGAAATAAGTCTCTTTTCCATATAAGCTGTTCCTTAAAATAACTTATCACTATAATTATAGTCAGTGGTTCCACAATTTATAAAGAGCTTTTGCATTAAATGCAGTCAGTATTTGTGATCCTCTAGGTTATATCACAAGATATGCTTTATAATAAATGTGTATCTCCAAATCCTGGCTCTGCGTGTCAGCCACCACACTGCACTCCTTTTTTAAGCAGAAGAGAAAGTAGTTTTGAACAGTAGTTTTGAAACAATTTTTTAAAAAAACAACCACCAGGCGGTTTGGGTTTAAACTGGGAGGGTTGGTGTTGTTATTTAAATCCCTTGTTGTTGTTTGCATTAATGTGTAGGACCAGTGGCAATAATAGGGGGGTGCAGGGAATTCAGACCACACCAGGTGACACCCTAAAGAAAGGTGACACCATTTCTCCTCAAATACCTACCTTTTGGTAGAAAGGGGCTGTGGAATTGTTTGTGTCTCTTTAAAATGCTTTAAGAGACAGTGGGAATTGGGTGAAGCTTAGTGGGAGGAGAAAGGAGAGGACCCAGATTTTTTAAATTTTAAATTTTAAATTTCTAAAAAAAAAATGATTTTTTTTTAATAATTAAATCTTTTAAAATTTTCTTTAAATCCATCACATTTTAACCAAATCTTCACTATGTATATGTAAATACATTTAGGCTGTGCGTATGCTATTGTAATTTGAAGGTGTAATTTTTGTTTTGCTAATTGTTTTATGTCACAGCTATTAGCATTACATTCAGTGGTATATGGGAATTATGATTTACGAGTAACATCAGTGCAAAACAAGCATTATTAAGGATCCTTTATGGTATGAAATTGGAGGAGGCCAATGGTGGGTAGTGACACCATGAGTTACTCTCCAGGTGACACCTATGCTAGGGACACCATTGTGTAGGACTAAATCAGAAAATTAAGGACTAAATCAGGACTAAATCAGAAAATTAAGTATCAAAAAGCAGCTTCAATATTATGGTCATTAACTTAAATAATAATTGTCCTTTTAAAAAGTGGTATTTTAAAGCAAGTTGTTTTACTTGAACATATGTTAACTGAAGGATTTGTTTCTGAATGGCATGTCTTGTACTATAAAATAAAGTGATTAAAAAGAAGCAACTGACACTGGGTGCTGGTCTAACAATGAACAACTGCCAATAAACTGTTAAAGGGGTTGTACAGACAGTCCAAATGGGGCAACGTGAAGCCACCCCACCTGAAGACAGATTGGGGCCATGGCAGCCGCATGCCACGGCCCAAATCTGCCGTGGCGCAGGGTAAAAAAGGAGTGGTTTTCAATCGCTCCTTTTTCAGTCATGGAAAAGCTACATTTAGTGGCTCTTCTGTGGCCCCACAGCAGTTTCCCAGTGTGTTGGGGGCTTGTGGCCTATAACCACCATGCGCCAAGATGCAGCCATTCTGGGCACTTTCAGGGTGTCATGGGGTGCACCCTCAAGCCTCCCACAGTTGGCCAGAAGGTGGTTTTTAGTGCCAGTCTGTACCAGCCCAAAGTTAAGATGTTTAAATTCAAACAGTCATTGGAGATTATCGCATTGCACTTTTCTGTCCTTCCCTCTCAACCTCAGTGAAAACTTTTAAAGACAGATTGTATTACATGCCTCTGTGCCCAGGTTGGAAGCATCCCATACCCAATCATGGCATCCTGTACCAAATTTGATCTTCTCCAGCATTTTTTTTGAAGAACAGGACTTTGCCATTCTTTACATCCCACGCTGAGGTTGGGGCGGAAGGACAGAAAGAGGCAGTGCAATAGTATCCATTGTTATTCTAGTAAGAGGTTAGGAAAATAGTAATAATAGCCAGACCTTAAAAATATATGTGAATAATAAATTTGAAAAACCAGGAGTGTTTTTTAAAAAAGTCATTTGGGTTAAACCAAGTTGTTTTCAACCGGCCAACGATGGATAAGATATGCCTCACTCTGAAATTGAAGTAGATTGTGTAAGTGATTCTACAAAGTTTTCTGTATTTCTAATCATTGAGTTCAATCGGATTCCTTATATTAGAATTTTATGTATTATTCTAAAGAAAAAAATGTGTTTTGAAAGTATTTATTGTGACATTATTATCACCTGTTCAGCTTTTTTTCTTTAAAAAATGAAATGTGAAAGAAAATCACCTGTAAAAGACTAGTTTCAGGATGACAGTTCCCCTTCCCAATTTTCTATTAAATACTTAACATTTTCATTCTAGACAAAAATTTACAATAAGATCATGCGACTGTCAACTTCTAACATGTCCATGGGCGAAATGTCTGCGGGTCAGATCTGTAACCTGGTTGCTATAGACACAAACCAGCTGATGTGGTTCTTCTTCCTTTGCCCTAACCTTTGGGCCATGCCAGTACAGGTGAGAAAATTACCTAGACTAGATAGTTCTTCAGAGCCCTCCCAAATAAGTGATTCTATGATTCATTAAAAGTGAACTGTATCTGTCCAAAACATTTTGCTGCACCAAAGAGACCTAATCACACATGCTGTACTCACCCTCTACCAAGGCAGAGTCTTGATGTGCTATTTAAATGCTCTTTCCTACCTTTGCCTGTACATCCACACAACACTTCTGGCCAATCTGGGGGCAGCATGCGTCATCTACACACCATGTCCCCGGATCAGCCTGAAGGCGGCACTTTTTGCCCATCTGTTTTGGACTTAAGATGGCTGTTCCAATGTACTCCTTCAAATACAAACCAAATGCTTGCAACACAATGCATTTTCCATATGTTCAAGGGTGAAGCTAAAAAAAAGAACCACAAAAAGAGCTGAGCTTTCCCATTACAATCTATTGCTTCCAACCAGCAAGTAAAACAGTTCCAGTGAACTGTATAATAAAAAACATGGCAATTTATCAATCAGGACTGGGAGGTTTTGCCTTTCCTATTGTAGTGGTCACATTTCCATTAGCTTTGAAGGTCCCTGGGGTAAGCATATGCTTAAATATGCAGGAAATAAAATTTAAAATTCCTCTGATTAGCTTGATGCTATCAGGTTTCTCTCCTTTTTTTCTTTGGCATTCATTGGCAGGAAGCAGTTTCTTGCAGAATTTGTGATGTCTGTTGCAAAATATGAATTTTCAGTGTATGCATTACACATAAGAATAATGTACAGTATACTTTTAATTAAATAGCATGGTTAACTTTTAAGACCAGAAGAAAGATAACCAGTGGCTTAAATTATTAGATGCTCTCATAAAATATTCAAAAAATAAATAGTCCTTCAATCACAGGGAAATAAAGTTGTATGATAATAGGTATGTTTGTGATTAGTAATTATAATTTTTAAAATTTGTCATAGCCAGTTAAATGGTCTCAGAGTTTATTTGATAGGGAGCAATATAAATGATTTTAAAATTGTGTAGCTTGTTACACAGGCTAATTATACAGGCTTAGGGCCTTTACAGACTGCCAGAAATAATGCAGCTTGAGGCCACTTTAACTGTCCTGGCTCAGTGCTAAGGAATCATTGGCATTGTATTTTTTTCTGGAACATTGAGCCTTCTCTGTCAGAGAGCTCTAGTACCACAATAAACTAGTTCCCATGATTCCTTAGCACTGGGCAGGACAGTTAAAGTGGCCTCAAGCTACATTATTTCTGGCAGTCTGTAAAGGCCCTTAGTCGTGTTCAGAGCAGATATTTTGATATCAGTGAGACAAATTAATAAAGATTAACTTAAGACATATTGATTTCAGTGGGATTTTCTAAACATGACCAAGTTTGGATCAAATCCACAGTTTTTCACGTTCCTTGCTTACTACTTGTAGATAAAATGTGGAGCATCCTTTGGACAATGAAGAATTGGTCCATCAAGTTATTAATGGCCTTGAAAACCTAATTGTTTGCCATATATACAAGGAAGTGTTTACATTTAAGTAGTGTAGTAGTGAGATGGGTAGGAAGGAGTAATCAGCAAATATTTCTAATGAGCAGCAATCAAGAAAGGAAGGAAATTGTGCACTTTTACTATTGAGAGACACACATAGGGGAGTGTCAGACTGCCAGAAATAGTGCAAATTGAGTCCACTTTTAGGGTTAGGGTTGGTGCTAGGGAATCATGGGAATTGGTTTTTTTCCCCTGAGACATTGAGTCTTCTCTGTCAGAGAGCTCTGGTGCCACAATAAAATGCAGCTCCCATGATTCCCTAACCCTAACCCTAAAAGTGGACTCAATTCGCACTATTTCTGGCAGTCTGCAACCCCCCATAGTGGTGGAGCAGGGGCAACTGGTTCCTTACTATAATCTGCTAAGTGTATTCAGTGTGGCTGTTCATATATATTAGTACTTGCACTGGGCATTCCTAATGTATAGTGTTGACTTAAGCCACTTTAGTTGGATGAACGTGTAAGTGCTTGGGGTTTCCCCCACTTTCAGTTGTAGCCTCTTCCTACCCAATACCTCTGATTTTTGTAATGATTCGCTCATTCTTAACAATAATATCTCCCCTTCCTGTGGGGCTACATGCAGTAGGTAAGCATGCTGTTATGTGACAAAGGAAATTTATGGGATGTTGTAAGATTTTGAGACAGATTAGAAACTAATGAATTGTCATTCTTATCACTTAAATCCAGGCAGTCTATTAATCTTTATTTTGAATTGTTCTTAATTCTGGATTAGCTATAAAATATAATTCCTCTCCCCTCACCCCACATCCTTTATCTCAGATTGTTGTAGGAGTCCTTCTACTTTACTACCTCCTTGGAATCAGTGCCTTAATTGGAGCTGCAGTAATCATAGTTCTTGCACCTGTTCAGTATTTTGTAGCCACAAAACTATCACAAGCTCAAAGAAGCACTTTGGTAAGTATGGCCATGCATATCCAGAATGTTTATTGTAGTACATATCTATCCAGTTTATCAACTTCAGACTCCACATTTATCATCCCAAATTTCATTGTAATTTTCTTTACAATGTAATAAATAGGTCCTAGAGCAAATTAGATCCAGTGCTGTGTAGCAGTTTAAGTGTTGGACTGGGACACTGGAAGACCAGGGTTCAAATCCCCACTCAGCCATGGCAACCCACTTGAGCCTTAAGCAGATCACATCCTCAGAGAAAAGCAAAGGCAAACCCTCACTGAACAAATCTTGTATGAACATGTATCTTTGGTTAAGAATGTATGCTGTTGTCCCACAATAATACAGAATTAATTTTTGTGAATCATTCAGGAATATTCCAATGAAAGGCTAAAGAAAACAAATGAAATGCTTCGAGGCATAAAACTCCTTAAACTCTATGCCTGGGAACACATCTTTCACAGCAGTGTAGAGGAAACCCGGCTAAAGGAAATGACCAGCCTCAGGGCTTTTGCTCTCTATACCTCCATATCAAGTAAGTAATCAGCTTCATTTTGGCCTAAACAGACGGGCAAAATGACATGGCTTCAGGCCATGTTGGGGGCATGCCATTTACACAACGCATGCTCCGAATGTGGCTTGAAGCTGTGCCGAAGCCACACCAACAAAAATGAACCAGGCCAAGAAGGAGTGGATAGAATCTGCTTCTTCTGGTGGCCCAGTTTAGCACTGTGGAGGCAGCCCAGATTGCGACCTGGATTGTGCACTTGCCACAGTCCTGGCATGAACCGTCTGGTGCGGCTTTGCACCACTCCTTTAAACCCATCTGTTTTGGACCTTTGTCTCACTGAACACATGGGGGAGGGGACAGTTTGCAAAAGGGAATTTCACCAAACATAGCTCCTCATGAAAGCTTCATCTGGTGAAATTCTCTTTTCTACAGAGCTCTCCTCCTCCTCCATTTTTTAATTCTTTCTTCTAGATGTGAGAGCCTGTTTCTCTATTAGGCAATACTGGCTTACCAATTACAAGTTGTAGTTTTGTATAAATATGATCAATACCTTAGTTTTTTGACATTGACATTTAAAAACCAACAGCATTTCAGATGCTGACACTTACAAATATTCATTTGAAAACTTCATTTCTTCTTCCTTCTTCTTTCTTCCTTCTTGAAATGTTTTGATTGACAGGGAGAGTACTAAAGTGTAAAATAATAGAATTTCCATAATATGTTTTAAACTCTGTTTTGAAAAGAAGCATATTTTGAATGGATACATTTTGGCAATCTTTCTGATCAATAGAGTGTGTTTTCCATCTGAGTATACACTAAAGGAAAGCACTTAAGAGGCTTGCTTTTAAAA
>CM034701.1:110727054-110742710 GCA_020142125.1 Phrynosoma platyrhinos | reverse complement strand
AAGTCTGCATATTCACTAGATTGGTTATAAAAGGATGTTTATGGAAATCTGGGCCCTGACATTTATCTCATGAAAGTGTACCTGCCAAAAACCACAAAACATAGGTAGCTTCTTTGGGAAGGAGTGCATTATTCAGTGACAAATGTTGATGTCTAACAATAGATTAATTCCCAGTTTAACAATCTGGGTACAGAGGAGTATTGTGCATAGTGCTGATAAATAAAGAACTGACTTCAATTTTGAAGACATGATAATAGTTTTTGGTTTTGGGGGGAGGGGGTTGGAGGGGTTGGTCTATCAGCCATTCCCCCCACCCACTAAAAGCAAATGGATTTTTCTGTTAAGAAAAACCCTCTGAATGTTCCTGTTTTCTTTTTAAAATGAGCATTCTTACTTAAGAGTAAGTCCCACTGATACTGCTTACTATGTAAACAAACACTGGACTGGTCAGCATAACACTTAGATTGCTCACCCCATCAAGTACAAAGTAATACCAATAGATCCCTACAACAATGAATGAACTCTCAATTACAATATTTTCTCATTATTAGAATAATGTTTGCTTATTTTTGTTTTCATGAGGGATACTGTTTCAGAAATATTTCATGGCTGCTTTCATAAAATGAACCCAGCAATTGTAGGCAAGATGCATTTGCACTAGGAATAGCCATGTTGGCCACATAGCAAATCCAATAACATCAAAAATCCACCAAACAATGATAGCAGAACAATAGAAATGTTGCAAGCTTTCACATCTCCACTGCTTCATCGGGCAAGGTGTTAAAAACATACCGGGGGGGGGGGGGGAATGGTGAACATGTTAATCCTAGGCCTGCATTTGGCTGTTTTTATTCTCAGTTCAAATCTCTTGCAGGCTGGCACTCCCTCATGGTCATGTGGCTACTGGGAGATTCTCAAAGTCTAGGAAATTTAACTTCCATTTGCAATATTTCCTTTGCAATCCAGTATGTCTCCATCCTTTGTGAGGCCACAGGCCTCTTTGTTAGGCAGAGGACACTGAATTTCTCAAGAAGCCTTCATGCTTTTGCATCAGGAAAACTTTAGATGGTGTTAAGGTAAAACATGCCAATGCAGTCCAAATTTTAGGGAATTTTTTTAACCTTTGTTTTACCTTCAAATAGTAAGGTCCCAGGCCACTGGTTTTCTCTTTAGGATTCCCCTGTTTTGCCTATAATGTGGTACCTCCATGGAGTACAATATGCTCCACTGTTCCTAATTAGTCTGTATAGAGTAGTTATCTTAAGTATTATGTGTGTACTAGAAATAAATGCACTATATTTTGCATATCTCCAAATGGATTGCCTGTACATTGTATTATACATAGATGTACAATAACTTTCAGTGCATATATCAGATGATCCCATTTCACTAGTGTCCTGAGCAATCAATTTCAGCCCGTAATTTCAAATCTCCCACAGTAAGGACAATATATTCTAGACCCAGGATTATATTTTAAAAATTAGTAATTCATTTTTATATATCAGATGCAATATAACTTTGCTTTCTTGGGAAAAATATATTAATAAATTTTAATAAATGTCAGACAGCACGTATGAGTCTTATGAGGATTATCTAACAAGACACAAACTGTATGTCAGCCAGATCTGTGTATTAGTCAACTGTGGATACAGAGCAGGGCTAAGGAGAAAGGGCCTGGGAATGTTTTCAACATTTGGCTATGTTTGAGTCATTAACCTCACTTTTTAACACAAGAAAGCTGCTTATGTTTTTCCTAGTTCCTATGAAATCTTGTTTATCATGCTAAATGTTCAACATGAAAGAGTCCTCTTGAGATTGTAATACATTGACCAATGTCAACAAGTAGCAAGATTCACAAAACATATGCAAATAAATATTCCCAATAGATCATAGCTGCATAAACTTTCAAGTCTTTTTCACTAATGAGTTCATGGAGAACAGGAAATAAGGGTGGGCTTTTTCATTTTTTTTTAGCAACAATTTTGCTTTAACCACATGTCTAAACAATGTGTGAATAACCATTTGATACAATTTCTTAAGTAGAATAAGTAATTTAAGTAGCAGACTTAATTTTTTTTCTAACACCAGACACTGCTTTAGGAAAGCGACAGGCAAAATCCTAACCTTGTGTGATTCCTCTGTTGAGATGTCTCATGAAATGACAGATCATTGTCATCACTCCTTCACTCTGGCCTGCCCCTTATGCTCTCCAACGTGGCTAATAAGTCTATTAGTCCCATTATAGGTGCTTTGCTTTGGCTGAAGAGAAAAGTACTCTTCCTCAGATCTCAATTTCATGGGGTTATGAAGATAAATTTGGAATGTATTGAGCCAGTCTCCACTACAAAGTGGCTACAGAGTGCTGACTTGGACTAAAGGATAGCCCTCTGTTTTTCCCAAGGTTTGGAGGTCTCTGATTATCTTTAGTTTAACACAATACTCCATTCACTGTAGTGGACATCTTCTCATGGAGTGCCCCAAACTCCTAATTTCTGTCCTGAGTTATATAGACACATTTCAGATATAGGGAGCAGATAATGTGATAGCTTGAATATTAGAAATGGAGGACCAAACTAGATGTGAAGCTAGACATGTTATTAGGAACACCATCTGGATTTCCATCACAATGTAGTGATTTGAGTGGTGGGCTAGAACACGGGGTTCAAATTTCCACTCGACCATGCAAACCCAACTCTTCTAACTGCAAACATGTTTTTAAAATGTCCCCTTGCTCATAGTAGTCTTGCAGGGAAGATCTTCCATTGGCATGGAGCTTCTCCCCACCACCACCACCACACACACACTGTTCCTAGTTAATAGCAGAATGGTTATATCAGTATGTATTGGAAAAGAGAAAATGTAAAAGTTAAATTTCCCCTCACCACATGCTGCAGGGCATATGAAATCTCCCCAACATACACACACATTCTTTTTTTAAAAACCCAGATGTATCACATATACTTTTGCCATTCAACTAGTTGGTACAGTTAAACTTTTCAGAGCCATTAAGAACATTCTGAAACCTGACATGCAATTCATTGCTTTTAGCTAATTGTCAAAGTACATTCTTTTTCATTTATCAGTGCATAAATGCACTGTAGAGCATATTCTCTTTTGGTTCTCATATCTTGTGGAAGCAGTTTCATGTTTGGCCTTTTTTGTTGTTACCTATCTCTACATTTATTATTACAAAAGCTCTGTTTGTCCCTGGGCACAAATCCTTGAATGGCTGCATTTAGGGTTCTGACTCTATTTCTGTCACCTTTTACTTTTGCTTCTCATCTGTCCTTAACTGTTTGAAGAGTTTCAGCTGTCATCCATTCAGGTTTTTCTTTCTTTTTGGCTATATATATATATACTGTCTTTTTGCGCTGTTCCTTTACAATGTTGCTGGCTTCAGTCTACAGTTCTTCTGGCTCCCAGTCAAAAAGCCCTAATAGTGCAAATCTATTTTTTACATTATCTTGAAATTCTACAGAGATGTTCTTCATGTTGTATTTCAGCATGAGTGTTGGTTTAGTGTTCTTCTTTAGCTTTATTCTAATTTTTGATAGTAGTAGTTCATGGTCTATGCCACAATCTTCTCCTGGTCTTGTTTTTGCAGAAAGAATGGAGGTTCTTCATCTTCTGCTTCCAATTCTATAGTTTATTTGATTTCTATATTGATGTCCCAGCAAAATTTAGTCACTCAGTCTCCTGCTTAATTTTCTAATCCTAGCCCATGTTTTCCTACCATCTTTGAATCTTTGCCAGATTATCCTAATTAAAAAGGGCAGCATCAAAACAAATATAGTACCTAACTGAAATAGGAAGTAATTGAGATAGATGGTATACATAGATGGGGGATCAACCCCAAGCCCCATCCAAGATAGATGGGTGGAAAGGAATGAACAATAATGGATATGATAATGCATGCTGGGAAATAGAGACTTGGAAACAAAGTATGTTGAAATAATCAGAAAAAATGATATGTTTTCTTTACAGTTTTCATGAATGCAGCAATACCTATTGCAGCAGTTCTTATAGTAAGTATAAACCTGTAATGATATTTAATATTATAGAAACTAGTGCAGATACCAAGAATCAAGTGCTGTGCTGCCTTCATACTAGTTTTTTCCCCAGCTAGTTTTAAATTAAATAGGATTGGATCCAGATGTGTACTCAATGGGGTTCAGCTTGCACTGGAGGGAGGGGTTGGACCAGCAATTTTTGTGACTGATTCCCCCCCCCCCCACAGCCTACTTGAGAAGCTGCTCTAGAGGGACCTTTCAGAACAGCAAAGTGCCACTAAAAACTGCTGGGGCAAGGAAGAATTACAGTAAATCATTTCCAGAAACCTCCTTCCATCACAGAGCTTCCTAAGGGGGTTGGGAATCGGAGGCACTGCTCTGCAGTGGTTCTGTTCCTTCCTTTCAGGTAGATCCCAGAGGGTGTTGCTTGGGGACAATAGCTCCACTAGGAAGGAGCTCAAGAGCAGCATCCCTCAAGGCGCCATACTGTCCCCAATGTTATTTAACATCTATATGAAGCCACTGGAAGAGATCATTTGGAGACATGGGGCTGGGTGTTATCAGTATGCTGATGACACCCAGATATACTTCTCCATGTCCGAGTCATCAGCCTCAACTTCAGATGGTGTCTCTCCTCTCAATGACTGTCTTAAGGCGGTAATGGACTGGATAAAGAAAAATAGATTGAAACTGGATCCAGATAAAACAGAGATTACAGTAGTGGCCCCAAAACCAGGTATTGAGATACAACCTCCAGTCCTGGATGGGATCACAGTTACTGCAAAAGACTGTGTTCGCAGTCTGGGGGTGCTCCTGGACTCGTTGCTTCAGATTATTAATCAGGTGAATGCAACAGCCAGGAACGCCTGTTATCAGCTTCGGCTGATACGCCAGCTGTGCCCTTGCCTGGAAGTAAGGGACCTCAAAACTGTGGTACATGCTCTGGTAACCTCCTGCCTGGATTTCTGCAATGTGCTCTACATGGGGCTACCCTCGTGCTTGGTTTGGAAACTTCAATTAGTGCAAAATATGGCAGCCAGATTGGTCTCCGGTACATCTAAAAGAGACCACATAACACCTGTTTTGAAGTCTCTTCACTGGCTGCCTATTAGTTTCTGAGCCCAGTACAAGGTGTTGGTTATTATCTATAAAGCCCTAAATGGCTTGGGCCCAACCTACCTTCGAGACCGCCTCCTCCTGTACAATCCACCCCGCGCACTTCAGTCCTCTGGGAAGAATCTGTTACAGGTGGAAAAATCTAGACTGTCGGCTACTTCCCAGAGGGCCTTCTCGATTACTGTTCCCAGACTATGGAACGGCCTGCCGGATGAGATCCATCATTTTTCAACCTTAGCTTCAAAAGGGCTGTCAAGTCAGGTCTCTTCCAGCAGGCCTTTCCTGATCAGTCTTCCCAGTCCATAGAACCTATCCTTGTACATCTTTTTCCCACCTATCCTAGCCACTATTGTATCTGCTGCTGCTGTAGTTATAGTAATTTGTAATTTGTAAATTATTGGCATTTGCTTTATTTTTAAAACTGTTTTTAAATTTGATGTTGTTTAATAACTTTTTAAGGGGTGGGAGGGTTGGGGCTTGGGGTTGATCTTATTGTATTGTAATTTTATGTTGGAAGCTGCCCCGATTGTTATACAGAGGGTTGGGGTACAAATTATTATTATTATTATTATTATTATTGACCTAGATGTGATATAAAACAATTATAATATTAAGGCTGTATTATAAATGAGAAGAGTTTTCCAAACTGTAACTGGGGGCCCTTGCAGACTGCTAGAAATAGTGCAAATTGAGTCCAACTTAACTGCCCTGGCTCAGTGCTAGGGAATCATGGGAATTGTATTTTTTTCTCAGACATTGAGCCTTCTCTGTCAGAGAGCTCTGGTGCCACAATAATCTACAGTTCCCATGATTCCCTAGCACTGAGTCAGGACAGTTAAAGTGGACTCAATTTGCACTATTTCTGGCAGTCTGCAAAGTTATTTTCTAAAGTAGTAGATTTTTATTTATTCCACCCAGTATTATTAATGCCTAGTGATTCCCATGATGGTGGGCTGGAATTTTTAAATTTTAATTTACTGTAAATTTAAATGCATATCTCGTTTTTCTTCCAATATGGGGCCAGAGGCATCTCTTTAGTTTAAAAGTTTTACTTAAACTTTAAATAAACATCCAAGGTACTGAATCTATCCTGGGAATGGAGTTTAGCATCTTGTATGGCTCCTATAAAGTTCAGGCTCAAACCTAATTCAGAAAGAGAGACTGAGAATATATTTACCAATTGCTACTGTTTTATATTTTGCTACCTTGATCTGTTCATAATTGCATTGGTATAGTTTGCAGAATGTGTCACCATTGTTGCTTCAGCAGCAATCTCTACAAAGCAAAGGATCCAGAACTCTTCCTTGATTTGATTTGTTTATATCTGTAGGAAAGGACTCTCTTTTGCTCTTGTTATGTAAGCTGACAATGATGACTAACTAAAAATGGAGTAGGTGCCATGTTATTACAAAAGCTCTTGAAAATAATTTCCATAAAATAAATCTTTTGTTTTGATGCTACTTAACTTGCTTGGAGATGATTCTATCACACAATGCACAGATTGCTAGAAAGAAGAAATGGATTAAGCCCGCTCCCAGAAGCAAATTCATTTGGGTAGCATCTTTTTGATGAGTGTAGAAGCCGGTCTAGTAATGAGGACAAAAAATTGTTCCTAGATTCTATAGATTCTTCTTTAACAGAGTAATTTTATGCTCCTGTAAGATTTGAAAAAGGCACCAGAGCTGTCTCTTCAATGTGCATTTTCTTCTTTATATACTTTTGCAATGTAAAAAAAAAACTTATTATATAATTGTTATATTTATAGCTGATTGTTAAATAAGGCTCTCTGAAGGACATGTGAGTGCCAAGCTTTTTAGATCTTCTGAGGTGTAGAAAAATATTTCCATTTGTGTTTTTTTTAATGTGAGGGCTAACTAATATAATTTCTTTTGCTTTTTTTTAAAAGACATTTGTTGTCCATGTCCACGTGTTTCAAAACACTGACTTTTCTCCTTCGGTGGCCTTTGCTTCACTCTCCCTCTTCCATATCCTTGTTACACCCCTGTTCCTGCTCTCCAGTGTGGTTAGATCCACTGTCAAAGCTCTTGTAAGGTAAGGTGTCTTGGATGAACACCCAAAATTGGAAATACTCTGTGATAAATATGCAGCTCCTTGTGACAATTGTTACAAACCAATACAATTTTGTTTTTGTCTTCTGTGAAATTAACCCTGGCATCAGCCAGTTGGTTTATGGTATATGGCTTCCATCTCCTTTTTCAAACATGCAGTGGGTCTGATCAGGATTACAATGGTCAATGAAGCTCATGCTTAAACTATCAGTTAGATTCAGATTCTGTATAACTTGGGTGGAGAAGAGGAACAATTTTAAGGCTCTGATTCATCACAATCTACAGCCATCACAAGTTCATTGTAATACATGATGTTACAATACATCACAAGTGATGACATTGGCACTATTATATGGAGTCAAATACAGTGTAAAAACTTGTGAGCTACAAATTAGGAAAGTATGTAGGGGACTGAACAGACTGCCAGAAATAATCCAGTTTAAGACCACTTTAACTACTCTGGCTCAGTGCTAGGGAATCATGGAAAGTGTATCGCTCAATGTCTCAGGAAAAAAACTACAGTTCCCATAATTCCCTAGCACTAAACCAGGGCAGTTAAAGTGGTTTCAAGATGGATTCTTTATATGGCAGTCTGTTCAGGCCCTAAATTATGAGACTTGATTTTTTTAGGCAAAATGCCATTGATAAAAGCAATGCGAGTTGACAAGAAATTGACAAGAGCAGTACTTCTCAAGATATCTGATATGGGGGGACAAGCAGAAATTCCCCCACCCAATGTCTCAGTGGTCAGCACCATAGTAATGCCCATTGACTGCAACCTTTTCTTTCTTTGCTGAAAACTTGCTGCAGACAGCCAGCCAGTAGCACAGGGACTGACGCTGGTCCACACACTACCATTTTGAGTAGCATTGGCCTAAAGCATTGTACACCAGGTTGCAGGACCTATGTAAAGGCTGAGCCTTGAAAGCTACCTTGTGGGGTCTTTGAAATACTGTTTAGACTGATCCTATGTATAATTTATTTTAATTTGCCACTATTGCTCTCTTCCACAGTGTTCAGAAACTGAGTGAATTTCTCTCAAGTGAAGAAATTGGAGAAGAGCATGACAGATGTTCAGAGCCAAGATGCAAAGACAACCACAGTAAATATCAAGCTCTTGTAAGTATTAATATTGGATTGGATGCCAAATGTGTTATATGTCTTTAATACTTGTGAATCACTCCTATAACTCTGTCAGTTCCCTTGCAATTAATAGTTAACAGTGGCAAAAGTTATTGATGCTCATGTGCATTTATTAAGGACATTACTTTCACAGTTTTTCTTTAAGATCAGTGATGAATAGTCATTGTTTGGTAGCAGCAACCACCACCATACATTGTGGAGCAATCGAGAAGGAAGGAGAAAGTGCAGAAATGCTTAGGTGGCAGCAGTGGAGGTAAAAGGGGTAGATCCACATGTTGCATAATTATAGCAGTCGGATGCCTCTTTAACTGCCACAACTCCATGCTATAAAATGTAGCCTTTGGTGATGAGGTACGGAATCAAACACTCTCTCTGCTAGTGAGCTATCATTCAATCCCCTGCACTAGATTTCCTTAGCAGAGGATTCTAAGAACCTCGTTGTACCAAAACACTATCAAACAGCTATAATTGTGGAGTTCAGATACATTGTCAGTCAGCTTGTGCAAATGTAAAGTTACCGACTGGATAGCAGCCCTGTAACAGAAGAAGACTGTTGAAATTAGCAAGGTGTCCCAGCCAGTTGGCAAGCTCACATGTGCACGACATTTAGGGGGGTTGCATACTGCCAGAAAAAGTGCAAATTCAGTCCACTTTTAGGGTTAGGGTTAGGGTTAGGGAATCATGGGAACTGTAGTTTATTGTGGCACTAGAGCTCTCTGACAGAGAAGGCTCAATGTCTCAGAAAAAAAACAATTCCCATGATTCCCTAGCTCTAACCCTAACCCTAAAAGTGGACTGAATTTGCACTATTTCTGACAGTCTGCAACCCCCCTAAGACAAAGTCCCCCCACCAACTGCCTGTATTTCTGCCTTCTCAGAAATTTCGGCCATTTTAATTGGTATGTGGTGGCAATGCATGATTCCTATCAGAAAATGTATTCATTCTCCATGCCACTTAATACTCTTTCACACTCCAGTCACCACTCACCATGTATTTCTGTCTTCCCGGTCCTGCACAGCCACTCAAAGTTGTTAACCGTAAGAGGCCTGCGAGAGAGGACTGGAACAATTACAGCTCTCCTATCAGAAGACCTGTTAAAGTCACAGAAGCAGATGATTATTGTGTAAAGGTGATAATAAGGTCACTCTTTCTTATACTGTTGTTATTAATAAGCTTGGAGTTCTAGAGCCACAGTTTCAGGTTGAAAAAGCAAGATACATACATACATACATACATACTCTCTCTCTCTCTCTCTCTCTCTCTCTCTCTCTCACACACACACACACACACACACTCATATATATATATATATATATAAGCATTGCAAAATATATGCCAAAGGATAATTTCTTATTGAAAGGTTTTGATTTTTCACTGATTTCTGAAGATGAAGGAATCAGTTTGGCAGCATGGTTATCAGATTGCCTGGGAAATCTTACAGAAGAAATTTTCCATACAGTTAGGTGAAACCCAGTTTTCTACACACATAGGACCTTATCCCACGGGGCCAAAAGCAGCAAGAATCCACATGGAATCAGGCGCTATAGCGCTATAGTTTTCCGGGTGATCCCACGACGTCGCTCAGAATCGGCTAAGAATCAGGCGCTATAGCGCTATAGTTTTCCGGGTGATCCCACGACGTCGCTCAGAATCCAACAAGAAACTGCTCGGAATGCAGCATCATTCGGGTTCTTTTGAATGCCCGGTGTCAGCGGGCATTGCAATAGCGCTACCTTATCCATAGCGCTATTATAGCGCTAGCGCCATATTATACTAGCGCTATAGTACTGCGATGATGCTCATATCGGTTTCTTGCCACTTTTGAGAACAGCGTGGGATAAGGTCCATAGAGACTTAATTTGTGCTAGGATGCAGCACTGACAGCTGATTTCATCTGCTTCTGGAACTTAGGAAGTAGCAGAAGGAAAAAGTGCCTCCAGACAGAAGTATTCATGTGTTGCAACACACAGAGAGTCTTCACATATCTGAGATTAAATGGAAATGCTGATAAGAAGGAGAGTGATACTTTTTTATATACAGTAGCCCCTCCCAATTCACAGGGGATCCATCCAGACTCAACTACCCAACCATCTCCTTGTGAAAATGGCAGCTCGCAAATATTTGAACTCCATTGAAAATAATGCTACGCACGCCCATGGCGCACACGCAGGGCTGCATACAGGCACACACCGCCATTTTATCCCTCCCCGCTTGTCCCTCCTGTGAAGAGCGAGACCACGGACTCAAAGTACGTGAACAAGGAGGGACAACTGTAAATTTCTTTTCTAGAAATTAAGAAATTGGTGTTCTTTACCTAGGTTGATTGATCTAGGAGCCAGGTAGAACTGTGATTTCATTCACCACCTGTATGGCTTGTCACTTACTAACCTCTGTTCCTGTGGTATGTCATGCTGCCTTGATAACTCTTTTTGTGTACCACATAGGAACAATGTGGGCTCCAATTACTGTTCCACAAGTCTCTGGAATTCTTTCCTCCACCAAATGGTTTTACCTGAATTTGATTTTTTATTTTTGGTTGGGTATAAATGAAGAACTATTTTAACTTCATGTTTAATATTTATTGAAGCTATATAGGTCAGAGTTCATCATTCTTATGGACACATAACCTGGAGTTACACATCTGAAAATCATCCATATTCATGATCCATGTGTAGTCACAATTGTGACGCTATTGCCATGATCACAACTGACCCCCCAATCTACTTTACCAGGCCTCAGCCATACCAAGAGAGAGAGGTATGTTCTGCTAGTGATTGGGGCATGGGTAGATGACATTTCCACCCTCTCCCCCAGCCAGCAACTCTGTGACAATCAGAAGCAGAACCTTTCTTGTAATTCTGTGTCACAGCCTGATTGCCTGATGGAAGAGAGGAGGAAACATCAGCAGCCCATGCCCCAATAGCCAGCAAAATAGCCCTCCTTCTCTCAGTGCAGCTGATGCCCAGTAAAGTAGTTTGGGGGGCTCAGGCCAGGAGAGGCTACTTAATTATGCATACATAACTAAGTAGTCCATGTAGACTTCTGGCCATATATTTTTAGATTAAGCCTTTTCAAAACTGCTTTTTTAATTCCCACAGAATATCTGAAGATGATATATGTATTAAAACACAGAAGTACTATACCATTTTAAGCCAAGAAGAAAAAGAATAAATAAGTGATCAAATACATTCAGATGGAGCTAAAATGTTTAGTAAAAATGCATACGTTTTTAAAGGGAAAATATGAGTGAATTTTAGTAACAATAAAGACTGTTTCCTTCTGTGTTGGTGGTACTGCCATAGGTCACAAATGGATTTTTCACTTGGACATCTGAAGGAGCTCCAACATTGACCAGTATTGATATTCGAATTCCTCAAGGTACTAATCCTCACTATAATAATATACACTTTTTACCAATACAGCCAGCCCTCCGTTTTTGTGGGGGATCTGTTCCAGAAGCTTGAATGGGGTGCATCCAACAGGCGCACACAGGCACATGCCCGCAAGGACACACCCAATTGATCTTAATGACAGTCACCCCTCCATGAATATTTAAAACAATGGATTTCAAGTCTGTGAGAACAGAGGGGCAACTGTATTCCTGAACAGCATGAATATGTGTACAGATCAGATGTAGATGTGTGCCCTTATCCATAGCTACACAAGCTCAGAACTGCATAGCGTGAATTGGGAAGCACCTTCTCACCTTTACAGTATGAGTGGGGGGAAATACATACCTCCATCTATTGCCTAAAGCTCTCTGGAGTGTGGCCAATGTCAAAACTTCACATTAAGTTATGTCTGTTATTGTAGGTCAGTTGACAATGATCGTGGGACAGGTGGGCTGTGGCAAGTCATCGCTCTTGCTAGGGATACTTGGGGAGATGCAGAAGGTATCAGGAAATGTAACCTGGAACAGGTAACATTATTTATACTTTATGTTATTGTGTAACTACATGTTTGCACTACTGTGAAATTACAAGAGAATCAAAGCTTATCTCACAGCACTTTGAAGAACAGGAACATAATGGACTGCAAGGGAATGGAATGGAACAAGACCACATTTTACTGCACGGGAGAACACCACCAATGCTGCTGGGAGTCCCCAATCCATTCCCCAGCCGTTCCTGGCAGCCAATTTTTGAAGGACTTTTCATCATCAGGAGGGAAGGAGGGCAGGCTGGCTCCATCGGGGCTATAAGGAAAAGAAGAAGGCCCTCCCTCCATCCGGGGTGGGTGGGTGGGTGGGTATTGTATTACTATTATTGTTTGTAATGTATGTTTTTAATCTTTATCTTATATTTGTAAGCTGCCTTGGCTGGGGAACAGATTGAGGACTCCTGGCGGCATCGGTGGCATTCTCTCGTGCAGTAAAATGCGTTTTTGCTCCATTATGTTCCCTTGCATTCCGTTACGTTCCTGTTCCTTAAGTGCCATGCGATAAGCTTAACAGACTTACCTTCAGTATCATGTTCTTGGTGTATGTGAATTTGATTACAGTTGTGGTGAATGCTGAACTACATATGGACAGTATATCTTTATTAACAATGTTGGCTTTCTTTGTTTAATTCCTGAATGTACACAGCTACAACCACATGTAGAAAACAAATATAAGATTTTATTTAATAAAAGTAACTGTAGCTCAGCAGTACTGAATTTATGAAGACATAAAGGTAGTGCTTTAAGAATCAATTACAGTGTCCAGAAACTGAATGTAAGGAAAGCAGATGGGGGGGGGGGGATTCTCTTTGTTAAGCTTGTTTAAATATGATGCAAAGATTACTTGTTTGAGCTGATATGGCCCAGTTTAAAGTTAATATCAGGCATAAGGGGGTAGGAAGCTTCCCTGCGTGTGGTTCCTTATGATCTAGTTTCTGTTTAAAACAGGACACTGTTACCAGTGTGTGTTATAAATATATACAGAGCTATGGCCTTAATGTGTGTTTGTCATATCTAATGTTGCAAAATTAGACAATAGGTGCTTGATTTAAATGTAATACCATCTGTCTGGTTTATTTTCACATTCTTAGCAATGGTTAAATTCATTGTATTGTTTCCTTTCTCGGCTTACTGTATCAGCTGTATCAAAACTATCAGGAATTTGGATGAATCAGCAACTTTAAAAAATGTAAATTGGTGAAGGGTCTTAAGTTTGCTTTAACATATTTTTACTTCTAAAATATTGGCAAATGTATGAAGAATTAAATGATGCTTTTATTTTCAAATTGTAACAGCTATATGAAAAATATTTTTTCAGTGCAGATATACACAATAACTGTTAATGCTCCTGTGTACAAATTGTTCATTTTTACTTATATCAACATTTTCCCTTTTACTGATGTAGTGATATTCCTGACAGTGAGACAGGGGAAGATGTCAGGTATAGTACTACATATGATTTTTTTCATGTTTATACCCTGCAACTATTCTAGTTTGGTAGGAACGGTCTTGACTAATCCTCTGCCCCTTCTTTTCTGTGATAGGTATTTAAAGAGAGCAATCATGTCATCTCTTCACCAAGTTGACCATGCCCAGCTCCTTCAGCCTTTCCTCATATGTTTTGCTCTCCATACCTTTTATCATCCATTTTACCCTTCTCTGTTCCTAGTCCAGCTTGTCTATATCCTGCTTAAATGCCATTTACTATGTTATGCATCCCTTAAGCATATTAAACACTTGTATGGAGTGAATGTGAAAACTAACCATCACTCCTCACCAACTCTTCCAGAAATTCCTAACGCCTTTAACCCTCCCCCCACCTGCAAAGTGTCTTGCAAATATATCACAATGCTTCTTGAAAGATTCCTGTTCACTAAGGTGGGGACCAGAATGTAATATCTCCTCAAAGTAATTCTTCTGGACAGCATTGCACTGACACAATGGAGGCAGACAGGAAAAACCTCTTGAATATACTCACTGCCTTAGAATAGGCCCTAAAATGGCCTATAACCTATGTTTAATCAGACTGTACCTGAGTTTTTCTTCACTGTCATTGTAGACATCCAGGCTTTATACTAATAAATTCAGAAAAGTAGGAAGCTGATGCCTTGTCACATGCAAGATGGTTCAGGAGCATTTGTTTGAACTGTCTAGGCCAGGGGTAGGCAACCTTTCCCCTTTAAGGGCCGAGGGACTTCAGCTCCCAGAAGCCTCAGCCATGTTGGCCAATAGTCCCATGTTGGCCAATAGCTCCTGGGATTCTGGGAGCTGAAGTCCCTCAGCCCTTAAAGGGGAAAGGTTGCCTACCCCTGGTCTAGGCTATCTCCTTGTTTCACAGATCAGCTAGGATTTCAACAGGATTGCCAGTTGTAGTGGCCAGTAACTCCCTCAGATCATCCAGTAATTTCCTCAAGATACATTTGATAATAATGTAATACATCACACATGTGAGATACAGAGTAGAAGTTTTGCTTCACCCAAGTAGCTAGGAAGCCTTGGCATCTTAGAATTTAGCTATACTAATGTACCAAGAGTGAGATTAACTGCAAGATCAGCATCATTGCTTTTTTTTTTAAGCCTAAAACAAAGATAGTTATTGAAAAGCTTGCACTAAATTGTAATAACTCTGCTGTGCTGCAGGCTTCAAAGAACGAACAGTACAGTGCTTGTGGGAAAGAGATAGGAAGAGGAAGAGATTTGTAACCCAAAGAACATTTAAGAGATCAAGGCTCCATCACTTATGTCAAATTGCTCATAGTTAATAAGTTAATGAATAGTAACTGACACACCCTGGGTGGCATAATCACAGCTTTTAATGAACATGGGATGTATGTAGAGGGTGGGAAGAAACACATCAAGGGGAACATGCAAGAAGAGGCTCTGAAAGTTTGTACACCTCATGACCGAGCCAATGGAGAGTGAGGTAGGGAAAACTGCTGTGGAAGGGATAAATATTGTGTGAAATCCATAATGGGTGTGCCTCATGATTTTTTTTCTGTTTCACCCAAGTCTGTTGACTTGTAACATAAAACTAAACTGTTGGGAGTTCTGCTTGCTTCATCACTGTGTCCTGGGAAGGGGTTTGTTGTGTTAACCTTCTGTTCCTCAGAACACACAGTTAAAGAAGCAAAAGAAAAACAAAAAAAACCACCCTCAGATCAGTTACATAATGATTGTTGCACTGTATAATACAAACTTGAACTGCCAATTAGAGAAATAGAATATATGTGCCATGAATCAAAAAAGTTTTGGCCAGGTCTGTTTGTACAGATGTGCTGCCTCCTCTTCCTCCTTTTTGGAGTGATTGTTGCAGTGTAACATGGGAGATGCTTGTACAGATGTGCTGCCTCCTCTTCCTCCTTTTTGGAGTGATTGTTG
>CM034701.1:110715256-110726954 GCA_020142125.1 Phrynosoma platyrhinos | reverse complement strand
GGATGGCCCTTGTGGACTCTTCCAACTCTATGATTCTATGATTCTATGTGGAGAACAGTATATTCCACACTTTCTAAAAAGAAGAAAAAGATCCTGCCCCAAATATGAAACTGGTGAAAATAAATAACTGTGACTCCTAAAACACAAGTCTATATCAATTTAAGCTGCCCACAAATAAAAATGTAGCATAGATTTGTCATTGACTTCAGCGAAGTGTGTGAACATCACTGCATTTCTGTACATTATTTTAATCTTTAAAATGTAATTATTTACACTTCTGACCTTCAGATTCAAGTTTTCCTGAAGCATTTACAAAAATAATTAATTAAAATATTTTTATTGTATGCTTTTTCTGCAGCCCAGAGCAGGAAACAACTGTTGACTTGGAAACAAGGTATTGCATTTTGAAAATGACTAGAAATAATTTCAGAGGCATCTGGAAATAAGTTGTTCTCATTCTACTATTCAGAAAATGGTTTTTTAAAAAAAAATGTGCTATTTAGAAAATAACTATGAAGGCAAATTAATAGGGCTGAAGACAAAGATATGTTATATAGGGATGGGAAAAACTCTAGTTCAGAACACTAGAAAGCCACTGCCACTGGTCTTCTAGTGTACATTTTACCCAACACTGCCATTAACAATATTGGGCTGGCCAGGCACTACTTCTAACTCACGATAAAGCACCCTTCTGTGCCCCTAAGCTTGTTCATTTGTTTGTTATCAGGGCAACTCTTATCCACTGTGCAAGGTGATGTTGCTATTTCATATCTAATTAATATGATAGTATATTACTCCACTTACTAATCCATCCACTTTTGCCATAATAAATGTGGTTCAAAGAAAGAATTTGACCTTTAAAGCTTTACTTGCACCTGTATTTATATTTGTGGAGATGTTGCTAGAAGAAGCATCCTGTTCCTCCTTACTCTGGATGTGCAAAAGCATCCTAAGGGGCCTATGACCACCGCTCCATCCTCTTGTCCCCAAATTGGCTGCATAGGTCCAGCCAGGCATGAGCTGAGGAAGAAATAGCAAAGAGGGGAGGAGCTTTTACCTCCCACACAATAGTCTAAATCTACCAATGCACCCTTGAAGTCTACCAGTGTGGTTATTGAATTCTTATGTGCTTATTGCAGTCTTACACTCCAATATTAAAAACAAAATCACTAGTGACCCTCTTGATTGTAACCTTGTATAAAAAGAGTAGAAAATGTTACTAATATTTTCTCTGTCATTACAGTGTGTCATCTATATGAGAGAGAGGACATAAATGTATATGTAAAAGGAGACATTCAATGAATGCATTAGTAGATACAAGGAAGCAGTGTCTGCTTAAATAAATAACTATGATAAACCAGAGTGCACCACCTCTCTCTTTTTCTTTTCCTAGGAAAAGAGGATCAGTGGCATATGCTTCCCAGAAACCATGGTTGCTAAACGCTACTGTGGAAGAGAATATCACATTTGAAAGCCCTTTCAATAAACAAAGGTAATGGTTTTAAGTAGCACATGAATTCACATAATAGTCATTCTCTCTTACCAGGCATGTACTGAACATTTTTTTATTATTGTAAACACTGCTCCTGGTTACATGACCCAGCTATTGAATTTTTATGTCAGAAACTGTTGTCTCTGGACTAAAAATGATTTGAAACACTGAATCATACTGATCACAGCAGACCAATCTTTTCTTAGAAGGCCTGTATTGATTTCTCCTTTATTTAGCCTTTTAAAATGTCATTTTATACATTAGAAAACTTGCTTGGAAATTATTGAAAAATACTTCCGTGTGGTATATAACATGTGAGGCAAGAGCATAGTCACAGCTAGATCTAAAATTTGCTTTAATTTTTCAAATTGAAATGTTGGCGAACATTTTATAAAGCCAAATACTTAAATATTGATTCAGAGGTGGACAACTGCAGAGAGACTGGGCAATTCCACCACCACCACCCTGGCCCCATACCTTACCAGTGGGCATCACCTTTACATTTTGGTAAGCTGGAAGTGAAGTAAAAGCCCTTTGAGCCATCATTTTGGCTGAGTCTCAGCAGTGTTTCATTTGGGAGGTAAAGGCCCTGGGAGAGTTGGGGATGAACATTTGGGGATGTTGCATTTGTGGGCAACTTGGGGTATTCTTGGCCAGTTTTGGGTTGGAAATCCCCCAAAACTATTTTTTGAAAATTCAGAGTATCTGGGTCTTCAGGGGCCACACTTAGGGGTCCCAAGAGCAACCTGTGTCCTACAAGCTGCATTTCACCCACCTGTGTACTATTGGCTCTTTTCATGGGGCACAATATTAACACTGCTGGTGAAGCTTACATCCTGCTCCTTTGGGGATCCTTTTACCTTTTGATCTCTGTGAGTAATACACATTCTCTAAGCTCTACACTGACCAGGAGCAACACAGGGCATGCTAGTCACAAAGCTGCCCTGACCCTCTTCCATTACAAAGGCCTTCTGTTCCAATGCCATGCAGCTGATTGCGCATGTGTCCTGCTAAGCCACCTGGCACTTCCCCAACCACTGTGAGTCTCTTTGCTCTGAGGTCACATGGCTGGATACCTTGTTCTGATCTCAGAGTAAATGACAGGCAGCAAGGGAAGATGCACCAGGTGGCTCAGCAGGACGCATTTTAAACAGCCACTTGCAGTCAGAACTTCCAGGAAGATCTGGAGCATATAGTAAGTTTTAAAAATCCATTTTAAGAGTGGTACCCCACTTCTAGTACTTAACAGACCAGATGTCACCCAGTCTGTTCACAGCAGAACCAGGGTTTGGAACGTGTGACATCTCATCTCCGTGCCAAGAGAACAGGGGTGGCCATTTTATTTGGGCTGTGCAGACAAACCGAAGTACTACATTTCCAGGGCAGACATGGCATGATCATAATCTGATCCCTAGCTTGAGAGTTTCCAGAGGCTTCTGACTGGCTAAGGCTAAAAAATCCAAAAGGCCACAGATTGCATGTGTCTTTGATTCAATCTAGCAAGGCAGTTTTTATGCTCTTCTTTTTTCATATTTCTCTTCTTCAGTGGGGAAGCAACCCTGTTTAATCCTGTTTAACATTTGGCATTAGCAACTTGTTTTATGTTCCATATTATCAGTTCAGCCCCAAGAAATAAAGCCAAAATGAAATGAAAATGCTTTGATCGTGCTAATGGTATGGTAGAATTGTAGCTTACTGTTTGCTTGTTTCTGTTTGTTTATGCAAAATTTGTTTCAGCTAATGCAGCCACATCCTGCATCTCTTTTTCATTTGTTGTGTATAATGATCTGTTGTTTCTACTACAAACAGTGGAATGGACTGTTCCTGATAATGTCTGCAATGTCACCTAGTCTTACAATGCTGACAGAATTAAACTTGCAAATCATACTGTTCATTTAGATCACGAGCCTCTTAAATATGGCAAGAGATGCCTTAAAGAGGTGTGTTGGGTCTCCTAAGGATAGAACCAGGGAACCAGGGAATATTTCATCTATTTTTAACCTTTGAACATTCTATAGTGCATTATTAACTAAAACAACATTTATTTACCTGGAACAGACAGAGTTCCCATTAGAACAATTAGTGCTTAGCAAACATGCTTTTTCCAGCGTGTGACTTCTCCAGCTGATTAATCTTACCCTTAAAAGCAAGTAAAATATGCTTGTTAGGCAATATCTATGTCTATTGACAATTACCGTTTCTGTTTCCACAGGTACAAAGCAGTAATAGATGCTTGCTCTCTTCAACCTGATATTGACATATTACCACATGGAGACCAAACTCAGATTGGAGAGAGGGTTAGTGACCATATTCAGGATATAGATACATATACTTTAATTAAACATCCTGATTTGTCATGTGTTTTTAAAAATCAGACAGTTATTTGGAAAAAAAACAGTTTGTAGAGCAAATACACTTTCAGATCATTAGTTTGAAAGCTGTATACTTTGTAAACATTGTTGCAGTTTTAGCTAACAAAATATTTCTTTTTGTTAGCTAAGTACACCTGATATCATTTAAATACTTAAATACTGTCTTTGGTTATATTTACTGAATAATATACATTTTAAAAGTATCTAAATTGCATTATATAACATTTTAGAACACTCCAGTTTTAGGATGAACTGCTAAAATGCTCTTTAACATCACCTGATGTATTTATTTATTCTGATACAAGTAAATGGTGTCTCTCAATTTATGTGAGAAATTAACAAGGTGTCAGTTAGAAACAATGTTGAAATGAGTGTAAAATTCACTCTCCACTACAGATACCTATAATTATTGTCATTGTGTGGAGAGGATCAGCACTTTTACACAAGAAAAGTCTAGCTACACTAGATAGTATGAAGAGGTATGAAATTTCAACTGCACAAAAGAGATTCTTCATTATAGAGATAAGATTTTAGCATCTGAAAATGTATGTTTTAAGGTAGAGGTGAGGAAATCTAATTCCCCAAGGGTGTTTTGGGAGCCTCTTTCATCTCTAGACTCCATGGAATGACATTTTCTTGGCTGAAAAGGAAAGACAGGAAAGAAAAGAGGAAAGAAACAAAATAGATTTTGCTTCTCCTGGAACCATCCAGAAGTGATGATTCACCTTTTAAATAAGTTGCATGGCCTCATGTGCTGTTTGACCTCAAAATCTATAAACCTTTGAAAAATTTTGGATAAGTCACACACTCTCAGCTCCAGAAAATCCCATGATAGTTTCACCTTCTGGTGACCATAAATTGGAAATGACTTGAAGGCACAGGACAACAGTTGTGTTCCTTTAGTTCATTTCCAACTTATGACTATCCTAAAGCAATAGTATGATGGGGTTGTCTTGGCAACATTTATTCAGAAGGGGTGTGCCATTACAGTAACATCTTCTGAAAGTGGGTGACTTGCCGAAGGTCACCCAGTGGGTTTCCATGTTCAAGCAGAAATTCAAACTCTGGTCTCCCAGAATTCTAGTCCAACATTCAAGCCACTATACCATACTGACTCTCATGTCATCAAAATACAATGGGACAAAAGTTTGGACTTCAACACTTTAAATTAAGTCATATCCTTTCTTAGAGACGAAATAGCTTAATGTCCTAGCCCAGCTCTATCTTCTAGATTCCTCTGCTGTAAATTGGGAATTAACATTGACTTCAGGAGCTATTGTGATGGCCAATGCTATAATTAATAATAACTCACTTTATTATACTTTCAAAGCAGTGTTTACATAATCAATAATACATGATAAACATTATTGAGTAAGAGGATGAACATTTGTCTTGTTTAATAACTTTTGATATTTTCCTCTTTCCTCTATAAAGCAAACTCTTGATATTTGCTTTATAGAAAGAATACATTGCTTTTAGATTAAGCTCCAGGTGTTTTGTGAGAGCAAAATTTAAGCAACAGAACTGACAATATAGCTTTTACAACTATTTTTTTCTTTTACTACAGGGCATTAATCTGTCTGGAGGTCAGCGCCAGCGGATCAGTGTGGCAAGAGCCCTTTACCAACAGACAAATGTTGTGTTCCTGGTAAGCTGGGCATAACTAATGCTACACTCTAAATCAAAACTTGTCAAATTCCTCACTTAAGAAGTCCTTGTGCCTGATTAGATCTTCATACATACATATACAAAATTTGTATGTGTCTGGATTAGCAACCAATCTGGTCTCAGTCCGCTTGTGCTAAAACATGTATAAATATATATTGAACAACCACGGGGTTATAGTAACTATAACCAGCTTAGCATTGGAAGTGTGTTTCAGAAAGGAAACAAAGATATATACAGAACAATCAACAAAGGAGTAAAAAGAGGCATATAATTGGATTGATAAACCAAAAAGGCATAGAAATATCCAAAAACAAATATTATTTGTTTTTGAGAGTGAATTATGAATTGTGATCCTAAGGCTGAAGACTGCATTTTGTACAAGGCATGTGATTCCACTTTGGCTCCATTTTCCAAATGTTGCTGGTGCCATAAGAGCAAGTGAATTGTTGGAGTGAAAATATGTGAATTAGGTCTCTATTCAGTAACAAAACCTCCCTGAGAAATAAAATCAGACAAGAGGATCAGCTAGGGCACAGAAAAAAATCAAGTTGTCATGATTTTGTTATCTGTGAACTACTTTATTTTCCAGTTGCTTTTGACTTATCACTCAACTTATTGTAAGGTGTTTATGTTACAATTAAATAGATCAAAAGCTCAAAGGTGGAAATTAACATAATAGACATGTAATAATGTAGTGCTTATCTAGCATTAAACATATATGTACCATTATGGAAGAACAGTGAGAATGTTTTCTGCTATTCCTTTATGATTACTCCATGCAGATTTACCTGTATAACTCAGCTGACAAGAGAATTAAATGTCATCCTGTTTCTTTTATCCTCCACTATTTTATGGCAATATTTCCACAAGTTGTCATGGGTCAGCCCTTATTAATTAAGGAATTCTATGGAGGCATGGTTTGTGTAATCTGATTGTTGAGTCCTGCACAGTACTGCAGCTAGAGAACACTATTGTAAACCATCTTTCCTGTTTCCTTTATATGTTTCCCATTACTACTACTTTGTGTTAGAATGGTATTTAGAAATGTTTTCATAGTCATCTTCTAATCCCTTTTCCTTAACCTCTTCATCATTTTCTGCTGATGATTTTCAACTTTTTTCAATACCAAAAATTGAAACCTTCCATTTTTCTCTCTCTGTTCCTGAACTCTGTTCATCATTACCAACATGTCTATTATTATTATTATTATTATTATTATTATTATTATTATTATTATTATTATTATTATTTACCACCTTCTTCCCAGTACAGTGACTCAAGGCAGCTAACAAATTTTAAAAAGTCTAAGGCAGGATGCCCTGGGTTGCCCCCAGAAGCAGAGGATCGAGGCCGAGGCTGCCGGACACCTCGGCCCTGATCCTTCCTTTCACTGCCTGTGAAAGGAGCACTAAAATAGCGCTCCTTCCACAAGTCACAAAAGGGGCACTGCAAGAGGCATGGCGCGCCTCTTTGGCGTCTTTTCTGGCTCAGCGTGTCCAGATACTGAGCCAGAAGAACGTCATGCGAACAGGCCGTCACTCTGATGACTTCCTCAGGAAGGGGATAGGGTGGCCAGTGAAGACAGCATTTTTCGCTGTCTGCATTCCCCCCTAAGTTAAAACAGTATAAAACATTAAAAATACAATGTTTAAAAAACAAATTAAACAATTCAAACAATTAAAAACATTACATTATTAAAATTAAAATTATCAAATGCCCTCTTGTTAAAAATTTTCTTCTTTTTTCTGTCTCATTAGATGAACTGTCCAAAATGTTGAGGTCTTCAAATCCTTCTACCTGTTCTTTGGATCCTGTTCCTTCTCACTTTTTAATTACTATTTCACCTGCTATTCTCTCTTTTCTTTGTCATATCATTAATCTGTCCCTTTCCTCTGGCTCATTTCCTTCTGAGTTTAAACATGCTATGGTCTCTATCATCCTTCCCATAAAAAGGTCTATATTTCATCCTTATTCTCCATCTTTCTGCAGCCTTTGATACTGTTGATCATGTTCCTTTGCTAGATTCACTTCATGACTTAGAGTTCACCGAGTCAGTTCTTGGCTGGCTTTCATCTTACCTCTCACATGCTGGTCATTTAATGTGGTACCTGATGGTCATGCATCCTCTTCCTTTCCCCTTTCAGTTGAGGTTCTGAGCCCTTTGTTGCTTTTTCTTTACACTCTATCTTTAGGTAATCTTATCAGTTCATATGGGTTTCAATATCACCTTTATGCTGATGATACTCAACTGTATCTCTCCACTCCAGAACTTTCTTCAGAGATTGAACATCTTACCACAGCATGTCTTTCTGGTATCTCAGCATGGATGCCTCATCACCACTTTAAATTTAATATGGCAAAGACGGAACTACTCATTTTCCCTCATGAAACCTTATTACATTCTACATTTTCCATCTCTGTCAAGGATACTGGTTTTTTTACTTTAATTTTTTCCACATTCAAGGGGGAACGTGGAGGGATCACTGTAGTGGATTATTGAAATTATGCCCTGAAAGTGAGAGGTTCATCTTTTCTCAGAAAGGCATAGTTTCTGCTGTTTTGCCAAATTTTATTCTAGAAGAGACTTTGCTGTCTGTTCTACTCCCCACTGATCAGAACACTTATTAAGTCCGATATCCATTTGTCAATAAATTTAACTTGCTAGTTCCCCCCTTGTAATAGCAATAATAGCATAAAGAAAAGGGGAACTTTTTAAAAAAGTTTATTTCTACTGCAAAAGTAATGATGCACTGAGGGAAATTATCTGTCAATATATTTTATATGTTGCTTAGGATGATCCATTTTCTGCACTGGATATCCACTTAAGTGACCATCTTATGCAAGAAGGAATCCTCAATATGCTACGAGATGACAAGAGGACTGTTGTTCTGGTTACTCACAAACTGCAGTATCTACCCCATGCTGATTGGGTAATTAAGCATTTTTTGTTTGTTTTAAGGAAGAAACAAAAAAGGAATATATATTTTTGTATTTTATTTTATATCCTTTGTAGCCCTCACTAAGTGGGTCACACAATATTTTTTAAAAAATAAAGGTGGACAATGAAATTTCATGCCAAGCCATAAACATTTATCTGACAGTAGAACAAAGTTAATTTAAAGCATTTCCCAAATTAAAATAACTAACTAAAAGAAAAGCAGAAGCAACAACAACAAAAACACCTCCCCAAATTTAAATATTTTGGGCAAATGTTATTCATTTCTGACTTGCAATAATGAACTGTTAAAGAAAAACCAAGCCAAAACTTGCTTTAAAATTAACCTTACACACCTCAGTGAGTTGGAAGTTCCATGACCTGAGGGCTACCATAAAGCCATGTCCGCCAATAGGATCTTTCAATAGAGCCTCTGAGACAAAGCTTAATGTCTGAACAGGATTGTTTTTAGAATAAATTTAGTTGCAGGACCTTCCAGAGAAGATTATGATGGCTAGGAAGGGAAGAGGAAGGAAAATTTCTCAGAATGATGTTTGTTCAGGCTGGGCAGAAATCAGAGAAATTGAGATTTTGTTTCTCTAATACATTTCAGAAGGAATCTATTTAGCTGTCTATGGACCTCTGCAGATGGGTGGCCATGGGCTGCCCCAAGAAGCCACGAATTGGGACCTAGGCTGCCCCATGTTTCAGCCCCAATCCATTCTTTTTCCAGCTCTGCGGAAGGGTGCAAAAAAAAAAAAAAAAGGCTTCAGGGCCTGCATGCAGCCCACCTGCTTCACTTTGCCCACCCATGGTTTAGATAAACCAATTCTGATCTATACAGAGCTTGGGAAAGTTCCTTTTTTATAACTACAACTCCTAGAAACCTCCAACTGTTGATAATGCCAGGACCTAGGAGGTCCTGGAATTTAAAGTTCAAAAAAAGGGACTTTTCCAGATTCTTGTCCTAACTCTATCTGGAAGCTAAAACTTGAATAGACCCATGTATACTAATTAAAAGCATTGGTTAATGTATGATATAAAAAGACAATACACTTTTGATAATAAGCAATTTATACTGTTGCAGATTATTGCAATGAAGGATGGTACCATTCAGAGAGAAGGCACACTCAAGGACATTCAGAAATCAGAATCCGAGCTCTTTGAACATTGGAAAACACTCATGAATCGGCAGGACCAAGAGCTGGAGAAGGCATGTTTTCTTTTTCTTTCCTAGCATCTTAAATTATTCCTTATTTGGTAAATTAATCATTTACAGGTTTTTTAAAAAAAAACTGTTTTAATGAGTGAATCATTCTGATTTACTGAGTAGAAGAAAAGGGAGATAAAATTGCTTTGTTTATTAAAGACCACCCTTCAGATCTGTGTGCACACACTCCCATTAAAGTCAATGGGGCTTGCCATCCACAGATGGTTAAATCTTCAAATAGCAAGCCCGTGGATATCGAGGGACCACTATACATCAAAAGTGAAGAAAGCCTAGCTTATGAGCAATATGTAATCTCCCAGGGATGTTGGGGATGCTGAGGTTCCCCAGCCATATCCCCAAAATTATTGAAAACAATTGAAAATACCACCCAGAAAGCCTTGAGAAGGGGATCCAGTAGTTGGACTTCTCATCTATAGAAGTCTGGCTCATGGTCCTTATAATGAGAGGAGCTTTAATGGCCCCAACTGATGAGAGAGATGGGAAATACAAATAAAAAACTTGTCATACCTTTCTTCCTTGCTAGCATAAGTCATCTGACATCCTTTTTCCAAACCTCACTTATGTTGCTATGTTATTCAGGTAGAAATGACACCTGTTATTTCAGGGGTTAAGCAGGTGTGAAATCTCCTGTGTTTATATACTACAAATTAGGAGCAACTGGTTAATCCATTACCATGGAAGCAGTTTTACACCCCTTCCTGTTCCAGATGCTCCAGATTGTATGAGAGCTTTCCCAGGGCTGAACTTCTGTTGGAAATAGAATCCATCCTATAGATAGCTAATGTGTAACCTGGAACAGCTACAAGAGGAACAACCATAACACTGAAAGTGAATTCACCACCACTGAGCTAATAAATCCATCAAATGCTTCCACTAGAAATGCTATCACTGGAGAACAGAGCAGATATCATTGTAGCTCTGTTTTTAGCAAGGGGCTTGAGAGAGTGGGAGCATACCCACATGTGTGAATTGCCCACACCATCTTTGGCATTGTTTAGTTTCAGCTCACCATCTTTAAATATGGTTAACAGAAACATTGATACTTCCCAAATCCAGCTTTTTAACCTCCATCTTGGAACCTTAGTTAATGTCAGTTAACATCAGCATCAGCCTCTAATAACTGACCTAGGAGTCTTTTTGATGCATTTATATGAAAGGTATTAATAATTCATGTAGGTTAAATGCATTAGATCACTTCTTTCTAACAACAAATTGATTTGAAGATAACATTATCTGTGGGCAAGATTTCTTTTAAAGATATGTAATACTCAACCTCAATTAATTTTCTTGCTTTTAGGAGAGCTTAATTGAAAGAAAAACTGTATTAGATAGGAAGAATCTCCAAAGGACTGTGTATTCTCGAGACTCTCTACTCCAAGATGATGAAGAAGATGAAGGTGAAGTAGCAATCCAAAAGGGAGTATTATGATTTATTACAATGTTCTTTTCAAAGTTTAACCATACCAACATTTTAAAATTTTCAGGAGAAAAAATATGGCAAAGTCATTTGTATTTCAAGTACTATTTAAAGAACAAGTCTGTTTGTCTTGTCAGAAACATTCTAGCATGCTGGTTTTTTACAGATATACAGTATTACGATTTCCCTGGAAAAAAACTCAGAGTGGAGTATTTAGTATTTTGAACATGTAATTTTGGATTTAAATCTGTCCAGACCTATACATCCAAGCTTGATAGATGATTCTGCTTCAATTGCTTTAGAGCTATGTGATAAATGCATCCCACTGCTTGTAGCTGTGGTCTGAAGTTACTTTGGCTTATGGTCATGCTATTCAGTATCAGGATATGATATGTATTTTTAGCAACAAAATACAAATGTCATTAAAGCATTTTTACTGTAGTTCTTAATTGCATTTAACCTATTTGAGCTAAATTATTGTGCTATTCAGTTAAGGGGGGTTGCAGACTAAGGGGGGTTGCAGACTACTTAGTGTTAGGGAATCATAGGAATTGGTTTTTTTTCTGAGACATTGAGCCTTCTC
>CM034701.1:110676294-110715156 GCA_020142125.1 Phrynosoma platyrhinos | reverse complement strand
TTCCCTAACACTAATCCTAAAAGTGGACTCAATTTGCACTATTTCTGGAAGACTGCAAGCCCCCTAAATTTCTGCATAGTCTAGGGATGCATCTACACTGTAGAAATAATGTAATTTGACACCCCTTTAACTGCCATAGCTCCATCATATAGAATCCTGGGATTTACAGTTTTGTGAGTCACCAGCAATCTCTGGTAGAGAAGGCTAAAGACCTTGTAAAACTACAAATCCCAGGATTCCATAAAATGGAGCAACAACACTAAAAGTGGTGTCAAACTGCATTATTTCTACAGTGTAGATGCACCCTACATATCACTCATATACACCCACAGAAATAAATTCAGAGTCAAATTAGCTTGGCATAAATCTTGACAGAGCCATACAATTTAGTCCAAACCCCATATATGCCTGCTTATAAGCAAACATTTGAAAGTTCATAGGATAAGTGCTAGACATGTGTTAAAATGACCACTGCTTCGTTACACTTTCGATTCCTACACTATTGACCAAGGCTGTTTACAGGCAGCCTATAACTCCCTGTTACAACAATACCACTGGTTACTAGTTCTTTTGTACTCTCAATTCAATGTTAGTGATGCCCTATTAAGGCTTATACAACTCAGATCCAGATTAAGTGAAAGATCATATTTCCTGGATGGACCTGCCCAAGTTCTCAGTCCCATCTCTTTCAGAAGTGCATTTTGTGGGGAGACAGGAGAGGACTGCTTCTAGACTGTGGAATGATCTTCCCAGGAAGATAGCTAGCCCCCTCCCTGTTGTTTTTCAAAAGGTCTGCAAAGATCATTTTATTCAGGCAGGCCTTCAGTGACCAGGTGGATCAACTTGGAGGTGCTGGGCTTGAAATGTCTTAATATTTTTATTAATGTGTTCTTTTAAAATATTGGTTGAACATATTAGTGTTTTAAATTAATGTGAAATAGTGCAATAGGTGTTTTAAATTAATGCGGAATTTAATATTTATAATATACTGTGCTTTATTGAATTCAAAGTCATAACTGTTAGGGGGGTTGCAGACTGCCAGAAATAGTGCAAATTGAGCCCACTTTTAGGGTTAGGGTTAGTGCTAGGGAATCATGAGAATTGTTTTTTTTTCTGGGACATTGAGCCTTTTCTGTCAGAGAGCTCTGGTGCCACAATAAACTACAGTCTCCATGATTTCCTAACCCTAACCCTAAAAGTGGACTCAATTTGCACTATTTCTGGCAGTCTGCAACCCCCCTTAGGGGGGAAGCAGACGGCAGCGCCGAGGACGCTGCAGGACGGTGCGCCGCCGGAGCGATGCAGCCGCACCGCGGTGCACCGTCGGCGCCTCTGAAAGGAGCGCTAAATCAGCGCTCCTTTCATAAGTCAGGGAAAGTGCACCCTAAACGCGTAGGGCGCACTTTCCCTGACTTATCCGCCGCAGTGCGTGCTGTCGCTGCGGCGGGAGGTTGTCCCCGAGCGCCGGCCGTGCGGAGGGCCGGCGGCTCTGAGGACGACCTCAGGAAGAGGAAGGGGCGCCGCGCGTGCGGCTGCCCCTCCTCTTCCTTGCCTCGAAGACGGCTCAATAAGCCGTCTGCCGAGGCCCTTAGTCTGGGAAGTATGCAAAGGGCTCTTGCAGCACCCATGAGACTAACTAACTAGATATGTTTTATTGAGATATATTAATATGCTCTAAGCAGCATTGCATCACAGTCTTGGAAGAAAGCCACTGAATAAAAGTAGTTGGCTTATAAGTAAGTTAAAGATTTGTTTATTTTCTAAGGTAAGTTACCAGCACAGTCTTTTTTTCAGAACTAAAGTTATCTTCAGCCTAGAAATCATAATGTATGTGTAGCCATTTGTTTCATAGCAAAAGACATCAGAATTCATACCTAGACCACTTTTCTTTTTGACTTCTATGATTAGATTACTCCATCCATCTATAAATCATGGCTTCCTGATACATTTCTGAGCATCTGTTGAATAATTTAAACATTATTTCAGTGGGTGAGACTGTGAATTAATCATGAGTAGCTAGTCCTTTGGACTTCTATCATTTTATTTAGGGCCTTTGCAGACTGCCAGAAATAGTGCACATTAAATTGAGGCGCTGCCCTGGCTCAGTGCTAGGGAATCATGGGAACTGTAATTTATTGTGGCACCACAGCTCTCTGACAGAGAAGGCTCAATGTCTCAGGAAAAAATACAGTTCCCATGACTCCCTAGCACTGAGCAAGGGCAGTGCCTCAATTTAATGTGCACTATTTCTGGCAGTCTGCAAAGGCCCTTAGACTATAAAATGATGTCAGTTTCATTAACGAATTCTTGAGCCACTAAATTCTATAACAGTCGGTTATTGAAACCCTTAGGAGTAGATTCCACTGAAATCAGTAGAAATTAATTGTAGAGATTAAAGGGTCCTCTGTTTGAAATTGTCATTCTTAACATAGAAGTATGTCATAAATGCACACCCACTTGAGAATTTACTTGCTTAGCGAGATTGGGGGAAAAGTTTAGATTTATGTCCCTGCCTTCTTCAAAAATGGTGGCCAATTCAGAAAAGCACACTGGAAGAAACTGTTTAAGCCAAATTCTCCCCGTGATCAGTGGCAGTGAATGGTGAATCTCTTCTGGGTAGCTGGCAATCTGGAATGCTGGATTTTTGGTAGCTCTTTTAAGCTTCAGGCTAAAAGATGGAACTGTGAGTAACTTACACCCCATTGACATGGGGGCCAGCAGCCTTCATTATCCATGATTTAGGCACCAATTGAAAAAAGGGTTAGGTAGCTGCTTCTGCCTCCTACTCTGATATTTCCTTTGCCAAAAGCAGCCACCTTCTTTCTTTTCAAATAACATTCTTTTCTTCATTAGCACCCACATCTTCACCATTAATTTTTCCATAAATGTGATATTTTGTTCATGTTTTGTTCTGCCACTTAAGTCCAAGACTTGTTAAGTCTTATCCTTTCTTCTCCAGCCCTGTGCTGTCTATATAATGTAAGACTGTAATCCTGCACACATTGGCTGGCTCATTGGTGCAATGGAACTCATTAAGTCTTTATTTCTAAGTAAAAATACAAGGATTCAGTCAGTACTGAGATATCATTTGACAGTCCAATGGCCTTCTTTTTGTGTATTGCTTTACAGATGAAACACCAGAAAGTGACGATGATGACAATCTGTCTTCTGTCCTTCATCAAAGAGCAAAGATGCCATGGCGAGCATGTGGAAAATACCTTAGCTTAGCAGGATTCCTCCTCTTGCCTTTGCTGGTCCTTTCACAACTGCTGAAGCATTCAGTGATGGTGTCCACGGATTTTTGGCTAGCCCATTGGACATCTAATGCCATTGCTTCCAGGGGAGAAACAAACTGCTCTCGTGGGCAGGTAATAGAGTTTCTTGGCTACATCTTTTTTTTTTTCTAACACTGCAGGAGAACACTACTATATTTCTAATTTCCTAGTATGATATATATGTACTATACAAAATTCATAGGCTTTCTCTGAAGTGTTTTGCCTTTTCATAATTAAGGGCTGCAGAAAATCATTGAAAGCAATCTCAGTAGAGATTACTGCTGTTGTTTTGCCTTTCTGAGCTTGTAGCAGTGTAGGTTTTATAACAAACAGGGTGGAAACATGCTTAGACAGCTTATCCTTTAATGCTACAACACAACATTTTGAGGGGGAAAGAGGATAGTCTTTAATCAAATCCACAAGCGTCACATCTTGACTCCTCTCAGTTTTAGCCAAATCATGCCTGCTCAGCCTTCTAAACACAGTAACTCTCTCCTTTAATTTGAGCACTGCTACGTTCCTAAACATTTTTACCAGGAAGTAAATTCCACTGAAGTCAAAGGAATTTACTCCTGAGTTAGGGCCTTTGCAGACTGCTAGAAATAGTGCAAATTGAGTCCACTGTTAGGGTTAGGGTTAGGGTTGGGGTTAGGGAATCATGGGAACTGTATTTTATTGTGGCATCTGACAGAGAAGGCTCAATGTCTCAGGGAAAAAAAACAGTTCCCATGACTCCCTAGCACTAACCCTAACCCTTAAAGTGGACTCAATTTGCACTATTTCTGGCAGTCTGCAAATGCCCTTAATACATTTGGAGTTTCTTTATAAATAGTGGTAGGTCCTGTTGTTGTCAATATTTCAGTTTCATGTCACTTTTCTTTTTAAATGACATACAGTTTAACATACCCAATAAAACCTCCCACCTAGCTGCTGCTTTAAGATGATGGAATTGTTGGGGGCAATTAGCTTACACATTGTAAACTGCTTTGGGAATGCTTCAGTGCACTGAAAAGCAATATAGAAATGTACTTTTAAAATCACTTCACTCACTAACTTGTTAAACAGAAAGATTAATCCCTGTTGGAAAGATTAACCTCTGTATTTCATAATGTGAGCAGGAGGCACAAATGTTTGAAAACAAAATATTGGTAAACTGTAGTGAGAAAGAGACATTGTGAAAAACAGAGGAATATCATCCAAAATAGTAACTCAATTTTTTTCCTTCTATTTTTCTTTAACTTCTATTGAAATGCCCATCATGTGAGTTCCACTTCCTCGCTCCATAACATTGATGAACATAATAATAATATATTTATTTCCCATCATGGGGATTATTTATTTCAGAAAAGCTAACAGCCTAAAGCAGGGGTAGGCAACCTAAGGCCCGGGGGCCGAATGCGGCCCCCTGAGGCCTTTGGACCGGCCCCAGGCCGGTCCTGCCGCCGCCGCCACCGCCGTCCACCATGATGATATTGATTATTGTTGTTATTACTTGTTCTTGGGGTTTTCTTGGCAAAATTTCCACAGGGATTTGCCATGGCTTTTCTGGGGCTGAGAGAGTATGCATGCATATATATTTTTTATTTTTTTAAATTCTTTTTTATTTATTTATTTATTATTTTTGGTGCTTCGGCCCCCCAATTGTCTGAGGGACAGTAACCCGGCCCCCGGCTCAAAAAGGTTGCCTACCCCTGGCCTAAAGCAAACCATTATAGTAATATTTTCTCAAGGAGTTAGATTATCTGAAACTTTCCATTGAAGCTATAAATGATGCATAACTGTGGCAACCTATTTGTAAAATTACATAAACAGAAATGAAATGGAAATGTTGTCAGTGTTAAAAGACATAATTGATTCAAAGAACACCATTGTTATTAATGTGCAGTTTCAAGAAGGGACTAATTAATTGTGTGGGCTGGATGTGGTGCTTGCTTTGTTTAATTAAAATCCAGTTTGAAGCATTTGGGGCAATTTCTATTAATGAGCAAACAATCTGGCTGCAAATAAGTAATAATTTAGATGGATATTATTAAAATGTTAATCTATTTTAGCCACAATATTTGAAATTTATTTTAATGTTTAACTGAAATCATTGTGAAATGAAAAGGCTGAGTTTTAACAAATATGAATTCTAAATGCTGAATACATTATTTTCAAAGAATTATGTAAGAGATGGTGTGAACATATTTGTTTTCCCTGTGTACCTTCAAGTCATTTCTGACTTAGAGCAACACTAAGGCAACCCTACTGTGGGGTTTCCTTGGCAAGATTTGTTCAAAGGGGAGTTTGCCTTTGCATCCCTCTGAAGCTGAGAGAGTGTAACTTGTCCAAGGCCATACAGTGAGTTTCCATGGCTGAATGGGGATTTGAACCCTGGGCTCCAGAGTCATAATCAAATGCTAAAAACCACTGCACCACACTAAATGTGAATATTGTAAATAGGTAAGAGAAAAATATCCTAGGGCCTTTGATCTTGTAAATTTAAATGACTCCAGGTATGTTTTTCTTTTCTTTCAGAGTCATTCTTTTTGTTCTTCCTTCTTTAGGAATGCAGATTTGACCATTCCCACTATTCAAAGATATTCACCATTCTTTGCAGCCTTGGGATTATACTATGTCTTATAACATCAATAGCAGTAGAATGGACTGGTTTAAAAGTTGCCAAGAAACTACATTGTCTTCTGCTGAATAAAATTATTTTGGCCCCAATGAGGTACTCTGCTATATGAAATCAGAAAAACAAATTACACACACACACTATATCTATCTATCTATCTATATATATATATAGATGTGTGTGTGTGTGTGTGTGTGTGTGTGTGTGTTAGAATATTTTGTGTTCAGTTTCAGCATATATGATTTGTTTTTGTTTGTTACTTCTTCAACTTTTAGTGCAATCTCTGGAAATAACTTCAGGCATGAACTGCATTATAAAAGCGTATTCTATTTTCTTTCCCGAAAATAAACATGGGATGATCTCAGAAAGCTATGAATGACCTAATCTAGTCTACTGTTCTCATCTTATTTTCCACTTGACCCAATGAGCGTTAGGTGAAAATCTAACTGTTTTGTTCTGGATATGTAGATTGATTTTTAGAAACTTCATTTATTAGCATTGGATAGAAAATCAATATTATGCTATGTTTATGAAATGATTTATTAATTGTGTTACTGATTTTATATTCAGATAGGTGACAGATTTTCTGCTGTCCTTTATATCTCTTAATAGGAAATATATTGCTAGGGTAATTGTATTCAAGGAATTAAGAAATCTGAAAGAGTGATGCAAAGTTAATGCAATTATATTGTTTAGAATAGCATAATCAGGAATTCTGTAACCCTATCAAGCAATCTCTTGTTTCCTTTTGTTAAATTATAGGCTACAGTGAAGTGCATAGTTAGGAATAAATAAAATCAGCATAAGTCAATTTTAAAACTTTCTTCAGTGTCAAACTAGGTGGTCTTTATTGCCTATGAACAGGTTCTTTGAAACAACACCTCTGGGAAGTATACTGAACAGATTTTCAGCTGACTGTAACACTATTGACCAGGTACTTTTCAATAGTATTCAATAAAAGTGAATTTTAATTTTGTCAGACATTTTCAATACAATAAAAATTTGGACAATATAAACAATGATTGCATACTGTGAGGAAATCTTAAATGTAATTCTTAATTCTTACATTTAAATTCTTAATTGTAAATCTTTCAAATAAAAAAAGAAAAGGAAACAAATGACTCTTAATTAGAGGAAGCTGACTTGATTATAGGTTTGGTTTTTTTAAAAAAAAAATAGACATTAAAAAGCTACCATGCCATCAGAGCATGAACAGCTGCATCCAAAGGTTACCTTTGACTGACATTTTTGCTGTTAGTCTAGTCTCAGGGTCTTCAGATGTACAGCAATATACAGTGGTTTGTATTAACTAAACTGAGAATCCACACCATAGTTTGAACTTCCAAATATACCACAGACAAAGCATGCTTCTGAATTGCTTATCTTCTTTTATTTCTGATCTAATCATCTTTATTAGGTCTCTCTTGTCTCCATGCCACAGCATCTTGCTGGGAGAAAACAAAGACCTTAACTGTGATTTCAGATAGATAACAAACCCCAGTTAGTACAAACTGTAGTTTACAAGCCAAATTCAAACTGTGGTTTCAGATCTCAATTAATTGTTCCCAGATAAATCAAAGTTAGGGCACAGGCCTGGATTCAGACATTAAGACATGCCAGTAGCATTCTTGGGGGAGGATGCAGGCTGCACCAGGTGAAACCCCAGAAGGGGGTGAGACCACAGATGAGGGGATGACAACCGATCGGCCCCACCACCCACAGGCACTCCTTGGACCGACTAGAGTGTCCCTTAGGGCCATTCCAGGCCTCATGGGAGTGTCTCCAGCCCAGGCGGGTGGCGTGCAGCCATTTCCCCTGCCCACTGTGCCATTTTTCCGGCCAGCGTGGGGCTCCTCAGGCTCACACTGCCATTCTTCTGGCCGGTGCAGGTCTCTAGCAAGCTTCCTTGCACAGCAGCACAGCTGTTTCTCTGGCCCCATGCCACCTGACCCCCACCCCCAGAAGTCCTGCCTCTGGAAGTCCTGCTCCCCAGAAGCCCCGCCGCCCCCGCACTAGGTGACACCCTGGACGGGTATGCCACTGAGACCTGCTGTCCCAACTCATGTGTCTGCTGAAGGGGGGGATTAAGATTCATCTGCCCAGGTGTCAAGTATTATTATTATTATTATTATTATTATTAGTTCTCTTAGCCTTTTGTTATGCAATTAATTGTGCTTAAACCTGTCCTACAAAGAATTATGTCATTCATAGTTCCAAATTTCATCCAATGACAGATATGTAGAAAAAAATCTGCCTAAGCAATGAGGCTATATATAAACATTTTCACCAGTATCCCCCACTTGTTTTGCTGAAAAATATTCAAAACCATATATGGCACTATTGATTTCATTTAATCTTTTACTTGTTTTGTGTTTCACTTAATACTTATCATTGTTATATTCTCTGTGTTTATCTGCTTAGCATATTCCTGCCACCTTGGAGTGTTTGAGCCGTTCCACCTTGCTCTGTTTATCAGCACTTGGTGTGATTTCATATGTTACGCCTGTGTTTCTCATAGCGCTACTTCCTCTTGCTGTCATATGCTATTTCATCCAAAAATACTTTAGAGTAGCATCAAGGTAAGAATTTCACAAGTATATTAAAATTTAAGGGGAAATAATTTGCTTCCGTGTAAATTTGTGTGTATGTACATATAACACAACATAGAAACACACATGCTAATAAAATGTGGATTAGACAATGCAACTCTTAAATGGATTTGTGATAAGTTGACTGGCCAAACCCAAAGGATACTCAGCAATGCCTCCTCTTCATCCTGGAGAAAAATGACCAGTGGGGTGCCACAGGGATCTGTCCTGGGTCCAGTGATATTCAACATCATTTTCAATGACTTAGATGAAAGAATAGGGGCATGCTTATCAAATTTGCAGATGACACCAAATTAGGAGGAATAGCTAATACCCCAGAGGACAGGATCAAAATTCAAAATGACTTTAATACATTAGAAAACTTGGCCAAAGCTAACAAAATGAATTTCAGCACAAAGATATGTAAGGTACTGCACTTAGGGCAAAAAAAAAAAAATGAAATGAAATGCATAGATATAAGATGGGGGACACCTGGCTTAACAAGACTACATGTGAAGGGGATCTAGGAGTCCTAGTAGAGCATAAGTTGAATATGAGTCAACAGTGTGACACAGCAGCTAAAAGAACCAATGTGATTCTAGGCTGCATTAATAGAAGTATAGTGTCTAGATCAGGGGTAGGCAACCTTTTTGAGCTGGGGGCCGGGTTGCTGTCCCTCAGACAATTGGGGGGGCCGAAGCACCAAAAATAAATAAATAAATAAATATTTTTTTTTAAAAAAAATTTAAAATTAAAAAATATATGCATGCACACTCTCTCAGCCCCAGAAAAGCCATGGCAAAACCCCTGTGGAGATTTTGCCAAGAAAACCCCAAGAACAAGTAATAACAACAATAATCAATATCATCATGGCAGGTGGTGGCAGCGGCGGCGGAGGCAGGACTGGCCTGGGGCCGGTCCAAAGGCCTCTGGGGGCCGCATCCGGCCCCCAGGCCTTAGGTTGACTACCCCTGGTCTAGATCAAGGGAAGTAATTCTGCCTTACCAGAATACTGTATCCAGTTCTGGGCACCACAATTCAAAAAGGATGTTGAAAAGCTGTAGTATGCCCAGTTGAGGGAAACCAAAATGGTGACAGGTCTGGAAACCATGCCCTGTGAGGAGAAACTTAGGGAGCTAAGTATCCTGGAGAAGAGAAGGTTAAGAGATGGTATGATAGACTTGTTTAAATATTTAAAGGGATGTCATATTGAGAATGGAGAAAGCTTGTTTTCTGCTGCTCCAGAGAATAGGACCTGGAACAATGGATGCAAGCTACAGGAAAAAAGATTCCACCTCAACATTAGGAGGAACTTCCTGACAGTAAGAGCATGGCAAAGTGTTGGACTGGATGGCCCTTGTGGTTTCTTCCAACTCTATGATTCTATGAAATGCTAAATACCTCACAATGAACCCATCTTTGAGCTACTGCATAACTTTTAACATTGGTTAAAAACACATCGATAAAAAGAAACAGACTTCTGTGCTTTTATTTTATTAAGCAAGCTAACTCAAATTGTTTTCATTTTTAAAATACCACACCTCTTCCAAAAAAAATTAAAATGTAGTGGGGGGGGACCCTGGCTGCTTTTTTTAAAACCAATAGGTTTTAAAAATAAAACATTAACATTTGTTTTTAGGGACCTGCAGCAGTTAGATGACAGTACTCAGCTCCCATTACTTTCTCACTTCTCAGAGACTGTGGAAGGTCTGACAACTATACGAGCATTCAGGTATTTTTAACCTAATTGCACTTGTTTCCATCACTACAAGTAATTTATTTATTTTGTGCTAAATAAATAGCCTGACTCCATATCTAATAAGGACAAATAATTGCAGTTTTATTTCTGCATGTATATATGTATGTGCCCCCTATGTACATGTCATGTACAGGAATAGTTTGGTTCAGAAGGCTGTGAAATCGGAAAACTTTTAATCAGAAACTATGGATGTACTCAATAGACATATGTTGACAGGACTGAAAAGCCAGTATTAGCAATGCATATTGAAAGCATACATAAATTCAAATTTTAAGCAGGCCATACTCTCATTTATCATTAAACCAAGACACACTCTTTTTTCCCCTTTCCCATGTGAGCCCCCCCCTCCTTCTTGCATGCTAGATGTTCTCAAGAGACTGACCTTGGCTCTCTAGACCAGGGGTAGGCAACCTTTCCCCTTTAAGGACCGAGGGACTTCAGCTCCCAGAATCCCAGGAGCTATTGGCCAACATGGCTGAGGCTTCTGGGAGCTGAAGTCCCTTGGCCCTTAAAGGGGAAAGGTTGCCTACCCCTGCTCTAGACACAGCCTTAGCTCCCTTCCTACCTGCTCATAGCCACAAAGGAATGTGAGGAACAATCTTAGCAAAACACACTATTACATGTCCCATAATTTAGCAGCAGTCCTCTGTAATATATTGTGAGCAAGCAAAGCTGTGACAAGCAAATACAGCTCTCTTAACCATGGCAGGCAAGCCAAAGGACTGTGTTCCTGACAGTATGTATGTATGTTAGTATTTATATGGTATACAAGCAATCTATTGATATTTTCATTTATTTAGAACATTTTTAGATTGTCGCTACACTCGCTGAGTTGATATGAAGACAAAAATAAAATACAGAAACTACAGAAAGCTGCACAACTTTTTGTACAAATAAACTGGGCATTAATAATAAAAACAGCAACATAAATTATTTAAAAACTAAATGCAGCAATATTGTGTTCACTAGACAGCTAAAGGATAATAAAGAGTAGTGTAACCTCCTTGTAGAGGGTGTCTCATAACAGGTCTCAGTTACGTGAAGGACCCTGAATAAAATGTCCAACAAACTCATTTCTCTAGAAGAAGAAAGAAGTAGTATTATCTCAGATCATAGATGTAAATTATGATCAGGCTCATACAAGAGGAAACAGTTTCTAAAACAGTTATGTTTTTGTAAGTAAGAACCATGAATTGGGCTTCGAAACAAATTGGAAACAGGTGAAGATGCTTCAAAACTTGGGCCAGAATTCTGCATGTGTTACTTAGTTGCATAGCTACCTTAGCTTCATAACTAAGTAGCACCTCCTGTCCCAAACCACCATCACCCCCAAATCCTGATTTACTGGGCAACAGTCACTCCAAGAGACTGGGATCTATTCCCCTGTCAGTTGGGACACAAGACTGATATTTTCACCTCATATTTCCCATAAGTGATCTTCAGTATGAGGAAGAATTGTGAATAGGGATCCTGCATCTGACTGTCACATCAGAAATTGCTCAGAGGAGGAGAGGTGGAAATATCAGTCTGGTGCATCCCAATCAACTGGAGAAGAGATGCCCATCGCTAATAATGGCTGCTGCCCAGTAAGACAAGACTGAGGACGTTTATGATCTCTAAGTATTCCCTATGCCAGTGGCAAACCTTTTAGGAGCTGAGTGCCCAAACTAAAAGGCATCCTAGGACTAATAATAATAATAATAATAATAATAATAATAATAATAATAATAATTTTTATTTATAACCCGCCCCTCTGCATGGCAATCGGGGCAGGGAACAACAAGTTTAAAAACAAACAAAGTTAAAAATCAATCCCTCATCCCATAATTACCTGGTGCTGGAGGGGGCAGGACTCCAGGGGAATGGGACTTCTGGGGCGGGACTGTTCCTCCTCCTCTCCAGAGGCAGCTGAAGTCCTGGGATGGCCAGAAAGAGGACAAACAGGCGCATGCCTGATCTTCTCCCCACCCTTCGCATGCCAGGAAAAATGGCTTCTCATGCCACCTCTGGCGCACTTGCCATAGGTTTGCCACCATGGCCCTATGCTATTGAATACATAGGGATCATGAATAGGATCACTTATTAATGTGTAACACTAGGTTGCACACTTGTAATTGTAAATATGAATTCCATTCTTAGTCTGTAAAATGTAGGCTAGATAACACTGCAGTTACAGCATTTTGCCCCAAATTTCCAGAGACACTTTAGTGTTACAATCTGGTCTTAAGCTTCCCTGATGTGATTGTCATGTTCTCTTTAACTTGTGTAGTGATCAGCAGCCTATCTACCACTGTGCCTTTTTGACTTTTTGTTCCTCATTTGCTAGTAATATTGATTCTAGACTAGTGGGTTGTTGGTCAGCATGTGGGATTCAGACCTTAATACCTTAAAATGAATTGCTTCTTGAGGTGACCAGCTCAAAATTTAGTCAGGCAAACTGATTTCAAACTAATGTATAAATATTTGTTTCTATTTGGGCTAGATGTTTATCAGTTAAATATTTTATTTGCTGCTAGTTCCATATACAGCTTAGCTATATTTAGGTGTTTTTCAGCAGCTGCCTCACAAGCAATAGAAGTGACATTTGAAATCTGAATTCTAATCGCTAGGCAAAGTACTGAGATCATGCATTTCTAAAATTATCTCAGTAACAAAATCAAGTTAAGGAGCTAATTTAGCATATCCTTGTTTATCTTGACCTTCATTGTAGCTGTCCGAAATTTAATCAACATGGGCAGGAAATAATTATGTGCAACAAATAAATCTTCAATTATAAGAATCTTTATTTTTATAATTCCCTGCATGCTATTTTGTCTATTACAGAACTGTATTCTGCTGCTATTAAGCTAAAGTATACATGAAACATGAACTCTGCATGAACTTAACCTATGACTAAGTAAATGTCTGGTAGCAAAGAACTAGAATTTAATCTAAATAATTAACCAGCACAGATGTATTCTACAGCGTAATAATCTAAAGACATTAATACTTTTAAAAGTCAGAGAACTGTATGATTCACAAAATAACCTTCTCAAATCCTCCTAGCTCTTGCTAGTGTGGTTATGCATATAAAGATTTGTATTCCTTTATAATAGTTTATAACGCTTTGTATTTATTTATATTTCTCTACCGTTATTAGTCCCCAAATTCCTTTCAAAATTGCTTATTTGAGATATGCAAGCTATTATATCTGACTTCTTCGTACAGAATAAGCTGTTATCCTAACATCTGGATCTCATTATTAAATGGATTATATTCGATTTTTTTCTTATCATGTGCCACTTATGACACAGAAAATATTTCTTTAGTCTTCACGTATCATTCTTCTTTTCCAAAGGTATGAATCCCGGTTTAAACAGAAACTTCTTGAATATACGGATTCTAACAACATCGCTTCCCTTTTCCTTACAGCTGCCAATCGCTGGCTGGAAGTTCGAATGGTAAGTGCTCTAGGGCTATATAAAATTATGTGTTTTGTCATGAGATTGTATATTCTTATAAACTTAATTGCAAATAGCTTTCTGATTAGGTTTTTGTGACTTTAACAGATGCATAGCAACCAAATTCGTTTTTTTAAAAAAAAAACTTTTTTCTAACCAAGAAAAAATTAACTTTGCTGAATTTTTACTTGTCACACAGATATCAAAGGAATTGTCAATCCACATTGACAAGAAACATCTTTGTAAATTGACCCTGTTATGCCATTTTTACTAAGATTATTAAGATCTTGGTAAAGAACTTGGGCCAGTCAAAGTACTCTCATCCCAGACCAATCTGTGAATGGCTTCACATTCTCACTGCTTGTACAGAAAGTTGTCCAAGGTCTCTCATGCAAATAGTGGGAGCCAATGGTAGTGGCCAGCCTCAGCCACCTGCTGCCTTTGTGTATTACCACCAAAGAAGGAGACAGACACCCAAATGCACTTGCTTCCAAGCAGAGGCTTGCTCTGTCAAGAAATGACTGGCTCTTGAATGTCTGGCTCTGTTCAATCCTCAGAACCAAGATAGAAGAGGTCAAAAAAGGCACAGGCAGTATCCCAAATCTCTTCTAGTACCCTGTCACTGAGGACTGTACAGAATCTCCATACATCCAGCCTTTACAGGTGATACAGGTGATACAATGACCTCCAGGTCATTTTTATTTATTTATTTTAATAATGTGTATAAAACAAAAATGATAAACACAACCACATTTACATATTTCCAACTATCATCATATTTTCAACTTTTACAATTTCAAGTAATTTAATGTTCCCTATATATTATTATATAATATAATCACTTCAAAACCATAAAATAACGGTAAGTAATCTATAAAGATTTTTTAAAATAAATTATGCTACGCTTTCTTACGTTGTCTTATTTTATTTCCTGCTTACAACATTTCAAAGTTTCTTCCCACTTCCTTTCATATTGTTGTGTTGTTTTGCTTATTGCATACATTGATAATCTATCCATGTTTGCTAAATCTAACAGTTTTATTTCCCATTCCCTTATTGTGGGAATTTCTTGGAGCTTCCAATAATGTGCATAGATTATCCATGCAGCAGTTAACATATATAACATTATGTTTTTCTTTTCACCATTTAACTTGTGGTTTACTTCATCTGTTATATTTAACAGAAAGATTTCTGTCTTTAGAGGGATATCAACATTTAGTATTTGTCTCATGTATTTATCAGTGTCTTGCCAGAATTTTTTGGCCTTGCTGCAGTGCCACCACATATGAAACATGGTTCCCACTTTATCTTTACACTTCCAACATTTATCGTTGGTCTGTTTTTGTATCACCAGATATTGACCAAGGATTGTTAACAGACATTGGCAATTTCCCATTGGTGACATATGAGTGCTTATGTGTGACCTAACACATTTGTATGCCTCTTTGTGTACAATGAGCTGTTCTGTAGCTCTGTACTATATCCCAATCCTCTTCTCCAGCAGCTGTCAAGCCCTGGGAAGAATTGGCACTGCTGCTGCTGCAGCTTATAGGTTGGAGTGGAGGGAGGAGAGAACAGTTTAGTGGAGGAAGATACAGCTGATCTAGACTCTGAGGTGAAGGGAAAGGAAGGTGCCCTTCATCTGTAAATGTGCTGACAGTCTCCTCTAAGCCAAGACCAGTGGCTTCTGGAGGCCCACAATCTTCAGTCCTGCACTAGATGGATGACATGTCCAGGAGCCAGCTACTTGCACTCAGTGTCAGGGAGTTTATGAGGATAAAATGAATAAGGCAAAATCATGGATGCTTCAACTTTTAAAATTATGTATGCATTTCATTTTTAAATGTTTTTAAATGTTTACACTTTAATTGTTTTTTTATTACATTGCAAATTATTCAAACTGATTTTATTGAGAGCCACCCAGAAGTGTTATGGATCACAACAGAAACATTTTGAATGAATGAATGAATGAATGAATGAATGAAGTGAAGCCTTAAGAGCTTGAGACAAAAGTTAGGATAAACAAGCAATGAAAAGAATGACATCTTCTACACTTTGGTTATTTACATTCTTATTATTTCTTTAGGAATATATTGGGGCATGTGTGGTACTCATTGCAGCTGTTGCTTCAATTACAAACTCTCTGTACAACAAGCTCTCTTCAGGTCTTGTAGGCTTGGGACTAACATATGCTCTGATGGTAAGTGAATTAAAATGAAGATACTCTCTTCAGGCATTGGGAGAGAGTGGAAGGATTAATGTTGCCTTTCCACCTCCCAAACTGTGCAGCAAGATATAGGCCTAAGCATTCAATTGTTTCATGTTTGATACACTGACCATAAATATGGGGTAGGACAAACTGAAGGGTATAATTGCAGTGCCTTTATTGATACTGACATATTACAGCCTCATTGACAAACGTTCCAGTAGGACAGAAGAACTACATAGTATTTAGCCTTCTGTATAATGGGAACTCCACTTTTCTTGTAAAAGCAAACAGTGACATTGGATCATTTTGAAGTCTGACTTATGAGATCACTGCTATATTATATATACTAGTTATACAGATAAATCTTATTTTAGGTATCCAACTACTTAAACTGGATGGTTCGCAACTTGGCTGATATGGAACTCCAGCTTGGAGCTGTGAAAAGATTCAATAGCCTTATTAAAACAGAAGCAGAAAACTATGAAGGGTTGCTCTGTGAGTATACTCCTATATATGTTGCAGGGAGGGCTTCTTAAATGTTTAATAATTACCAGTGAAGAACAGTGAAATACCATGCTTATCATCAGCAGTTGCTCTTTTTATATACTGTATTTTGCTTTGTATATAGCAGCTGCACAGATTCCTCAGAACTGGCCTGACCAGGGTGAGATTCAAATACAGAATCTGAGTGTCCGCTATGACAGTACTCTGAAGCCTGTGCTAAAACATGTCAATGCTCACATTTCTCCAGGACAAAAGGTAATTTAGAAATGAACACTCAAAATGATGTCTTTAGTTTTCAGTGTTGGATAAAACATATCTTCAAAACAGAGAGCAGTTGTTCCTTAATTAATCCTAACAAATTGTCTCCATTCTATATAAGATGCACAAGATTGTTACGCTAATCTTATTTTTAAAAGATGTTTGTCAGCATTCTTATGAGGCTTGCTTATTAAAATGGTTTTGTTGTTGTTGTTGTTGTTGTTATCATTCCAGTGTGTTCTTAAGCATATTTACACAAGAGTATGATCCACTGAATTATTACCCTGTCCCCCTACCACTCTACATGCGTACAGTTGTAGTCCTAGCACTATGCTAAAAGGACAAGTCAATTCTGCCTTGTGGGCAACCCTATTATTTGGTTCTCTTGGCAAGATTTATTCAGAGGAGTTTCCCATTGCTTTCCTCTAATTGTGGTTGCTAATTGTGACCTCTTATACAACTGGATGTCTCTTTCACCTCCTCTCCACTGTACCTCCATTCACTCACTATTAATTTACTCCAGAGTGTTATCTAGCCTACTAGTGCAGATTTGGGAATGTGCAGGATATTGGAATATATTTCACTAGCACTGCTGTCTCACTGTCTGGCCCCTTATCTCCTTCCGTAAACATTAGAAATTGCAACTTTACGGTAGAAAGAGAGAAATGACCACTATCTTAAGCCAGTGGGTTAAATGGTCTGTGCACAATCCTTCTCACATTTAGAACACTTCTGGAACAATAAGCATAGCTAGTAATATTTTCAAATCTTTAACTGATCATATATTATCTTTGTCTTCTCCAGATTGTAGGCTGCCACTGATAATGTAACTCTATGTTTGCATGACTCACTTTTAAAATAATATAATAAATATTTTAAATTACTATTTTCATATTAATATTTTCTCATATTAATATTTTCTCTGCTGTTTCTGTTGTAAACATGTGTTCTATTTCTGGTTTTCAGATTGGAATATGTGGTCGAACCGGCAGTGGGAAATCATCCTTTTCTCTTGCCTTTTTCAGAATGGTTGACACTTTTGAAGGTGGGTCTGTACCTGTACACAACAGGCTATACTTCAAAGCAAAGCAAAGGGACCACATGCAAAACAACCTCTCCCCTGTCGCCCTTTTTTGCAGCTCTCCACTCCTCCAGACCTCCTCCCTTTTTGGGGGCAAAAAACAGTGAATTGCCTGTCCTGGGAAACTCCAGAAATGGCAATTCATATTTTACTTGGATTGCAGGGTTCCCTATGCTGTTTAACTTTTTAAAATATTACCCTTTCAAAAGTAGAAGTGAAGTTATGCACACTACAGAAAAATGTCTTATTTTCAGATTAGGGGTGGTGGTTTTGTTCCATGGGTTTTTTAGCAATCTGCACATAGCCCTTGCAGTGTTCCAGGGAGAGAAAATTGGTTCCTAGACCCTTTGTGACTACCTTCCCCTGACGTACTTGTACACATCAGGATGTTAGTATTAGAGCAGCACCTCCCATTTTCATGTTACATGGATTGGGGTTGTTATAGACTTTCTTCTAGAGTGATGCCAAATTGATTCCAAGGTAATATAAAATGTTGTTAGACTTTAGCTACTTGCTTCTCTTTCCTAAAACCAAATGTCTGGTTTTGCATTTTTCCTTTTTACATGGCATTTACATCTTCGCATGTTTATAGAGTTTAGACATGGCTGCACTCCCTGAAATCAGTAATACAGTTCCATTAACTTTAGTGAGAGAAGCAACCTGGAATGTTTATGTTCTTGAGTATATATTAGTTGTGTGTATGTGCATGTATGTCCCTTCAAGTTGTCTGTCTACTTATGACAATCCAATCAATTTCATATGATTTTCTTAAGCAAGGAATACTCAGAGGTGATTTTGCCAGTTTCTTCCTCTAAATATAGCACATAGCACCTGGCATTCATTGGCAGTCTGCTATCCAAGTACTAACCAGATCTGACCTGCTTAGCTTCCAAGATCAAGTGGGATCTGGTGCCTTTAGGATTCATTATGGGAATCTAGGACCATTCTTTTCATGTTTTAGTGATTCAAATAACAAAGAACTACTGTGTGCACTTGTGGATGTTTTCTGAATGCATCAGAAGTATCAGGAATCTATTCATATAACCAGGCTCTTACTGGTCTCATAGGAGAAACTTCAGTTTATCCTTTGAGAAAACATGAGGGGCAAGATATGTTGTAGATTCTGCACAATCATGGAAAATAACACATGACATGTAGGTTAGATCCATAGTACTGTGTCTGGAAGTTCACTCATAGAATGGTGCAGTCTCTGGTATTGACTCCCTCCATAGTTCAAAAAAAATCTGTTGTAAAGAGTAGGAGAGTAAAGAGTAGCAAGAGGATAAAAGGTGACTGCAAGGAAGATCAGAGTAAATCAGTTCTGTCTCTTCACTTCCATTTTCAGCAAATTCTACTAGAGCCAGGCTCATTCCATTCAAGGAAAAACTCCTGTTTGCAGCAGGGCACCTTTTGATTCAACCTGTAGTATTTGGTGCACAATCTGATACAAATATCCTGGAAATTCCAACTCTTTTTTAAAAAGAGTTCTGATATTTGTTATGACTATGCAAGTTATGTAGGCTTTCTTAATGTGTGTATTTTCAGCAAATGCAATAAGACCTTAAAGCACAATACAACCAAAATTACCATAGGTACTTTTAAACTGCATTGTTTGAACTGGCAGAACACTGAGCTTTCACTTATTGTTCTTACTGAATTCAGTAGGGCTATTTTTTTAGTTTGATTGCAACATAGTTTACACTGAACTACCTGCAGCTCTCCAGATTAAGATGACATCCTGCATTTAGTTATATTTGTTGTTGTTGTTGTTATTGTGTTCCTTCCAGTCATTTCTTACTTATAGCAACCCTAAGGTGAACTTATCATGGGATTTTCTTGGCAAGATTTGATCAGAAGATGTTTGTCAATGCCTTTCTCTGAAGCTGAGAGAGGCTGACCTGCCCAAGATCACCCAGTGGGTTTCATGGTCAAACTGGGTCTTGAACCCTGGTCTCCAGAGTAGTAATCCAGCACTCAAATCACTATGCCACACTGGCTCTCATTAATTTATTTCAATATTTATTTCAATAACATTTGAGCACTGTTAACTCAGTACAACAGTATATCCCAATCTTATATATCCATTCAGTTACAGTGGAATAAAAAGTAGTTTCAATCATTGTGGCTGTGATAAGGTATTACTCTCTCTTTTTCTGCTCTTTTTTTCTGTTCAATAAAAGTGCTTTACATTCAGTGTGATATATTTTAATTAGAAAAATATGCCACACCATGAAGAATATAAACCACATGCATTTTGCTTTAAAACAACAGGAAGAATCATAATAGACGGTATAGACATTGCCAAGCTTCCCTTACAAACACTGAGGTCCAGGTTGTCCATCATTCTTCAAGATCCTATTTTATTCAGCGGCACAATCCGGTAAGTGATATTGTCATCCATTAGGAAGAGTCCTAGTTATACTCTCTACTGTCAGTCTTTGCAATGTGGACAGATTTTTGCTGCAAAATTATCACTTGCTGCTATTAGGACTTTCAGTTCTCCCAATAGCCAGAGATAAATGTTCTCCCAATAGGCAAAAATAAATGTTATTTATAAGAAAAGAAGTCTAATGTTTTCATTAATTCTTAATTGGGGCTTGGTCTACAATCCACTCCTGGTCCAAAAGCTACAAAGTAAAGAACTGTAGAGTTTCTATATGTGTCCCTCCATCATATCCTCATGTTATTTTCTTTTATGACATACTGTTTGATTTTACAATGAAAAATACGTAACTACTTCCTATGTTTACCTGAACATAGCAAGATGATTTAGAAATGGCTGTTTGTATTCATTTTTATTTATCTACCTATTCCAGCCATTTTTATTTTATGGAGGCCAGAGCTAAATATTGTAAAGCATGTACAGTTACATCAAATAACAACAAAAACATGTTTCTTTGTCACACACAGTCTTATGGATCCTGTACTTTAAACTGCAAAACAAAACAATTATTTCATGTTGCTTCTCTCTATACGGTTGACAAAAAGCTTAAAGTCTTGATATGCTTTGGCTATATTTCCCCCCTCAGATTTAACCTGGATCCAGAAAAGAAATGTACAGACAGTATGCTGTGGGAAGCTTTGGAAATAGCACAACTGAAGCATGTGGTGAAAGCTTTACCTGGAGGGCTAGGTAATAACTCCTTTATGTGTGTGGATAGCCAACGTTAAAAAGAGTTAGAAGTGGCATTGTGGAATACGTATTGTTATCCAATATGCTTTCATTTTTTTTTCATTCTTGCAGCAGTGCTAGTAAAACTGGTTTTCTACATTTCTACAGGTCTTTCAGCAGCAAATTAGAAAGGCTTAAGATAAAGTAGGCACAAAACATTAAACCTCAGTTTAATGAGATCCTGCATCATTTGTATGGATCATAATGCTCTACACATGCAGCTCTGCAACTCTCCCCCTACAGCAGTTGCGCCGGTACAAAAGAGCCTGTTTGCCTTTGGTGGGTAATAAAAGGCCACAACTTTATTTATCTGTACAGAGATCATAAATGACAGTTTAACAGCCATAAATCAATCATATTGTTTGTTATCCATTTGACATATGTGTATACACCTATATCATAAATCAGGATGTAAATCAAATCATAAATCATGTCATAAATCCAGCCATAAATTAGTCGTGTCAATATTTAGGTCATAAATCAAGCCATAAATCATGTCATAAATCATTCATAGGCCAACATCTATAATCGATCATATTGGCTAATAAGGCCATAAATCACCAGCTGTCATCATAAATCAATCATCCATCATAAATCTTAATATGTTGTTTTAATATAATTCATTACCACTACCGCTAGGTGCCCATATGACCCCATCCAAGTTGTGACAAAAGCAGTAAACAACACTAAATCACAAAGCTAAAGGTTAAACCTAGGAAAAATTCAATACACATACAGGCTTCATAATGAATACACCCAGAATGACTAACACTGTACAACACTAACTAAGGCCACAAATCTCCCAGGGAGGGCAAAAAACCCATGCTCATATAGCACTGGGAAAATTCCCTCCCAGCCCCGGAATGTGACCAGCAAAAGCCTGAGGATACCCAGATCTTGCAAGATTACACAATCTCACAAGATTATGTGGGTTGCCTGGGGGATCTTGCAAGATCCTCCTGATTGGCTGGGAGACACAGGAAGGAGCAAGACTTCTTACAGCCTCCACCAATTGCAGCAGTGACCTCCCAAAATGGCCAGTGAAACAAGAGGCCCCTCTGATGAGTTGAGGGGCTCTTTGCACCAACACAAAGGAGCTTGTTTGCCTTTGATGGGTAATAATAAGCCACAACTTTATTTATCTGTACAAGGGTCATAAATCACAGTTTGACAGCCATAAATCAATCATGTTGTTTGTTATGCATTTAACATATGTGTATACACCCATATCATAAATCATACTGTAAATCAAACCATAAATCATAAGTCCAGCCATAAATCAATCATATATCAATATTTAGGTCATAAATCAAGCCATAAATCATATCTTAAATCATTCAAACTTCAACACCTCTAATAGATCATATCTGCTAATAAGGCCATAAATCACCAGCTGTCATCATAAATCAATGATCCACTGTAAATCACAATATATTGATTAATGACCTATTTTAATCCATAGAGAGGTGCATGCCCTGCCACGGGGGGGTACAGCCTAGCTTGTCATGCCCCCCCCGAGTGACTTGCTTAATGTGTTGGACTATGGAGTCCAGATATAGATCACAGCCTGTGGGAGAGAGATGGACCGTGTTACCCCCTGTAAAGATGTTGCAATTCAAGTCTGTCATGTCCTGCCTGGAAGAGGACAAGGAGAACAAGCCAGAACCTCCTCTGGGACCTGAGTCTGCCACTGTGGAGCCTCAGCCCACCCCAGCTCTGCTTTGTCAGCTCCAGCAGAGCTAGGGTCGGGCTGAGACTCCACAGCGGCAGGCTCAGGTCAGCTCCAGCAGAGCCTCCAACAGAGCCTGTGGTCTCGCAGGAGGCTCTGCAGCCAAGCCTCCCAACAGCAGAACCTTCAGACATAGAGGAGGATCAAGGGACAATACCTACCTTCAGCCAGCATCAAGTAGAAAGGGAGGGCCTTCAGTGTTCAAGGAGACTTTATGAAAAACACCAGAGCAATCAGCCTCAGTTGAGCTCCTGCAGCTTGGTAATTTAAGCAGGTGCAGAAGGTCTGCCTCAGTGCAAGAGATTATTTGATCTTCTTAGCGAAAGCCTCTGGGTTTGGCTCTCCTTGTTCCTTGGCCTGAAACCTTGACTCTCAACCTGCTCACTTATCTTGAACTTCTGAAACCCTTGACCTTTGGACTGCCTTGTCACTTTGCCTCTCTGGAATCCTAGACCTTCGGACTGCTTGGCCATTCTCTGGACCTTTGGATTGGTAATATGGACTTTTGCTTTCTTGTTTGCATTAGCAAAAAACTTTTGTTACCTTCAGCCCTCACATGTAGTTATCAATACTCTTGCTGGCTTTCCTGGACAATATTTAGCAGACAAAGCCCCCACACAGTCCAGACTCTTTAGAATGCCCCTGGATAGTAATGAGCTGCATTGATGGCCGCTTCACTCATAGCTCCCAGACATGGTAAAAGGTGTCGGACTTCATGGAGATCTGTGATGATTCTTCGGACCAAATTGTTCTCCGCAAGATGACTCAGAAGCATGCAGGATGCAGGTGTGTAGTAACAAGTTCAATGACATGTGGCACAAAGGCTCCCCATAACATCCCTTGATGCCCAAACCAACAAATATGCGCCATCTGTGCCAGACCCACATCCCAATCTCTGTCCAACTGTAGAGCATGTCATCAGCCCAAAAAACCAAGCTTTGACCTGTAATCCAGACATCTCCATGATATCCACCTGCTCAACAGAAAACAACACATTAGAGCACCAGAGAACTGGCCTTCAGATCCCCAGTGTGGAAAGCCAGGAGCCCACTGGCCTGAGGGCAAATGTATGACTTAAAGACACCTGAGCACCACCGCCCATGTGCTGTACCCCATTGCTTTTCAGGCCATGAGATGCAGCAGCCACTGTGGTACCAATCTAGAAGGAATGAGTGGAAAATTGTGCTGCTGGAAGGCCCGAGTGCTTCAGTGCCCCACTCAGCACCACCTTGAATTGGAATTGAGTTAGGGGGAGATCAAAGGGATGTAGAAACAAATAACTGGGCACTGGTGGATACGATCCACCAGTCAGTCAAAGAGGTTACTGGGCAGTCAAAGCTAGTCAGTCAAAGAGGTTACTGGGCAAATTTGGCATGGAGGGGCCCATGATAGCGTTATGGTTTGACTCTTGCCCTTCTGGTCAGTCTTCGATTGCCTGAAGTGAATTCAGAGCCCCTGATCTGAAACCTTCACATCAGATACCAGCAGGGCCCTCTCTTAGGTATCAGAGTGAGAGCTAGGGATGAGTTTGCTAATCCTGGTGACAATGAAGAAGGCCAATGTGAAGGCCATCCGGAAGAGGGTCACTTCTCTGGGTGAACTGCATACAGTTTGGAGGGAGTGTAAAATCTGAGGAAGAACTAAATCAGAAACAGGCATACAATTATTCCAAGGAGGAGGGAGCTCCCTTGTCCACCCCTCCAAGGCCCTCCTGACTCGGAAACCTATAGTGGGCTCCATGAACCCACCCGCTCAGGAGCAGAATAACTGGCGACAAACCTCCCCATTTAAGATGGACCTCAAAGCAAAGTATGATCTCCACCCACAGGGGCCATGCCTTGATCTCAGCCACAAACTCCAAAAATTATCTAAAGGAGCGCAACGACTACTGATATGACTTGCATGTGTAAGAGGCGATGAAATGAAGAATAGCCCAGTTGATCTATAGCTGCCAAGGTTCCACAGATGGGCAGGTACTGTTATAGGCTGAGCTGATGCTCTTGGTGTTAGCTCCTGAAACCATTGAACTGAAAATGCAAGAGAGCATTCAGTAATCCCATGACACGTGAGGTCTGGAACAGAGCGTTGTGCCTCAAACATTAAAGCACCGTGGACCAAACTAGACACATCACCCTTGGGGATTTTGAGCTCTGAGAATTAATGACATTTATGATTGCCTGGCTGTGACACCAAAACCATACAGTTTTATGTGAAAATTGGTCACCCCAAGGGTGAGTGGCCACCACAATGGGAAACAGTTCAAGAAAGGTGAGATCCCATGTCACTCACATACTTACTCCAGAGGCATCAGAATGCACCTGCAAATCTGCCTTGAGAAACATCTCACCCCTCCAAAATGAGACCCCATTAAAATCCCTCAGGAAGGTGTCCCATACTCTCAAATCTTCCTGGATCCAGCTGTTGACCTGTATGTGGTGGTGCAGAGAGAAGACCCCCCCCCCTTCATGGCATGATATAAACAGGCACTAAATGCCAACCCCAGTGTCACCACCTTGAAGCAAAATTTAGCAAACCCACAAGTGATTGGAAGTCATGCAGGGTGGCTCTCCGCTACCTTCCAAAACACTCACCTGCTGTCTCAACAATCTCAATTTTTCCTGGGGGGAAGTGAGACACACCCTCGATCATATCCAGTGCAATACCAAGGAATGTAATCATAGTGGCAGGACCTTTGGTCTTCTCATGGGCAAGTGGTACACCCAACTCTATCAGGAGTTGAAATATCCATTGTCATACCCAGCCAGCCTGAGGACTCAGAGGAGGCTGATCCAGATCCTCAGTTTCCCTTCAGGCATGAAAGGGGATGAAGAGAACATACCTATCTTCAATCAACAAAGAACTCAAGGGGCATGCCTCCAGCGTTCGAGGAGGCTTTATGAGAAACACCATCTAATCAACAAACAGCTGAATTCATGAGAACTGGAAATATAAACAGGTGAAGGACACCAGACCTTGATGTCAGAAATTATCTTGAGTTTGCTGGTAAAAACACACTTGATCCTGACCTTCCTTGTGTTCTCAGCCTAGCCATCTTGACTCTCTGGAACCCCTGACCTTGGACTGCCTGATCCTCTTGCCTCACTGGAACCCTTGACCTTGGACTGCTCAACTACTCTAATAATAATAAATAATAATAAAATTTATTTATACCCCACCCCTCTGTTTAACAATCAGGGTGGCTTACAACAATTAAAATTACAACCAGAAATACAGACTAAAAAACCTGAAACCCCACTCCCCCCTCCCATTAAAAAAGTATTAAACTACATATTCTTTAAAAGATTTTAACATAAAACATCACCAAATAAAATAGGCTAATTGGAGAGACTATAAACAAATAAGAGCAGTGGGAGAGCAAAAACTGAAAGAAGTAGAGATGCATGAACTCCTGAGGCCGGGAACGTAATCAGGAAAGGCCTGTTGAAAGAGATCTGCCTTCACAGCCTTTTTAAACCTGCTTAAGGTCATGATCTGACAGATCTCGTCCAGCAGGCCATTTCATAATCTATGGCAGGGGTAGGCAACCTTTGCACTTTAAGGGCCGAGGGACTTCAGCTCCCAGAATCCCAGGAGCTATTGGCCAACATGGGACTATTGGCTAACATGGCTGAGGCTTCTGGGAGCTGAAGTCCCTCGGCCCTTAAAGGGGAAAGGTTGCCTACCCCTGATCTATGGTTTGCACCTTGGACTTTGCTTTATATCTTCTTTTCTTTAAACTGCACAAAGCTCTGTGAGCAGTTTCCTTTGTATTTTGTTTGGACTTTGGCTATCAGCATTTTTGGCCACTTTCCTGGAGCATGTCCCCACACAATGATGAGGCGGGACCCCCAGCAAACAGGAAATCATCCAGGTAATGAATGATTGAAGTATTAGCTGACCTCTTTATGGCACACCATTGAAGGAAGGTACTAAATTTTTCAAAAGCTGAGCAAGAAACCGAACACCCCATTGGCATGGCCTTGTCAAAGTACGGTAGTACATGCCTTCATGAAAACCCAGCAACTCAAAGCCCTCCAGGTGAACCAGAAGGAGCCTGAAAGCCAATTTTATGTCGCACCTAGCCATAAGGGCTCCTTTACCAAGGGCCCGCACCACTTGAATTGAAGGATACATATTTCACAGAGGCCAAGGCAGGTTTGATAGCATTGTTGACCAACTCTCCTTTAGGGTAAGATAGGTTAAAGATCAACCAGTACTCACCTGGCACCTTCTTGGGTACCACACCCAAGGGTGACAACAATAATGTTGGCATAGGTACCTTTTTGTGAGGGCCAGATATCCTGCCTACCTCCAACTCCTTTGCCAGCTTTTCCCTCACCACCCCAGGTAACTCCCTTACTGATCTTGAATTAGGTACAAAACAAAACACCCTAGGGCCGGAGTATGGAATTTGAAAACCGTGTGTGAAACTTTGAACTAAGTATTGTGCACAACCCCACTTGGGATAAATTGCTAACCAAGCAGCTAAAGCAGCCAACTTAATGGGCATTGGGGCCCTTGCCTCCGACAGAACTACCCTGAGAGATGGCACTGATCCTGGTCCTGCCCCGCTTACCTTTGAAGCATGAAGAACTGGGGTGGCTCCCGCCACAACTGTTGTAGTGATGATCAAACTTGCAAGACTGTCTCCTGCACTTACCTGCATTGTACTCCCAGAAGACACTTGATACTCTATCACCATGGCTTGCCTCACGTACTGCCCTTTCAGCTGAGTGACCATTGGCACAAAGCTATTGTCACATCGGCTTGAAAGGGAGGAGCCAAACATCACATCCAACCACAGCTTGGCTTGTATGTGGTGCCACGAAACAGAATGTCTGGAACTGTTCATCGTATTGTAGCCAGGAAGACCCCCGAAAATTGGTGTAACAATTAGTGTAAGCCTTTATATGATCTCTTGGTATTTGGACAAATCGGGGTCCTCTTGGTTAGCTTCTCCTCAATCATCCCCCTGTAAATAGTCCATCATCCAGTTCACAAAAATCCTTTTGTGCTTAGGATGCTTGTGAGGCTCAAACTCCTTAGGGAGACTAAGCACAATTCTGTCCTTTACCATTATCCTGGATTCTGGGTCCTGGAAAGTCAATGAAAAAAAATTAATGTACTCACCCTTCCGTATACACTCCTTTGTAGTGGACAGGAGATGCACACCCAAAGGGGTGGACATGCTCCCATAGGGGTTACAGTCAGAGACCTCTCCACACCCCATGGTGATGTGGACACCATCTCCAATGTCTTCGGGACTGAGATACCCAGGAAGTAGGAACTGCAACCCCAGGCCCTCAACAACCCCATTTTCCTGGACTGCAGGCCCACCCGCCTGGTTGCTGAGTGCCCACACAACCGCTGGCCAAGACCCTGAGAGAACAGACAGATTAGAAATACTTGATGTGGCTGCTTAAGGTGGGCTCTCCAATGTTGTAACTTGACCCAACAGCAGGTCCACTCTGCCAGGGGCCTGGTCTCCCTGCAGTTGGGGGGGGAGGGGGAAAGACCCTCTGTTCCATCACCCAACCCTGAGGGGGGCCCACAGCTGGCCACAGGCCTGGCTTGACGCCACCACCTGTTGCATAAACTTGTATAAGTCAGTCACTGTCGAACCTAAAGCCCCCTTCATGAGCTGAAGGATATCCGCTAATGTCGGCTGATTGCCCTCCACCCTGGCATTAGCCATTGGGGGCAGCATTGAAGGATCAACAGAGGATGGTCTAGGTGAGGGTACTTCCATCACCTGCAAAGAAGACAAGATCACCCCAAGTGCCCCTCAGGCCTCCCAGGTTCACAGTTACAGGAGCCGCCACCCCACCCCCCAATCTGTGCCTTCCTCTGGGCACACATCACCTGTCCATCTTATTTGTTAGTGAAAGGAAAACAAATGGAGGATGACCACATTGATTTTTATTCTTTGGCTGTAGTTGCAGCCAAGACAAGTCAATTCTTGGTCATCTGGACTCCCTCGTACACACACACACACACACCCATGAACAGCTACAGCAGCACTGTCAGGGCTTGACGGCTACCTTGAGGGAGTTCTTGGACAGTGTGCAAGGAGTTAGGAAGAGCTCCTTGGGTACCATGTGAAAGAAGACATACACAAGTTACACATGCATACATCAGGACCTAGATTCTAGTCACTTTGTTCTTGAGAAGGAAGAATCCCAAGTAAACCTTGAATTCTTACACAGCTCCATACCCTTTCTGTCACCCAAATCTTGAAGGAGTGTGGTAACATTCGGTTTCACTGTCCACAAAATATGAATTTTTGTTAAATCCATCAGGACTACAGTGTCCATCCAATAGATAACCTCCTATATTCTAGGATCCGTCTTTTAGTAGCCAGCTTTTAACTGTTTAACTAACCAGAGTTTGATCTTAACCATAATCTCTGGTTCATAGGTGACAAAAAGCTCTTATGGAAGAAATGAAGATCACACTGTAGGATAAACATTTGAGCAGTGAAATGTACTTATCTTATACTCCTATGTCAGAAAGAATGGGGTGGAGAGAAGTTTGCTTTCTCACAGCACAATCCTCCTTAATGAAGAGAGAGTAGGAGAAGGAAATGGATATAATGAAGAATATGAATATATATATATGAAATTTTAGTGTGCATGCACTTCTCTAAATAATTTTGCTTTGACTAGATGCTGTAGTCACTGAAGGAGGAGAAAATTTCAGTCAAGGACAAAGACAGTTGTTCTGCTTAGCTAGAGCATTTGTACGGAAGACAAGTATCTTCATCATGGATGAAGCCACAGCATCAATTGATATGGCAACTGTGAGTCAATGTATCAAATATTATTTATAAATGACAAAATGGCAGAGCTCCTGAGTTGAGAGACATATCACACATATGTAACTATGATGTGTCTCCCATGCAACCCCCCTCCCCCAAGGAAACACCTTTTTTTCATTTGTGCCCAATGATTCCATTTATGTGACTGACTCAATTAATAGAAATATCTTTTGCCTGCTTTTTAGGAAAATATTCTTCAGAAAGTTGTAATGACTGCATTTGCTGATCGTACTGTAGTGACAATTGCTGTAAGTTTTGTTTTGGTTTTTATTATTATTATATTATAACGTATTATATATTATATAACGTATTATAACATAATTGTATCTTTCTTCTTTAACCAGGCTCTTTTATTTGATTTTAAGGGAATATCTAATTAAAGTGACAGTTATTTTTAATAGATATAAGATAGATAATAGCTGGCCATAGATAGCACATGACAAGAGAGAATCTCTCTCTAAAAAATAATGGTCAGAATCCTGCTGGGGATTTATATATGCATAAACAATGTAGTTATGGTGTTACAAGAGAATCCCATCCCGATCCCCACCATCTCCACTTGCCAGCAAGCAGCCACTGCAGTCAATGGGGGTCTGTTGCCCTCTTGATTGACAAGCAGCTGGCTGATGTTTCTACCCTTTCCCATAAAAAATTCCTGGTTCAACAGCCAGAAATAGGTCCCTGCCATTTTTTACAAAAACATTTCAGTAGGCTGTTACAGATGTGTTTAGGCATCATTTTTAAAGCATGTTTTGCTTAATTATGTCAAACTCCATATCCATACATAAAAAGAAAAGTCAGCAGTGAGTCTTAAGATCTGCCCATAACAGCTCTTCACTTGGGAATGATGTCACTTGGGTTTCTTGTGGTGTATGTTTCCCAGCTAATATGAATTGGCAGCACCAGTTATGAAACTATACAGATCCCAAGTGTTTTTATTTTAGCCATTTTTATGTCAGAGGCATTACCTCTGAAATGTTTCATCAGATAAATAGGTATCATTTTCATAATGTAGGTTTGACAGCAGGAAATTCAAACAAATTGCTCTTCCAATTGGGGGGGAAGACCCCAAATAGAAAGTGTGATGGCATTACAACTGGGTTCTTGGACCTTATGGCACATCCGGCAATCTCTGCCAACACAAGATGAGGGCTCTAGGAGAGGCGGTTACCAAAGGAGGACCGTAAAGCAGTTCCAGTTCTTGATGTGTGACAGAAGCTCCAAAATGCTCAGGATGTATTTAATCTGATGATGTGTAGATGTGTTAGAGCACAAAAACCCCGTTGTGCCCACCAGCATGGTCATAACCCATCTGGAGGACATGAGGGTGGGGAAGACTGATTTTGTCTGTTCAAGAATACAGAATACAAGAATGCATAGGAATTTCAATTTATCTGTTTTAGCTCTAAAATCAGTTACATGTCACTTTTTGTACATAAAGTCCCCCACCCATTAAAATAATTAAAATACACTAAAGCAGAATAAAACAATCAAATTAACATAGATAATAATGGAGACAAAAACATCAAGCTAAACTTAAAACTAGGTTCCCCCCGCCCCAGGTCTTAATGCTTCATGTAAAGCTTTAAAGAGGTGGCACAAACTAATTTTTTCTAGAGCAAAAGTTCTATAATCTGAATGCCACAGCAGAAAAGATGCTGACTTGCTTCCCATGGTGTCTCTCCCTGTTTGCAAACTTCAAGTCCGCAGTCCCACTCTTCATGGGAAGGACAAGTGGGGAGTGATACAATGGTGGCACGCACCTGTGTGCACCATTATTTTCAATGGGGCTCAAATATTTATTTGTGAGCTGCCATTTTTGCTGGGGGTCCGGAATGGATCCCCCACAATTTGGGAGCAGTTACTGTATTAACTTGTGGTTCTGGGATACATGGCACAACTTCTTATATTGAACAGAGTATGTGATCAAATAGGAGAGAACAGTCCTTCATATGTTCCAGTCCTATACCATTTGGTGATTTATAGGTAAGAGCTAGCAGATTAAATTATGCCCAGAAATAAACTGGAAGATAAAGCATATGATATAAAATTGGAAAGATAAAATTGATATCCAAATTAGAATATTTGGGTCTACATGATAATCTGCATTCTGGTGATATGAGAACCTACAGAAAAATCAAGGAATCTTTATCAAACTTTGATTTTGATAGTAACATGAATTATCTAAAAGTATGTCTGTCATACATGATTGCATTTGGTAAATGGGATTCTCATCATGTCTTTTGTTTTCCAGCACCGAGTGCACACTATTCTTAATGCAGATATGGTTATTGTAATGAAGAGAGGAGTCATTCTGGAATATGACAAACCAGAGGTCCTGCTGGAGCAAGAGGAGAGTGTCTTTGCTTCTTTTGTCCAAGCGGACAAGTACATGCAAATAAATTAATTTTGAAAATTCAATTTTATTATCCATTTTCTAATTATGTACAATAATTGTAAATAAAACTATTGATTATTTAATAATAAAGGGCCCACTGTCTTTCTTCTTTAGAAATGAAGCATAATTGTTTTGCCTCTTTGTCAATTAATATTTAACCCAAATTTCCTAATTGTTAATAACTATGAATAGGTTTGTTTCTGATTACTTTGATCTGCATTCCTACTTGGTTAATCCCAAACCTTCATAGTGGATCAAACTACATTAAAAAGCAGAAAGATAAAATAAAATCTAAACAGTGATGCTTGTAAATAAGATTGCATTTAAAACAGATAACTGATGTTTTTCTAATCTTAAAATGTTAACAGAAAGGGATTCGCCAAAGACAGGAAGTTTCATAATTTTAGAGTAAGCAAGAACACCCACCCATTAGCAATTTCCATACAGATATGAAGCATAGTCCCTGTTATTAACTATATTGACCCTGTTTGGAACTGTCAGAGATATGGTCCATTTCCCAATGAAGGCCAAGATCCTGCATCTGTAGATATAGTTATGGTTATGGAGCTCCATTGTCATAACCCCATCTCCTAATCAGTGGCATCCCTAGGGTTAGTGTCACCCGATGTGGTAACTCATGGTGTCACACACACACACCATTGATCTATTCCCATTTCACGCATATAAAATCCTTAGTAATGCTTTTTTGCACTGATGTTACTCGTAAATCATAATTCCCATATACCACTGAATGTCATGCTAATAGTTATGACATAAACAACTAGCAAAATTAAAATTATACCTTCAAATTACACTATCATATGCACACCCTAAATGTATTTAGATATACATAATGAATATTTGGTTAGAATGTGATGTTTTTTAAAGAACATTTAAAAATAATAAAAATTAAAATTTCAAAATTTATTTTTACATTAAAATTTTGACACTTTAAATTTTAATTTTAAAATATTGGGAGGGGCTCTCCTTTCTCCTCCCACTGAGCTTCACCCCACTCCCATCATCTCTTAAAACATTTTAAAGGGAAGCAGATGGATGTCACAGCCCATTTCTGCCAAAAGGGAGGTGTTTGAGGGAGCAGTGGTGTCACCCCCACTTAGGGTGTCATCTGGTGTGGTCCGCACCCTGGCACCCCCTAGTGATGCCACTGCTCCTAATCTAACCCCCAAACCTACCTTAGAAGCCAGGCAACTCCATCAAAATAGAGATTGCCAAGGCACTAAAGAGCAGGGTGGTGGTGAAGAAGCATTCACTCCAACAAGGCACTTTGTGATTGGCAGCTGTGCCAGGACTCCAGTCCCCACTCCATCCTGCAGCTGCCTTTTGGAAAGTGCCTCACGGGGTGGATGCTTCTTTATTCAGCACCCCAGTCTGCAGCATCTTGGAAATCCCTATATTGGTGGGGCTTCCTGGCTTCTAAGACAAGCTTGGGGGAGGGGGAACTTTAGTCATTGCAATGGTACAATGACCATAAATGTGAATTCCGAAACTTACAGTGTTGTAAATCTGGCTTATGGCATGGTAAATAATGAACATGATGCCAACCAAGATTTGTACAGGTAGCCTGCAAGGTGTTTTCTCCCTGTCTTGTGATTCATTCTCCATTGTTTAGTGCAAGGATATATGCAGCCTCAGAATAATTTCCAGTGGAAATTATTGGGGGGGGGGAAATGTTTGCCTCCAATTGCTACTTAAGTAGTATGGGGGGAATTTATTTATGTTTTTGGCTCCTATGAGCAAAGTTGACTTCCAGGTCACTTCCTACTGGGAAAAAAGGCCTCTCCTGGCCCTAAATGAACTAAAGAGAGCCAAAAATGTGGAGAAAATGCCCCCACACAGACCTCTGAAGAAGTATTTAGGAGCAAAAAATGCAAAACAAATTTGGGAGTGCAGCTCTTCAAGGTATCAAGGGGATAAAGCAGTCTCCTAAACCCTAACAGTTGTCCATCCCTTGTTTTATGCTTCACTTACAAACTTTTCTCAACAAAATATCTGCTTTTCATAAACAGATGTATACTGTTTGCATTTGGTCAGAATAGAATGATTACTTTTTCTCTTTTATTATTACTTTATTTTCTAAATGTATGATTCCATGAAGATTTCCCCTCCTATCTTGGTCAGAACACAGAATTCTGAATGTGTCATATATATATAACTACATTGTGTTACTTGCTGCCTCATTTTAAACACTTTTTTCTCATAATACCTAAAATAGATTAAGGAGTTTTCACTGAGATTGTACACTTTTTTGTGTGAACATATAAGTGTAATGGAGTAGGAGCTGTTGTCAAAGTCCCCATCTCAATTAAACTCATTGAGGGCCTTTGCAGACTGCCAGAAATAGTGCAAATTGAGTCCACTTTAAGGGTTAGGGTTAGGGAATCATGGGAACTGTATTTTATTGTGGCACCAGAGCTCTCTGACAGAGAAGGCTCAATATCTTAGGAAAAAAACAATTCCCATGTTTCCATAGCACTAACCCTAACCCTTAAAGTGGACTCAATTTCCACTATTTCTGGCAGTCTGCAAAGGTCCTAAGACCTGAATCCATAGAGCTGGAGAGTTCCTTCTTTAGACCATCCAAGCTCTGGAAAAAATATTTCCTTAGTTTGAGCTGCAAGAAAGTATTGGTCCTGAAGACATTCGTAAACTTCTAAGAGAATTACTTGCTCTGTGTTTTTGCTGTACTGTTATCTTAAGAAAGAGCCTGTTGTGTTGGACTTGAAGTTGAGTTAAATGGAGGAGTATTATAGACAGAAAGCATTAGATAAGGATTTTCGCATGTGCATTCTGGACCTGGAGACCAGGAGTTCTTGGTCATATAGGCCTACAGAAACTCCCAACTGATCTTTGCTAATATATTCACTGAAGAAGCAATATTCTCTGGTGCAGCAGAAGGGGAGGTAGAGTTGGCCTTGCTTGAAATCACCTTCATAAATGTTCCTCTAGCTTCTACTGAAAGACAATATTCCAAAATAGACTTTAGTGTTGCTAAAGGGACAGATTCTTTAAATCTCTGCTGCCTTCTCTGGGCTCTGGTTAAAACCATAGTGACCTAGTCAAATATTTTCCCAAAAGTCTCCTCATTTCTCAGGAGGGAAAAAAAAAAGTCCTTTGAGTTCTCAGGGCCTTGTTCTTCTCTTCCCTTTCTCCACCAATTTTGAGGCCTCCTTCTATGCCACATTACTAAATTGCTGTTTAAAAAATGCCACTATCATAGGCACACCAGAGCACCAAACAGCTTTCCAGAAAGCTCTTTTTTTCCAAACCCAAAAAGCTTTTTTACAGGCCTTCAGAGGCTTCTGATAGGGTTCAAAACTCCACCGGTAAAGCAGGCAAGCTAATCAGCATGAAGACAGGTAGCAAATGACATATATGAACAAACTCAGTGAGAACTCCTCCAAACAAGAGAGAAGTTGAAATAAAATAAAACAAATGAGGCAAAACTTGGAAAGTTAGGCAAAATAAACCCGTTCTCATTCTGACTCTAAGGAGAACCTGTTGTGGGGTTTTCTTGGTGAGTTTCTTCAGAGGGGGGTTGCCATTGCCATCCTCTAAGGTTGAGAGAGTGTGACTTGCCCAAGGTCATCCAGTGGGTTTCTATGGCTGAGCAGGGATTCAAATTCTTTTCTCCAGAGTCATACTCCAGTGCTCAAACCATTACACCATGCATGCGGACTAATTCCTCTTCTTTCATCTTCAATGTATTAAATACAGCTCCAGACAGGTGCTGTAAATCTATCTTGTAATTCTGTAACTGTCATAGTTGATGCTTTTTTTAGCTGTATGGAATATATGGAGTGAATATAGAATATATATCTCAAAAGTACTGGGATTAAATAGAAACTTGTCAATTTAGAAACTATATTATACTGTAAATACTCTAAAGCAAGGGTAGGCAACCTTTTTGAACCAGGGGCCGGGTTGCTGTCCCTCAGACAATTGGGGGGCCGAAGCACCAAAAATAAATAAATAAAAATAAAATAAATAAAATTAAAAAAATTAAAAATTAAAAAATATGCATGCACACTCTCTCAGCCCCAAAACCCCTGTGGAGATTTTGCCAAGAAAGCCCCAAGAACAAGTAATAACAACAATAATCAATATCATCATGGCGGGTGGCGGTGGCGGCAGCAGGACCGGCCTGGGGCCGGTCCAAAGGCCTCAGGGGGCCACATCCAGCCCCCGGGCCTTAGATTGCCTACCCCTGCTCTAAAGGCACCAGATCCCATCTGATCTTGAAAGCTAAGCAGGGCCAGCCTTAAAGGGGGTGCAGACTGCCAGAAATAGTGCAAATTGAGTCCACTTTAAGGGTTAAGGTTAGAGTTAGGGAATGAAGGGAACTGTATTTTATTGTGGCACCAGAGCTCTCTGACAGAGAAGGCTCAATGTCTCAGAAAAAAAAAAACAATTCCCATGATTCCCTAGCACTAACCCTAACCCTAAAAGTGGACTCAATTTGCATTATTTCTGGCAGTCTGCAACCCCCCTTAGTTAATGCTTGGAAAAGAGTGCCAATGAATATCAGGTGCTATAGGCTATATTTTGGAAGAAGGAACTGGCAAAACTATCTCTGAGATAGCCTTAGAAAACCCTATGAAATGAATGGAGTCGTCACAAGTCAATTTGGCCATTTGAAGGCACACAAACGCACACATAGATTATTCGACATTGTAGAATCTATTTTCAGCTAAGCAGTTCTACCATAATTTGACACATTGTTTTCCTTGATATTTGACCTGACCCCTCATCATTTAAATCATAGATGCTTTCACAGTTGAAATTTGAAGCAGTTCTTGCTTCAGTTCAGTTTGTAACATACTGTAACATAGTTTGGATACAAAGTGTCCCTTCACATTAAGGCTTCTCTTCTTCTTTCTTTTAAAAAAATCTAATACTCAACATCAGAGTTATTTTGGAACAAGCAATCTGAGAATTACAGCTCAGCTGCCTTTAACCTTTAGACACAAACTTCTTGAACGAGAGCAATGAGAGGTCAATTTTTGAAGTTTAGTCAAAATCTGCACAACTAATAAGCTCTGAAATAGTACCACTGCTGCACCGATAAAATATGCCGCAACTACTTGCAACATAAACATGGTACCACAATGTGTAAAGAGATCTTGTAGCACCTTTAAGATCAACTGAAAGAAAGAAGTGGGCAGCATGAGCTTTCTTAGACTTCAGTCTTAGACAAGACCTCTTTACATACTGATTTTGCAAACTAACATGGCCATATCTTTAAGGGTACCACAAATTACTGCAGTTTTCTAGGGTTGCAATTTCTGTTCTGGTATGCTTACGTTGGTGTACAAGTTCTTCCTATTATGTCTTTCTTTTAAAACTCATGAGAACAGCAACTATGTAAAGAGAGGAAACATGAATAATCTGTGTAGATTACGCACTATCTTTGTGTAAGTGACAAAGAGACAGTAGAAATGTGAATGCAAAAGAAAAAAATAATTGAAGAATAATAAATTTAATGCAGCCATTTTAGGCAAATTATTGGGCACATGAACACATATCCATATAAGACAAATGGATCTTATTGTGAGCTTTTATAAAAGTGACCCAGAAGGTGAAGACGTAATTCCAACAAGAGATTCAGGAAACGACGATGGCTTAGCCCTGGGAGAAGAGTGCAGATCTTGCTTCTAGATGCATAACCATTTTCTGGTACTTTACTAGCACAAAGGGGTCTATGTATGTACGCCTTCAAGTCACCTATTGATTTATGGTGACTTTCCAAGACTTCTTCTGCACCGTTAGTCTCAAAGGTGCTACAAGATTCCTTTGCAGACTGACAGTTCAGACCAGGGGTAGGAAACCTTTCCCCTTTAAGGGCCGAGGGACTTCAGCTCCCAGAAGCCTCAGCCATGTTAGCCAATAGTCCCATGTTGGCCAATAGCTCCTGGGATTTTGGGAGCTGAAGTCCCTCGGCCCTTAAAGGGGAAAGGTTGCCTACCCCTGGTCCAGACTAACCCAGCCATGCCTCTGCTCTGAGAGAGATGGTGGTAAGTGCCTAATGGCTGCTCCTTGCCATGGCTGCCTTTCCAGTTACCTTCCGGAGCCAGTGGGGCACTTTGAGCCCAATCTTTAAAGCAGTTCTCCAAAAGATAGCCACCATATCTATTCAGCACCGTAGAGAGCTCCTTTCCATATTCCAGGGACGTGGAAGACCCAGCTGGCTGGCTGACACTGGGCTCCAGCCCCTAGCAGCGGCTCCCAGACTTTGGTCCTCCAGAAGCTTTGGACTCCAGCTCCCAGAATTCCTGGCGGGTGGACGCGCCGGCTAGGGCTTCTGGGAGCTGAAGTCCAAAGCTTCTGGAGGAGCCAGTATGCCTTTGCAGACTGCCAGAAATAGTGCACATTAAATTGAGGCACTGCCCTGGCTCAGTGCTAGGGAATGATGGGAATTGTATTTTTTTCTGAGACATTGAGCCTTCTCTGTCAGAGAGCTCTGGTGCCACAATAAATTACAGTTCCCATGATTCCTTAGCACTGAGCCAGGGCAGCGCCTCAACTGCCTCACCTATTGTGGCCCTTCTTGAGAGGCACTCCTCCAGCCCTCGCCTTCCTCCCAGAATCTGAAAGAAAGGGGCGGCCATTGGAGGCGGGAAATGGATCTGCGCGACACAATTAGAGCAGGGGCTGCTTTGGTGCCGCTGTCCCTGTCACACCTGTCTCTCTCTCTCTCTCTCTGGCGGGGAATCACCTGCACCAAGGACCCGGCGGGGGAGCTCCCGGCGCCACAGCGCCCCCTGCCGCCCTCACCGGCGCAGCGCTTCAGGCCAGGCGCCTCCTCCTCCTCCTCCTTCCACTGGGGCACCCCTCGCCTGGCACCCCTCCTCCGGATGGAGGGCTGCCTGGAAGAGGGAGAGCAGCAAGGAAGCAGGCGTCCTCCTCCTCCTCTTTTTCCTTTTCTCCTCCTCATCCTTTTCTTCTTCTCTTTCTCCTCCTCATCCCCCCTCATCTCCTCCCTCCTCTTCCTCCT
>CM034701.1:110611186-110659973 GCA_020142125.1 Phrynosoma platyrhinos | reverse complement strand
CCTGAGAAGTGGGTGCCTGGGTGGTGCACCTTAGTCAGTTCCAACTTATGGCAACCCTAAGACAACTCTATCATGGAGTTTTCTTGGCAAGTGTTGTTCAGAGGAGGTTTGCCATTGCCTTCCCCTGAGGCTGAGACTTGCCCAAGGTCAGGCCATCTCCTTCTGGCAGAACCTTGCTCCTCCTTCGAGCGCCAACAGTGCCCTTCCTGGGAGCCACAAGCCCTCCCCAAAGCCCCTCTCCCAGTCCATGCCTCCTGCTGTGGGACGCGCTCCTTGGGCCCTCAGCCTTTCTGCTGGAAACAAGTTCCACTTTCTTTTCTGTTGGCACTTGTGCTCTTTGGCGCTTTCGCTTACTGCTGCCAGACTGCAGAATTAATGTCGTTTGACACTGCTTAGACCAGGGGTAGGCAACCTTTCCTCTTTAAGGGCCAAGGGACTTCAGCTCCCAGAATCCCAGGAGCTATTGGCCAACATGGGACTATTGGCCAACATGGCTGAGGCTTCTGGGAGCTGAAGTCCCTCGGCCCTTAAAGGGGAAAGGTTGCCTACCCCTGGCTTAGACTGCCAAGGCACCATCTTATGGAATCCTAGGATCCTGAGTTTGTTGTGGCACCGGAGCTCTCTGTAGTTGTGTAGTCTCACAAAAATACAAATCCAAGAATTCCATAGCACTGAGCCACAGCAGTGAAAGCAGTTTTGTTAGCACACATCGCATACCCCACATTATTTGGGGATCCATATTTTTTTATATTTTTCATACTTTTCTTCAGTGGTCATGCAGACCCAAAGGCATGTGGAAGGACCCAGGAAACATTGAATGGGTATACTAATTGCTCCTTCCTTTCCCAAGCTCTCGGTTACCCTCTTGCAGAACGAGACAAAGGAGATCTCATTGTACCAAAGCAGTAATACCAAAGCCTACTTGCCAAGATTTGTTGGGGTGTGTGTGTTGCTTTTGCCTCCCTGGGGCTGAGAGAGAGTGGCATTCCTAAGGTCACCCAGAGGGTTCCCATGGTTGAGCGGGGATTCAAACCCTCATCTATAGAGTCGTAGTCCAATGCTTTAATATACCAAGCTGGCTCTTCCTTAATGGGAGTCTGTCCACCTCTAATATCTTCTTCCCCTTTTCCTAAACCTTATTGTCTGTCCTAATGAGTCATAAAATCTCATGTCCAAAGTACACTAGCCACAGTTTGGCTATCAGGAGAGTTCATCAGGCTTGGTTTGCTCTCTGACCCATTTGCCTTTTTGTCCATGCCATCTGTAGAACAGCCCCACATTTCAAATGAATGAATTGCCTTCTTATCAGCTTTCTTCTCTTTCAAAACCATACAAGAAATCAGAAATACCACTATGGCATGGATGATCCTGACTTCAGTATTCAGTAATATGACTTTCCAGTTGAGGATATGACTGCCAATTTCAATTGAATTCTAAATATTTTGGGACCCACCTCCACAATATTGTTAATATTACTCATGTTACAATCCTCAAAGACTGGAAGATAAATTCCTCTGGAATAGTAAAAATGTAACAGAATAGTAACAATGAGCAAAATCATGGCTCTTGTCCTGTTCTACCTAATTTCAAACAGTATTTTTCACAGATATGCAGATCCCAAAACTACGAACTTTTGCTCTTTCTAAGCTGGATTCAGAGGTTCTCCCTCCTTAAAGGAGAATGAGAACAATTGGGTCCATTTTACAATGAAGTAGCCAAAGAAGCAGGCAGCACTATGGCTCCTACTCTCTACTACATCTGAAAGCCAGTCTACTCTAAGAATTTTTGGGTTTTCCAAGTAGTAGGCTGCACTTGTCTTTCTCATTAACAGGAAGACTTCACAGCAAAGAATCCTATAGGGTCTGCTTTGTTGAGGATCTTTTCACCAAAAGTAGTTCAAAAGGTGAATTGGAGATGAAATCAGACCGAATGATTAATGCATCCATGGGCCTATTATGGGCTGTCATTTCATACCTCCTTTGTTGGAATAAATGATTATTAGCAGAGACCTAGTACTACTGAACATATACGTACCAACATTTTAAAATACTTTTGTTTACAATCCATGTGTTGTTTTGAGATATGGACATACGGTATATATATTTTTTCTCATCCACAATGACTAGATGGAAAAGAATAGCTAAACAACTCCCAAAACTGCTGACCAGGAATTCAATTTAATCCATTTAAAATCTTTACAAACTAAGGGTGGAACAATATTCTTCTTACAAATATTGCACTGGAAAACAAATAGATAAGTACAACTTTGCCACATCTTATATCCAAAGTTCTCTTGATCTTGATTCAGACAAGCTTAAGACAGGGCTAGGAATGGGGGAGGAAATGCGGGTCTATATCTATTAATCAAAATAAAGTAAGAACTTAGTCAGGTCACCATCCTTAATGCATTTATGCTCATTAATATCATTTGCTCCCATATAATTGGTCACACAATGTTATTTTGCTTGATATTGAGTTGAACCTTTCGCCCTAGTATCTGAATTTCTTCTAGGTGGAGGTAGCAGGCATTGTACCTAGGGATTTCTGCATGTGTGCTTCGTCACTGAGCTATGATATGACAACCTGATATTTACAAAGCCTTTGTTGTCAAAAAGACAACAACCATCCTACATTGCTTTTCCACACTTATCCATTATTCAAAAGTAGCTCAAAATACAAAGGCTCCATTAGCTGTCACCTACTGAGAGACTGTTCTCTACACATTTAAGACCCAACTTTCTTAGCTTTCTGCAAAGAAAGAATGGTTTAGCAATCCAAAGAATGCTACCTGTCCCAACATCAATTAATTCGATATGAGCATTACTATGAAAGACCAGCCTTTTATTTATTGAACAGCTTCATCAACATCTGAGACTTATGGAGCAATGATTCTATTCTTGTTGTGCGCCTTCAAGTTGTTTTTTACTTATGGCAACCCTAAAGTGAGAGTCAATGTCACATAGTAGTTTGAGTGTTGGACCGCAAGCCTGGAGTTCAATTCCCAATTCCTCCCTCATCCATGTAAACCCATTGAGTGACCTTGAGCAAGTTACATTCTCTCATCCACAGGGAACAGCAATGGTAAACCTCCTCTGAACAAATATTGCAAAGAAAACCCAATGATAGGTTTGCCTTAGGGTTGTCATAAGTAAGAAACAACTTGAAAGCACACCACCACAACAACACTAAGTTAAACCTATCATGCAGAGGTAGCTGTGTTGGACATTTAGCAAATTAAACCTTCAACCAAGGAAAAACAAATTTTCTTTTACTTAAATTTGGAATGAATTGGCATTTTTTACCTCTACACCTACCAAAATGTCCCTGATGCAAAAACACTGAGACTTCTTGAGAAATCCATTGTCCTCTGCCTACAAGGAGTCCTGTTGTCTCACAGGAATGAATAATATTGGATTATAAGAAAGGAGTCCTTGTTGAGATGTAAATGGACTTTAAATTTCCTGGACTTTAAAAATCTCCCAATTGCCACATGGCCAGGAGGAGGAGGGGTCAGCCTGCAAAAGATATCCTCCCCATGCCATCTTAACTAAGGACAGAAACAACAAATGTAGGCATCTGACTAACATCTCCAATTGTTTTTCTCCTGTTTAGTTTGTAACATCTTGCCTGATGAAGAAGCCAGTGGAGCTTTGAAAGCTTGCAACAAGTATATTGTGCATTTTGCTTGGCTAATAAAAGTATCACTGTTTGGTGGATTTTTGTTTAAATCTATCGTGTTTATTGGCAAGATTTGTTCAGAGGGGGGTAGCCACTGTCTTCCTCTGAGGCTCAGAGAGCATGACTTTTACAAGGTCCTCCCTTGGGTTTCCACTGCTGAGCAGGGATTTAAATCCTGATCTTCCAGAGTCCTAGTCCAGCACTCAAACCATGCTGGCTCTTGAATGATTCTTCATCATCTCCCTTTTAAAATGCATCTTGGTTCACAGTGGTGCTAAGTGAAATATCAGGAACTCAAAATCATAAGCATTTTTTGAAGCAAACTATGTAACTCAAAAAGACAATAAACATTTCGGATTGCATGGCACACAATGCTCTCATTTGTTTTTGGTCATCCGATTTCATTCAGACACCAAAACAGAGATAAATACCACAAAAAATTAGAGGACAACATGCTGTTTGGGGCTGAAAATACTTCTGAGACTACAAAAATACAGAAGGGATTTTTTTTTAAAAAAAATGGAATTATATGAGCCTCAGCCAAGGATCACAGCCTTTACTTAAGCTGCTCTCCAAATATGTGCTGACGGAGTACAATGGTTCAAGTAACCTGTAAAGAGCTGAAAACCTGGAAGCCTCTGCTGATTTATTTTATTTTATTTTTAAAAATTGGCAGGGTTTGCTGTACTGTGTATATCATAACAATTAAACCACTGTGTATCAGTCCAGTATTCGCATGTCTGTTGGCCATGCCATCTGAATCACTCTGAATCGAACATATGCTTACAGTTGTGACTCTCTTTCCAATTGGTTACCTTTGAATATACAGCAAGATGAGAGAAAGGGAATTCATTCACTGAATCACAATTACATCATCATATTTCTCTCAGGATCATAAAAGAACCGTATTGAATGATTTTGTAGGCAAAACATAAGCAGGAGACTTAGAAACACTAAGGAGGAAAGTAAGAGGAAAAGGGGCAGGGGCATAAGCTCTGTTTGCAAGTCTCAGGGCATGAGCTTAGTCTATGAAAAGTCTTCACACATTGTCTCCTAGGCTATGCAAAGCCAAACAAGAGCACTTACTACTCAACAGAATATTTGTGTTTGGTATGTTTGGGCAATTGCTCAAATTCTGGCTTTTGTGATGGTGAGATTAAGGGAGAGTTCTGTACAAGGCAGCAGCTACACAGTTCTAGCCACGGAGAGACCCTGCAAAATTGTGTCCTTTGCATGCTTTGAGAGTCATATCTGAAAAGGCCCTAAAATAAGCAAATAGGAAAATACTTGTTTCAAGTAACAAAAGTATGAAAAAAGTCATTCAGGAGAGGATAGTTGTCATTTAAAAACTAGCCTAATAAAGACAATCTACACCACCAGGTCAAAATCTGCAGACTCTTCCTCCCTAACCTTTGTATAGGGAGGCCCGGACTTTCATTTTTATTTCCTCTGGGAAACAGTTCTTCAAAATTCTGTATAAAAATTATAAGAAATGTCTTTTGGAAACACAAATGGTTACAAGTTTCTTCACCAACAAGACAGCTTTGAAGTTTTAGGCTTAATAGTAGTCCCAACTAGAAGAGACACTTAAGAGCTGAATTCCAAAATTCCAGTTCATCCAGAGGTCTAATCTAGCTGAGACTAACAACTATATTGAGGCCTTAATATTTTAGAAGCTATCCCCCCTTGTCTCATAAAGGCATGTGGTTTTACTATAAATGCTTTGCTACCAATCTTAGTATCATTACCAGGGGTTTGTGGAATCTGTTCACTTATTGAATCAAAATCCAAGTTGGCCCTCCATATCAATGGATTCTTTAGCCACAAATTCAACTAACCATGGTTCAAAAATGTTCATCAAATAAAAAAAAAAAACCTAAACCAAAAGCAAACCTTGATTTCCTCATTTTGTATAAGGGACACCATTTTACATTGCCACAGCATAGAATGGGACTTGAGCATCCATGGATCTTGGTATCCATGCCCCCCCCCCATGGTGTCCTAGAATCAAACCCCAATGGATACTGAGGGCCCACCATAGGGCTAACAAGAGGAGAAACACATTTGAAAATCATATTCAAAGAATAAACTGGAATTCATCTACACTAGATGCTTTTGTGCTAAAATTATTAGTCATATCACCCCATCAAAGCCATTAAATAAGTAAAAGCTTGAACAATTCTCAAAGATATTAACTTCTGAGAAATATCTAAACTGCATGCCTTTTACCTTCAACAGGATTGTAAACTTAAAGAGAGATTTTCAGCTTAAACACAGAATGAGGTTTCTAAGAACCTCTATTTGAAACACAATGATTTTGAAAGAAATCTCTTACAACAGTGGGTATGCTGTTTTGCTCAGGAAAAAACCATGAATGGTCTTTACCAATTCTGAAGATATTTTCCATCAACTAAAGAGCGCAGTTTCATAGCTCACAGAGGGATAAATGAAATTGGCATATTATGAAAGGAAGGAAGACAAAAGTATCTTCTTCATAGCAAACTTGCAGGGGGAGTACCTAGCTGACTTACTACATTCAGTCAGCAGCGATAAAGATGGCTTAATCAATACACTTCAGAATGTTTCAGTTGAAGGATTTTTATGTTGGCATTTGAAAACAGAGGGCATTCACTGCTCTCCATTATTACTTCTGCTGCAATTGTATCTGTTTTTTAATGTGCAGAATTTCTTGAAATCAGATCACAGATGGCGGCTTCTCATGCATCTCAAGAAGTCAAAGATATTGTCAGAACTCAGCAACAAAGAACTCATTCAGTCCACAGGCCTAACATTCTGGCACTTTTAGGAAAATACTGTCATATGCCAAAGGACTTATACCTCTTGGTTATACCTGGCAGCAGGTCTTGGTGTAGCAAGCATTCACTTAGATTCAATGCCAACTAAGATTGTCAGCATCATTAACTTTACCAAAAAAATTGGGGAGAAGGAGTTTGCTTCTCTTAATTTGACCCTCATCAATGTATCTTCTGGAGGATGTTCAAAATGTATTTAATTTAAACATGAACCAAGGGTGGGCAAGGGTAGGTTTTCCAAAAGCACAAGTGACAGGCAGGCAAAATCACATTCAAGTAAAACAAGAGTTTTCATGGAAAGAAAGGGGGGAGAAGCCCTGTTGCCTACTTAAGTTTAATGACAAACCTAGAATGTTGTGATAGATCTTTCTCACCACAAAGATCTACAACTCTAGAAACTTCCATTTGGGTCATCTGTGCCTTTGAAAGTCTTCATTTTGAATTAAGATATTAAATATTATGAATCCCATCAATTTGATATGGAGGTGAAAATGAACTTCCATTCCCAATTTGTTTTTAGTCTCTGACCACTTTTCCCAATTAACCCAGTTCCCTCTGCAAAATATGATATCAAGTTGAGGCACAAGTGGTTAAGGATGAGTCTGGACATGGTCCGATCTAGCTGCTTCTTGTACAGGTATGTTTCCTGGTGGTAAAGGCTGAACACCCCCTTCTGGGTGACTTTGAACATTTGCAATGGGTTGTTCTCCAGCTGTAGAAAAAAATATGAAAAGAGTGTTAATCTGTAAAACAATTACTTAGTAATCATATCTAAAGTCTCTTTTTTCAAGTTTGAGAAAAATGCATGGAAGTATTTATGTAATTTAATTCATTTTGCAAAACAGAATGACAACATCAGTTTGCTTTCTGTGTGTATGTGTGTATAAGCAACACAGAGTGATCTCCTATTTACTTCATTAGCCGGCTAGCTCTGCACATGAAAGTAATGTTACCTCCTCCACAAAAGTGAATGCGGAAGTCCACTTGTGCAAGAGTTTCATTGTCTCCACCATAAAGAACAAAGAGGGGACATTTTTTCTAAAACATAAATCAGCACACATCCTTTTGATTAACTCTAGTTGTAGAGAGATCTTGTAGCACCTTTGAGACTAACTGAAAGAAAGAAATTGGCAGCACGAGCATGCAGTTCAGTCTACTTACATCTACTCAAAGAGGAAGATTTCAAAACTAGGGAGCAACCACTAAGAATGACCCTCCATATACCATCATAATTCAGTCTAGTGTATCAATAATAATCTCTGTTTCAAACACAGTGCATACAAGCAAGCTCTTAGATCTGACATAGTTCCTGAATGATCAGGTGGCTACTGTGGCCAGAAATACCTTCATATAATTTTGGCTGGGCCCTTTTCTAGAGAAGATGGTTTGGCCACAATGACATGCCTTACTCACTTGCCATTTTGATAACTTTCTATATGTTCTATGCATCCTGGCCCTTGAAGAGCATTTGGAAACTCAAAACAGGTAAAATTCAAGGTGCTGGAAAGCGGCAGCTGATGGTTTCCATTTTAGTGGACTTGTGAACCTGCCCTGGGTTTTAGAGGATGGTGCAGAACCTTATCCCCTAAAGAGGTTAAACTCTGATAGCTCCTTTAAAGTTCAGCATAACATCCAGATCAGTGACAAGAATGCAACCACATGCTACTGGTGCTATAAAGCTATAAAGCCTGTGGAAAAGTTATTTGAAAGACCGTCTCGTCACACCAGCCTGTCTGTAAATTATCATCTCCTTCCAGGCCCTGCTGAATGTATGTTCTACCACCAAAAGAAGTTAGGTGGCAGAAAACAGAGGACAGGACCTTTTCTGTGACAGCACACTAACTGTGGCATTCCCTCCCACAGGTTAGACTAGCCCTGTCTCTGCTTGGTTTTCAGGTGGCCACTGAGTCATCTGTCTATAATCAGAGATCAAAGACCACAGATGCTGGGTTCAAATGCTTTTCAACTAAGCATGGGCAGGTTTCAGGAACAAAAGATAAAGCGATAGGTAAAATACAACGTATTTGTAAGAACCAATCTGTATACTGCTTACAGATGATTAAATTCATTAAGCTCTGTTCCTAAGGAAATGTCTGTATGAAGCTATTTATTACTGCGACCCCCTCTGCTGTGTTTGTATAAGTCTGCCTGTTGAGAAACATCTGCTGTGCTGATATGTTTATTGTTAAACACTGTACATTCAAATATCTCTGTCTGCTTTGCTTCCTGAAAGGCACTGTGTTACTGTCTGTGTATAGTAGAGAAAATCAAGTGATGGTGGGTTGCGGGGGATTTTCACCCCTGCAGCCCTCCTCATGGACTGAACTGACTCACCATAAGTGAGGCACCAACACTTCAGTTGTCATTTTTATTTTTTTCAGCCAATAAAACCACATCTGTGCACAGTTCCAGATATTCTGGGGCAACAAGAATGGGCCACAAAAGCCTCAGTCTGCAAGACCTGAGCAGGACTGTTAATGACAGGGTGACTTGTAGGTCTCTCATTCATAAGGTCACCCTAAATTGAAGTTGACTTGATACAGTGAACAACAACAACATTTTGGGGCCACAAGGGGTTTGAGGGAGCACAGGGCTGCAAAAGTAGGTCTGGGGGGGGGTCTGGGGGGGGGTGTAGCCCTTTGACTACCGTACATTTTCCCCACCTTTGGCCTACAATATTTAGCATGTTTGCTATTGTTGTTTGCTCTGTGCATTTATTCACCTTAAGCATTTTGTTTTAACTTTGTATGGCACTCTCCCTCTCCTTGTGTGTGTATGTGTGTGTGTGCTAGTTTCATTTTGTTGGGTAGAGCACATAATATTTGCTAACACAGTACAGTTGATCCTCCATATCTGTGCATTCTGCATCCATCAGTTCAATCATCCATAACTTGAAGATATTATTTTTAAAAATCCAAAAATCAAAACTTGATTTTACTGTTTTATACAATTTTACTATTTTACTATGCCACTGTATATAATGGGACTTGAGCATCCATGGATTTTGGTATCCATGGGAGGTCCTGGAACTAAACCCTAGTGGATACCAAGGGCCCACTGTAGAAGCCTGTGTCATCCCTGTGAATCAATTTATTGCATCTCTTATACAGTTGTTAGTGTTTCCAGCATTTATATAAATTCTAATATTTAGACATTGCTCTCCTGGATCCCTGGTGTAAACCCATGTATTTACCAGAGATCTGAAAAAGCATAATCTCTTCTCTTCCCCTTACTGCGGCCAGAAACTGCCTAAGCACTCTTTCCCACAACACTAAATGACTATGGGGTTACACTCCATCCCTGAGAAGCAGCCATCTGCAGAGGATGGAAGTGGTATTCCAACACAACTGTGCAGGCAACCATGACACTGACTACCCAATGGAAGAGTAAACTCATGTTAGTCCAGCATATTTCATTTACAGGACTCTGGCCCATATACATCACTGTTTTTCTTCTGCTGTTTTTTTGTTGTTGTTTTTTTGCAAAGTAAGAAAAAGTTGAGCTGAGTTTCTCAAAGAAGAAGAAATCATATCCATGCTTTTAAATTAGAAAATCTGCATATACTTGTTTGTTAATAAACACTGTTCAGCTACTTTATCACAAGGAAGCACACAATAAAAATGTATTTTTAAAAAAACAATAGAACATGTATAGTCTCAGCTATAGACACACACACACACAAGTTGCCTATTGCATTGCTAAAATGTTTTTAAAATTTTACAACACAGGAGTTGTATTTAGTTTATACATGGGGAGAAACCAGTCACAGGCTTCTGTCAGTCATCTTCCATTCCAGTCTAATGAGCTGGCAATTTCTCTCTATTATCTGCAGTACATCTAGTGCCAAGCTATTCGTTTGGCTTTGTGTTTGGTTATTTGTTTGACTCAGGGCGCATGAATAATTTCTCCTAAGCAATGAGTGCCATCATTAATGGTATGTTTAATCAATAGTAGTGAGATAAAAGTGTTTTGTCTCTTGTCCAGCACAAATGCATCTAATCACAGGAACAGGAATCTGCAAGTACACTATAGCCCAAAGAACCCCAAAGTCATCTGGTAGGGTTATTTTTCAAGCTTGAGAAACTTGATGCATATTCATCTGCAGAAATATATTGTCCTATGTCATTGTGGAAAGAGCTTGGAAAAGTTACTTTTAGTGGCTTCTCCTTCCAGTCTGGCTTTCCAAGCTTTCTGCTGGGTCCTCCTAAATAAATAAAACCTAAATAAAATCTAGCATCTTTGGGAGTATTTGAGGGCAGAGGAACTTCCAAATTAGTTGATCTACGGGTTTATTTTAAAATATCCTGTTCTGCCTGACCTCACCACAGGGATGTGGTGGCTTAGTGGTTAAGATGCCAATTTTGACAACTGGAAGATTGGAAGGTTGGCAGTTCGAGGCCCGGGTGCTGCATGATGGGGTGAGCTCCTGTCACTAGTCCCAGCTTCTGCCAACCTAGCAGTTCGAAAGCATACAAATGCAAGTAGATAAATAGGTACCACTTCGGTGGGAAGGTAACAGCGTTCAGTGCAGTCATGCTGGCCACATAACCACTAGAGCAGTCCTAAGAGGAGTCCTTATAGGAGCCCTGGTGGCGCAGTGGTTAAATGCCTGTACTGCAGCCACTCACTCACAGACCACAAGGTTGCGAGTTCAATACTAGCCAGGGCTCAGGCTAGACTCAGGCCTGCATCCTTCTGAGGTCGCTAAAATGAGTACCCAACTGTTGGGGGGCAATGAGCTTACAGTTGTAAACTGCTTAGACACCCCATAGCGTGTATGAAGCCGTATATAAATGAAGCTGGTTTGCTTTGCTTTTAGACAACACTGACTCTTCGGTTAATAATGGAGATGAGCACCGCCCCCTACAGTCAGTTACGATTCGACATTCAGCTCATTGGACTACATTTACCTTTTACCTGACCTAAACCATAGGTTTTTAAACATTTATTTAAAGACATGAAGATAAAATAAAAAGGAACTTTTCAAGAAATCAGCAGGCAAGAATGCCTGATAATGGCCTGTTGGAAGGCCCAGAGTGGGCACTGTGTGTCCTCCAAATATGTTGGACTGCAAAACCCAGCATTCCTTATCATTAGCTATGCTGGCTAGGGCTGCTGGTACATACAGTCCAACAACATGTAGAAGGCCCTATGATTCTGACAGTAGGCTACAGAAGGCTGGAAAAGGTGAAAGAAAGAAAAGTAGGTGTTTCTGTTGTCCTTTTTCTGATGGGGTTCTTTATTTTGAAGAATGCTTGAAAAAGGTAAAATGTAAAGAAAGAGATGTGCGTGTAAGAAAGGGAAATAATGTACTCACGGGGTTGAAATTTCAGCTCTCCATTTGGTCCTGAGGGAGGATGTCCTTGCTGTAACTTCTTCTTTTCCATTTGTTGAACAGCCTGTTGATAGTGAAAAATATATAAGTAATAAAATGGGAAATATCTAAACAAAGGCGCATCAGAATGCTCATTTAAACATTGCAACTGGAGGCTTTGTCTGTATCGCAGTTGTGTCTATAGCCAAATACCTTCCTAACTAATAGTTTGAGAGGATTGAGAGAGTAAAGACATGAGTCTCCTGATTCCATAATTCACAATGGCACAGGAATATTGGAGAATGTCCAATGAGCCCAGGAAGAAAGTCTCATATTTTTCAGTCTACTGAGTGTATTCTTTTTCTCTAGGATAAATTACACTGCAGTGGCAAACAATACACATGCACCAGTCATATCTCAGGTCCAACCATGTAGCTCAGTACTGCCAACCATTTATATTTTATTTTGTTTATATTTCACCTTTTATGCTGGGACCCATAGCAAAGAAATAGATACAACTAAAATTACAGCAAGTTACGATATTGAAATGCAATCAAATGGACTGCATTGAACAACCAAATTAAAAACAGTTTTTAAAGACCTCAGAGGGGAATTATAACATCCCAAGGAGACAGTCAGTTGCCAAAAGTGAACAGCTCTCCATGATCTTTGGTAGAGATCTTTTCAGGCCATGCTACTCAAGGTCCTTTCAGGCAACCCAAGAACAGATCTGCATACAAACTATGGCGACATTGCTCCTTCTCAGTACTAAGATGCCTAGTCCTTCTTAACAGGAGAACCAGCTAATACCTTACACAGGATGTGTATTTTCAAAACAAATGTAATTAATTGGTGATCTTTCTGTAAATATACATCCATACCTCAGTTAAACCCTTTGACAAAGAAGATCCCAAAGTGTTTTAAAACCCCTCCCTTCCTTCTTGTCTAACTGGAAGCTTTTAGAAGCATCAGCATTGGGAAAATGGTGAAAGAAGGCTAGAGAGATGCAGATTTTTAGTGTCAGTTTGCAGCAGCATGTCTGCAGTAAAAAATGCAAGAAAAGCTGGAGCTGGGCAAGACTGGGATTTTGTTCTAGCCAATCCAACGGTAGTTTCTTTTTTGTGGTGTAGAAACCTATTCCTGTTCTTTCCATGTGATTTTTGCTTCTGGCACCAATTTTTCTGCTAAAGAAGTAATGCTCAGGAATAGATGTACTTTGCTAACTGAAGTATATCTGCAATGAATTATTTTAAATCGCAGGACACATTTATACTACTCTAGATGCACCTGTTCAAGTTCTTGTCTCTGAGCCTGTAGATGGTCTTGTTGTTTCTGTAGCTCTTCTTTCTTTTTCTGAAGCTCTAATGCTTGCTTCTGCAGTTCATTTTCTTGCTGGGAAATGTGACTTTCAAATTCCTTCAGATCCTCTTCTGTGAACACTTGCTGTTGATCCAGGGTCTAAAGGAGAAGGAGAATCACTTTAAACTCCTCCACGGTGACTTAAATTAAAAACTATCATCTATTGTACAGACTCATATATCCACATTTATATGTGTGTGCAAGTTGCAGTATGTTTGATGATGCCCTTTAGATGTTTTGGACTATACTTCTTAGGATCCCTAGCCCATTTATATCCAATAGTCAAGAAATATACAAGCTGTCATCCAAAACACCTGAAGGGTAGCACACTGCCTACCATTGGTTTAGGTTATGTGCACACAGCCATTCTTACCAGAAGAAAGTCAGCTAGATTCGTCTAGATTGCTCCTCCTTGCCATGCACATATAATGTACAATGCACATACCTAGACTACAGCTTGGCTTGGGATAAAAGGGATGAATCAAACTGCAGTCACCTCCTGCACTAGAGTGATGAACAACAAGTAGGCTCCAGCTTTTCCTCAGAGGTGGATCCAGCAGAGACCTCTTGCCAGCAGAAGATACTGCCCCAAGGATCTTCTATAGCTGAGGATGTGCTCTGGTATAGAAGCACTGATTATTTATTAAACTGTGCAAAACTAAGGCAGAAACATCATGTGGATATCTGTAGGTGCTCAGAAACCAGCTTCTGCATATATATCACATTGTTCTAAAAGTTTAGTTATCCACACAAACGACATTTTGTGCCTTAGGTAGCTGGAATTCATAATATTCTCTTCATAATATTTCTCACATACTGAGAAACATAATTGAATAACTTGCCACAGTTACTCCTTCCTCTGCTTAGAGAAGTTATTATAACATCTTGACAAACAGAGCAGCATTATAACCTTTTAACTGTTCTCAACTACAATCTTTGCTAAAGAAAAAGAAAAAAGACAACACAATTCTTGTCCCTTACTTGAAATTTAATGTATTCCTTCATACAATGATTAAGTAACCCAAAAGCCTGCACTAATTCATTTTCAAATGCTTTTTCAAACAGTAAGATTGTTCCTCAAAGTGAATTACACACAGAGTCCTTGGACTCAATGTTCAGATTTTATTTTGATATGTCATTAATAATGGCACACAGAAAAATACTGCAAAGGAAGTGGGATGAGTATCCAAAGTTTGAGACAGACTACACATTGTTATGACGCCAACATGTTCTACTGGAGGACTGTCATATTACCTCCCAGCTGTCTGGCTCCAAAAACTCTCTTTTCTCTGTAGCTCTGAGGAACTCATCCAAAGTCACTAACCGGTCCTTGTTGATGTCAACCTTTTAAAAGTAATAGAAGCAGATATGGATATTATAGGGCAGTGAAGCTGCATTTGTATGTCACTTTGAAGTGACATATTTTTATATTCACAGAAGTAATACTTCAAAAAAATCTCTGATTAGACATACTAAGAAATGTAGCCTCGATCTCTGAGAGGAAAACGGTGAAATTAAATTTCAAAAACATCACAATCAGATATGCCAACTAATCTGTCCAAGTAAAATATGTTTTAACAAGATTTGTCTTCCTCATTACAATGGATGAAGCTAGACAGATAACAGAATAAAAAGACTTTCACAATTCCAGGTTCTTCCTTTCTCAACAATAATCAGAGATTCCAAAATGGAAATCAACAATTAGAGGATTTTATCAATCACAACTGAAATGTGTGACTTTATAAGGCTTTACAAATATAGATGTTCAGTCTTAAGTTTATATATATATATATATATATATATATATATATATATATACTTTATTTTTTTCATCCAAACATATACATATCTTTCCAGTAATCAGTCATAAATCTTTTTGAATTTAAAACAAAACTAATCAAAGATAAAAGGTCTGTACAAATCAAAGAAACCTTTTCATTTAGAACAATTAAAAAATAATTTATATTTTAAAGGCTCTTGATGAGAAAAGTAAAATTTCCACCAATTTTGGTATGGTAAAAATCATTTTATTCTGTCATTGGTGAACAGTTATCTATCTTTTATCCACTGCCACAATCTAATAAAAAAAACCCGAATCTTATAAAAACTACTACAACAACTACTACTTGTAGCTTGGAAATAGAGTGCCTCTATTTAGAAAAAAAAATAGGAAAAGCTGTTACAGATTGGTCAATTCTTGTCCAAAAAATAAACAAATTAAAAACACAAACCCTGAGACTTGAACATAATAGAGCATATGTATTCAAAACAAACTGGGGAAAGCTGTTACAGACTGCTGATATATATTAATGTTTCATTTGCTGGTATGGGTACATGAGGCAAAGCACTTGTGTTGTATATTACCATATATGATATATTACTAATTTCCTGGGTTTCTTGTTGCTCAGGCTTCATTCCTGCTTTGCTGTTTTGAAATTATCACTATTTCTCAAATGACTACTTACATACATGTGTCCAATGTGCAATGTAAACAAAATATAACCATCCATTAGCTCTTTAAACTTGAGGGCTTGCTCACAAATAATCCTTCTGTGTATGTACCAGGACAGCCCTGATGATGGAGAGTTTATGAAAGCCTTAATATCCTCTATAACCTGCAATCCTTTAAGTGTGAAATGAGTATAACTTGACCAAGCAGTTTTCCCCATTCTTTGTTATGGTGCATCATGCTACATTGATCAAGCTATGCTCAAGAGAAGGAGGAACAAGTTCTGTCCTAAACTATATTCAGCATGCCTCCACACGTAGGTCCCAGTATGCTCCCATGGGAAGCACTCGAGCCTGACTGGTATGCCCTATCTACTCTCTCAATATGAATTTTCTGTGAACTACTGGGGCCTGTCAATAACAATTCTCATGATGGTAGATTTCAAAGACATAGCTATGTTAGCCTGGAAAATCAGTACACAAAGGAATCTTATAGCATCTGTGATGACAAGCAGCTAGAAGAAATGCCATTATAATCACAGGGCACTGGAGTCAGGCATATACAAACTTACCTTCTTTATGTTTTCCATTTGCCTCTGTGCCCAGTGATGAATATGACAGTTTACAATTTGCAAAGAAAAAGCATTGTGTGAACTGGCCATATCTTCTATTGGAATACTTGTTGTAACAGCAGAATTATGACTTTTTTAAAAACATGCTTCCTTGACCTTACCTCATTCATGACATGTTCTCTCATTCGTAACCTCTCTTCTTCCATTTCTACCATGTCATCCTCTTCATTTTTGGGATCATACACTTTCTCTAGCTAAAAAAAAGTAATTAATAAACTTAAGGAATGTATTAATTTGAAGTTGATTATCCACAATTCTTATTGTTAAACTATGTAATATGATGAATATATTTGACTCCTATTTTCAGATAGAACTATACATTAATGTGAAGTTGAAGGTTTTCACAATCAGCATCCATTGTTTTTTTTGTGGGTTGTTCAGGCTTTGTGGCCGAGTTCTGGAAGAATTTATGCCTGACATTTTGCCTGCATCTGTTGCTGGCATCTTCAGAGGTTGGTAGCGTGGATGTGAGTGGGGTATATATACTGTGTGACCCTTGCTTGGGAGGAAGTGACTTACATGTTAATCTGTGTTGGTCTGTGACACACATATCTTCCCACAATAAGGCCTTGCCACTCACTCAACTTTCATGGGGGGTAGGGGTACAAGATCCCCACAAAAGTCAAAATTTGCGAATAAAGCAGGGGGGCAAGACCAGTGCATGAGCGCGCCCGTCTCCCATCCGAAGCCTCAAACAGCTCTAGCAAGTTTTCTGAGGTGCTGGAAGGGCAGAGGAGCACACATTCGTGGCTTCCCCCTTCCTTTCTAAGGCTTTAGGGAGCTCTGGGGACCTCTCTGAAGTCTTGGAAGGGGAGGAAGCAGGGCACTTTTGTGGCTCTCCCCTTCCCTCCTGTGGCACATGAGGCAGTGGAAGATGGGCAAGAGCAGTGTGTGCGCACCCTCCCAGCTGTTCCCTCCATCCTTGGCTTTTCCCTCACTCACAGGGGAAAAGCTTGAGAGGGCTGGAGGGGGAGGAGTGCATGCGCACACAGCTAGGGACTTGCAAATAATTAAATCTGTGAATCCCAAAGCCAAGTATGTTGGGAGACAACTGTATACCCCATCAGAAACATGATGAATGTCAATGATTATGAGTAATTTGTAAAACTTTATTGATTATGCACACACACACAATTTCTCTGTACATCTCCTGCATTGCAAATTACACAAAGCCTTTGCCTACATAATTTGTAAAACATTTTTTATATTTAGCTGAACTCTTAAACTGGGGTAGAAAAATGCTAGTATAGTTGCCATTTTTATATAGAGGTACTGGGAGAGACAGTGTGATCCAGTAGTTTGAGTGTTGGACTATGATTCTAGAGAACAGGGTTCAATTCCCAGCTTGACCATGAAACCCACTGGGTGAGCCTGGGCAAGTCACACTCTCTCAGCCTCTGATCAAATCTTCCAACAACAACAAAAAAAAAAACATGATAGGTCCGCCTTAGGTTCGCCATAAGTTGGAAATGACTCAAAGGCACACAACACACAGACACACACAACTGTAAAAAAAACAAAAAACCCACTCAGTGTGATGTCCTATACTACCAGCTCATACCTAGACCACTCTGGATCATATGATGTATTGCAACTGTACTGAAGTATCCACTTTTCACATATTTACCTCTTTAGTAAACAGGGCTTCTAACTCCTGCTCATCCAGAAAACCATCAGTATTGACATCTATAAAAAGTAAAGCACTTGTAAATGATAGGTTTTGTTTAAGAAAAAAAACAAACTACTACACTCATGCACAACAGGTCTAATCTACCAATAACAGCCCACAATATTAAGTTAACATTTGTGCCTAATACTGAGCATCGCATCGCACAGGGATTCTCATATCCAACTGTCCAGACGTTTTGCCTGATCATATCTGCTGACTATTTGATCTTTCAGTCTCATTTAGACAAATGTAAGCACTCTCTTTTATTTAGCAAAGTAAAGCCAGAGGCTTTGAAAATCCTGTTCTCCAAACTTCCACTCCCTCATAATGAGACTGCATACTTACAAAACACCCAAAATAAAATCTTAAGTGAGTAATATTTAAATAAAATTCAGAATTTATATACTAGCAGCTTGAGGGGGGAAAGGGGATCTTTCTCTCCTCAGTAGTGTTGCCAGCATTATATAAACATTATGAGATAAATCCACTTATTTGTCCTAACAAGAAGCAATGTTGCTACTTGTAATCTCTAAGCTTTATTATAAACTTTAGACAGTAAACATTAGACCAGTGATGGCAAACCTTTTAGGCATTGAGTGCCCAAACTAAACAGCCTACCTGGCACAGGAGGAACGGGACTTCCGGGAAGAATGGGACCTCCAGGGTGGGACTTCTTCCCCTGCACTTTCCCAGGCCCCCCACCTTCTCTGGAGGCAGCTGAAGTCCCGGGAGGAGGAGTAACAGGCACGTGCCTGTTGCTCCTCCTCCCCCCACACCTTCCCGGTGCGCACCTTTCTGGCCGGGAGGAGAAGGAACAGGTGCGCACCTTTTTCTCCTCTTCCCTGCTCCGTGTGCCAGGGAAAATGGCTTTGCATGCCATCTCTGGCACGTGTGCCATAGGTTCATCAACACAGCATTAGACAGTTCATGTAGCATCATTCCTTCTTTCATGCATCTTATGAAGTGGCCTCTACTGTCCACAAAAGTAAATACCACATCAAATCAGACTGTAAAGTGTCGGAAGACTCAACAAAATATGCTCCTGCATTATTGAAGGTTTTTTTAAACTTATGTAAATCTTATGTTTCTCACCATGCAACTTGAAAAATGTCTTTGGATCAAAATCATTGGGGTCTAATCCATCTGCTTCTTCCCATACCTCTTTCAATTGGTCTTTGCTTCCCTGTAAATTGATCATAAATAACAATTATGAAAATTATTTCACATATTTCTTGCAATCACATAATACTATGTCAGTTCTAAATCAAGTATGGTTTGTTACTGAAAAAAGATTATCTGGATTTTGGCATTCTTCTTAGACATTATCTGTATAAGAAAAAATGTCAAAATCCAGATAATCTTTTTTTCAATAACAAACTATATTAGATTCAGTATTGCCATGAATAGAGCTCCTGCTGAAAGGAAAAAGGAGATTATCTCTAACCCTCCATCCCTTTGCACCTCCTCAAATTCAGTTCTGGATGCTTGTGGATCATCTTTCTTTTGACAAGGAAATCCATAGGATTTTGATTCCTTATGTAAATGGGAGTCCTTCAATTCAAATAAGGGATCCAAATCTTATTTCTGTAATTCAAATTCCAAGTCTGAAGATATATTAGCACCAGGATCTCCATCACTGTTATCATATAATAGTTTTTAAAAGGTGAAATATTATGTTCAATTGCTGCAGTAGTACTAGCCCTAATAATATACAGTCGGCCGTCCTAGTTCACAGACTTCCCATTCGTGGTCTTTAATTTTGGCGGACGGGAAGCCAAGAGGGACAAAATGGTGTGCATGCATGAGCTCATGGCCATTATATCCAATGGGGCTTAGATATTTGCAGTTTTTCCAATTAGTGGGGGGGGGGGGGGTCCAGAACAGATTCCCCGCAAATCAGGAAGGATGACTGTAAACAATTTGAAACGTTCTGCAGTGCTACTCTTGATGAACCCCATGGTAAAAGAACACACTGGTGTAATTCACTCTGTCCATGAAAGATGTTGTAAACAATGCAACCAAAACCCAAAGAGTGCATTTAAGGAAACAGAGACTTCTAGACCCTTTTGGAAAAGGTTTTAATTAAACAAGAAATGGTGGGCAGAATGCATATAGAATGGAATTCAAATTCAGTGTTAGTGAAGTCAGTGACAAAAGTATGCAAGTTCAAGAGCTTAGCCACCTTGTAACTTCATAAATTTTTTGAAAATGTCCCACTATTTCCAATTTCATTAACATATAAGAAATACACCTTCAGAGAATGGTATAGATACAAACAGTGTTCTTACAGGATGGTTAACTTTGGGGTGATCACCATGCTTTTTCTTCATTTCTTCAAACTTGGATTCCTCTTGGTGTCGCTTTTCTTCATCCAGTGTTTTTAAATATTCTCTTCTTTCATGTTCTTTCATCATTTCATACTTCTTAAACTCCTCATGACGAGCTTTGTCATAGTTTTCTAAGTCATTTGTGGCCTGCAAATTAAAAAAAAAAAAAAGACCAATAAGGATGTGTTTGTTTCCTCAATGAGGCCAATCCATGTACCATAAAGCATGAACTACTCCTTTCTCCCCAGCATAGTCTTCACCTGCATTTACTCCATCACTTAACATCTATAACCTTTCCGTTCATTTTACACATGAAAGGAAAGCAGGCACAATGTGGTATAGAAAGTCCTGTCTTGGGTGATTACACTATAAAGCTGGGGAGTTTTTCATCTACATACAGAGTATATATGGTTAAAAGAGTTGGATAGATATTATAGCTTAAGTCACTAGATTTTTTGCCAAAAATCTAAGAGTCAGATTCTCAGGGCTAATGATAGGATTGGGGGGGGGGCAGCCTTGCACAACAATAAACTGGTGTCCCTCTTAAACTTATCAAATGCAAAAATATTTTCATGGGTCAAAAGTTTAAAGCAATACTTAAAGACCAATAAAATTACCAAGAATCGCTATTTCTGCATTCCATCACAACGTGAGCACCAGTGCTGTTGGTCCGTCATTGCTTTATTCAAGGTCAACGAACTCAACTGTTGATATTTTCTTTTTTAAAAAACAAAAAAAAATTGATCCTTGTGTCTATGGGTATGCAACCAGTCCTTTTTCTTTAGATATGAGTGGGCCCCTGAAAGACTGGGAGTCTTCAGTGACTGCCCACTCTCTAGTGTTAGACAAACAGATTTTGATCTTGGTTGGGTATGACTACATGCTGGGAGACTAAAAGCCTTTTCTTCTAGATGAATTTTGCATCATAGGAAAAGCTATATGTTCTCTCAGCTGCTCAGAAATTATGAAACGTGTCAACTAAATAAGCCAACTTATTTATAGCAAATCTATTTAGTGTCTCTAAAATTATACTAAAAGGTATGGCAATTAAAAAGTTCTACTGCATTACAGAGACAAGATTATGCTAAGTCATGTTAATGCAATTATAAGTTGATCTACACATAAAAATGTGTGTGTTGTAGCTCTTATGTAGCTCTCTTGAGACAGTGTCACTGCAAAAATGCACTTTTGACTAATAGCCTTTTGTTAAAAAGGACAGTATGCAAATGGATCTTGCGGTACCTTTTGAGACTAACTGAAAGATAGAAGTTGGTTTTGTTGTTTGTTGTTAGCTGCCCTCAAGTTGATCTTGACTCATGGCACCCCTATGGATGAGACATCTCCAAGACCTTCTGTCCTCCACTGCTCTGCTTAAATCCTGCAAACCCATATCCATGACCTCCTTAATAAAGTCCATCCATCAGGCATGTGGCCTTCTCTATTCCTACTTCTTTCAACTTTTCAGCATTATTGTTTTTTCCAAAGAGTCCTCCTTCTCATGATGTGTCCAAAGTACAACAGCCTCAGTTTGGTCATCTTGGCTTCCAGGGAGGTTTCCAGCTTGATCTGCTCTAGGACCCACTTATTTGTCCTTTTGGCTGTCCATGGGCTCCTCAGCACTCTTCTCCAGCACCTCATATGCATTATTTATTTATTTATTTATTTATATTAAATAAATAAATAAATATGCATTAATTTTCTTCCTATCATCTTTCCTGACTGTCCAGCTCTCACATCCATACATGGTAACAGGGAATACAATGGCATGTATGATTCTAACTTTGGAATATCTTTGCATTTTAGAATCTTTTCTAGTTCTTTCATAGCCACCCTTCCCATTCTTAATCTTCTTCTGATTTCCTGACTGCAGTCCTCCTTTCTATCAATGTTTGATCCCAGGTATGGAAATTCTTTTACTATTTCTATTTCTTCATTGTCTAGGTTGAGCCTGTGAAGGTCCTCGGTGGTCATTATTTTTGTTTTCTTTATGTTCAGCATTAAGCCTGTGTTCCAGGTCTATGAGGCTTTCTGCTAGTGTCATCTGCATATCTTAGATTGTTGATATCCCTTCCTCCTATTTTCACTCCTCCTTCTTCTGTGTCCAAGCCTTCTTTTTTTATAATATGTTCTGCATACAAGTTGAACAGATAGGGTGAAAGGATGCAGCCTTGTTTGACCCCTTTGCCAATTGGGAACGATTCTGTTTCTCTGTATTCTGTTCTGACAGTAACCTCTTTTCCAGAGTACAAATTCCTCATCAGGACTATCAGATGTGTTGGCATTCCCATGTCTAAGGGCATTCCATAGCGTTTCATGATCTATGCCAGGGGTAGGCAACCTTTTTGGGCCTGGAGGCTGGGTTGCTGTCCCTCAGACAATTGGGGGGGCCAAAGCACCAATAAATAAATAAATAAATAAATAAATAAATAAATAAATATTTTTAAAATAAAAAAATTAAAAAATTAAAAAATATGCATGCACTCTCTCTCAGCCCCAGAAAAGCCATGGCAAAACCCCTGTGGAACAAGTAATAACAACAATAATCAATATCATCATGGCAGGCGGCGGGGGGGCGGTGGCAGAACCGGCCTGGGGCTGGTCCAAAGGCCTCGGAGGGCTGCATCCGGCCCCCGGGCCTTAGGTTGACTACCCCTGATCTATGCAGTGAAAGGCTTTGCTATAGTCTATAAAGCCCATGCTGATTTTCTTAGCCATCGTATGTTTGCAATGTGGTCCCTCTTGCCACTTCCTTTCCTGAACCCTGCTTGGACCTCTGGGATTTCTCTCTCCATTTACGGTTGGAGTCTATGTTGCAGAATTTTGAGCATGATTTTGCTTGCATGAGAGATTAGTACTATGGTTTTATAGTTGCTGCATGTAGTTGGTATATAGTTGGTAGCATAAGCCTATTTCCTCAGACCTGAGCCTATTTTCTCAGATGCTTATGATGGAGTGAAAAAAACAGGGACATATCTATATTGCAGTTTATGGATGAAAGTGTTACTTAGCTACAGAAAAACACAGAGATGTGGACTCAAGTGCAAAACCTTGCCCAAACCCAGATACCAAATCTGCCCACACATCTATTCAGAAAATGTCATCACAGCACCTAAATGACATTTGCCCATAATATTAGAGGGACTTTTACTTGTTTATCCTCCAATGTGCTTTATGCCATTGTATGTCAGCAATGCCCTTCAGCACTGTACATTGCGGAAACAAGCAGGGCCTTGCGCCAGAGGAAAATGGACATAAATCAGACATTAGGAATGGGAATATACAAAAATTGGTTGCAGAATGATTCAATTTTCCAGGGTATTCCATCTCAGACGTCAGCAGTCCTTGAAAAAGAAGACTACAAAGGAAGATTGAAAAGAGAAATAGCGGAATTGGAGCATATAAATAAAATGCAGTCCATCAGCAGTAGGCTGAACAGAAACAATGGTTTCCTGGTACACTACACACATTATAACGCTAGCTAACCCTCCAGCCTCATTGGGACTCTCTTCGCCAGTTCAGCACATCTTTTTTTTTTTGCTCCCACACTACATCCTAATACTCATTCAAAAGATTATCTACTAACTTTGACCTTAGGCAACATCCTTGCCTTATCCTCCAAAGACCATAGTTAAAACTTAACTTTTCACTTCATCTCCACACCCACAAAGTCTTGCATTCCTATGGACATTCTCACACAGAAAGTGCTATATAGTTCTGTCCCTGGGCTTTCTACTCCACCACATGTATCTGAGGAAGTAAGCTCAAGTCTATGAAAGCTCATGCTACCAACGTCTATCTTTCAGTTGGTTTGAAAGGTGCTTCAAGAACCCTTTGTATACTGATTTTCCAGATTAATTCAGCTATGTCTTTGAATTAAAAAAGACAGGTTGCTTACCTGTGATTGTAGCTCTCTGAGTGGTCCTCACACAATTGGGTATTGCCCCTGCACAGATCCCTCCACTAAACAGTCCAGAACTCAGTAGCTTCTGGTGAGAATCCCACCCCATTGGGGATCAGAATAAATAGCACCAAGAGCTACCCCTTTTTTTTTCTAGCACCAAGAGCTACCCTTTTTTTTTCTATCATCTGTCAAGAATACACCAGACCTGCAAAAAGAGAGGGGAGGAAAAAGGGTTGTGTGAGGGCACAGATGACCACTCTAAGAACTACAGTTACAGGTAAACAACCTGTCCTCCTTCTTCGTGGTCTCTGTGTCTCACAAAATTGGGTGACTACCATGCTTGCCAACTGAGGTTAGAAGACAGCAGTGTCCTTCCAAATGATGTGTAAACCTGATCTTCATAATATATTCAGTAGTGCTGGAAGAAGGTAGATGGGTGAAACAACATTGTCTTTCAGCAAACTTCTGGCAGGAAAATACACTTTAGTCATGCATGGGATACAGAGACTGCATGAGTCAAATGGGCCCTAGGGCCCAAGGGTTGTGGTTCTTTGGCCAACTGGTATGCCAAATTAATCAATTGGACAACCTATTTGGACAATCTCTGTAATGAAACAAGGAAAATGATTTTTTGTGTCCCATAGAAGAAAAAAGTCCAGAAGATCTCCTGATAGAAGCAGTATGGTAAGTGTATTATGCCAAGGCTTGCCAAACATCCCAACAATGCAAGGTCTTTTCTAGCTGAGATGAATAGTCCTGACAGAAGGCGGACAGTGCAATATCTGAGTTAAGGTGGAACAGGGAGACCAGCTTAGGTGGGAATGCTGGGTCTAAGTGAAGCACCACTTTGTCCTAATGAAAATCAGACAGGACTGGTCTGCCCATAGAGCAAAAAGTTCAAAGAAGTGGAAAGATCAAGGCGAGCCATCAATCAAAGACTGGCAGATTAAATTGTTTGATGCAACGGAAATGGATAAATTGACCTATGCTATAAGGGACCAAACGAAAGAAAAATTTGAAAAAGAATGGATACTTGTTAAAAATTACTCAATACTTGTTAAAAATTTGATCATAATGAACTGACATAAAGTTAAGAGTCATAATAGTCTATGCTGTTATAATAGAGGTTCAAGTTGGTTTCAAATAACTTAAGCAGATGGCAATGAATGGAATTGAATTAATAGATATTATTTTGAGTGTCAGTCATAAAGAATAAGATGAAGATATGTATATTGACAAAAAAGGTTAAATATATCTTTTATAATTTTCGTAAGGAATTGTGCTAATGTAAACAAATACGGATGTAAGTGGAAATACCTGAAAGACAATAATGTTTTAATAGATAACCAAGATCAAGGAAGGGAAGCATTTTTTTATGTATATATTTGCAGATTGTTGTTCTGATGTTGTATGTCTGTTAGTTTGAGTATTTATGTTGTTGTATTTTTTATGTTTTATGTAAATAAAATGGGGAAAAAAAGTTAACCAGACTGTTTGGCAGAAGTAATAGCCACCAGAAAAACAGTCTTAAATGTGATGAGTTGCAGATCTGTGTTGTAGTCATCAGCTCAAAAGACTTCTGCATCAGTTGAAACAGAATGAGTAAAAGAGACCAGAGAGAGGGGGGAAAAGGTTCTTGATAGGCAGGTAGAGGTAGAATAAATCATGTAAAAACCTCTTGTCAGTAACACTTCTGCATAGCGATGAAGCTGGATGGGAAGGTGGTTGGTACGCCACTATGGTCACCAGGTAGACTTGCAAGGAAGAAAAGGAGACACCTGCCTCTTTCAAATGTAGTAAGAAAACCATCACTGGCACAGTCAGACCAGGGTGAAAAAGCAAAAACACTGCCATTTTAGGGATGAAGAATCTGTGCCAGGTAGAGTGCTTACACGAGGCCTGTGGAATTAAGTGGATGTGAGCCTCTAAAGCCTCCAAAGTCTCCAGGCAGTTAGATGGAGCAGCTTGAGATCTGGGCATCTCTCTCTGCCTTGCTCTTGAGTTGAGTAGAGTGAGTATGGAAGCCAGAGGTACTCTTGGTGAGACATTGTGAGAGTGTTGCAAACCAAGGCTGCTTAGGCCACCACAGGGCTATAAGGACACAGTTGGACCTGTCCTTCTGAATCCTGACCAGCACTCTCATGATCAGGGGAAAGGACAGACGAGGTAGAGCAGGGATCCCATCCAGCACAGGAGAAGCATATCCCATAGAGAGTTGTGGCTGAAACCCATCCACTGCAGAAAAGTTCGCTTTTGTAGTTCTGTCTGGAAAAAAACACATCTACCAATGGATGGCCCCAATGGCACAAGATCAGGTTTAAAGCCTGATGGGACAGGGACCAGTTGTGCGCTTCTGCAATCACCTAATTAAGGGAGGCTGCTAGAAGGCTGTTTTATCTGGTCATGTGCAGAACCAACGGGAAGATGTATCTGTGAGTGCACCAGTCCCATAGGCATATGGCAGTCTCCCTATTGGAAAGGCTCTCTCCTTCTAAAGGGGACTGATGAAGGTTTAGATCAAGACTGTTTCATGAGGTCTAGTACAGTTGGTAACAGGAGGAGCATGGCCAGTGTAGAATTGTACGTCTATACGTTGGAACACCAGATCAGAAGGATAGGCTGATTCTTAATCCAGCCAGTTCACCATCCTTATGATTAAAGGCACATATCGGCTGAGATCTTCAGTCAGTGACAGGCATGATGCCACCAACCTCCTTTGTGGGAGAAGGGGTGAAGGGTAATGGGGACTATGGTGACGCATCAACTACACCCTTCGCCTCATCCCCCAAAGATCCAAGGAAGCCTGCACCGGGTGTTGGGTAACTCAGTCAAGCCCAGGGGGAGATAAGGACCAGACAGCAGGCAAAGCAGAGACAGCCTGAGTCTGTAGCATAATCAGTGATGCCAGTACAAATGGGGTTGCCAAATTATCTTCCTGGTCTGGAAAATGAGGTTTTGATGTAGGGAGATGTAGGAAATGTAGGTTTTGATGTAGAGAAATGAAGTTTGGTGTAGGGAAAATGAGGTTTTGATGTAGGGAGACTGTAGCTGAAACAGTTCCCCAGTCTGATGATCTGGCAACTGTGGTTATGGGTACCAGATCAATGAGCTGGTCTAGAGGGCTCAATAATGTAGCCATTGGAACTATTTGCTGAGAGTGAAAAAAGGTCGAGGGAGAGGTCTATGAGCTGTTCCCAATGTGTCCCAGACCAACAGACAGAAGAGACATTGAGGCATTGTGACCTGGACCAGTACCAATGCTTAGACTGATAGACATTGTGATATTTGGCATAGAACTAAGGGATCAGTGTTGATAATCCGAGCAGTTAGTAGTGAGTCTCATGTGCTGGAACCAGCAAATAATCATGCAGTGACTCCATCCAGGGTGGCTCATAGACATAGCAGTTAAAGGCAGCTGAATCCAAGCCTGGAAGATGTTCACAGTACCAGTGAGAGTACCAAGGCTAGACCAAGGCAGAGCAATATTGTTGATGTTGTGGAGGCTCCATGGCATATGCACCCACTTGGTCAACACAGGGCTTGATCCAGTGATGGCTAGGGACACTGAGTTGATCTTGAACCACAGCTGTGGTTGTGCAGCATATGAGACTGCCTTGAAGAATTGAACCAACAGTGAGGTGGGAATGTAGGTGGCTGAGGAGAGAGGTGATGTGGGTGGTACACCGACAAATGGCTCTTCTGAAAGCTTAGAACCAGTGGGCTAGTTTGAATAAGCTGTTCCACTGAAGGCTGGTCAGTCTGTATGTGTGCTACATGGGAAACTTCCTGGACTAACTGATCTTCAGTGTAAGTGGCCTTATTGATACTGGACAGAGTTGGAAATCAGCACTGGGTCAAGACAGAGCTCAATACTGAGATTGGTCCAATTTTCTCCTGATCCTTAACTTTAGTCCATCTCTCCTTCTTTTGAGGTGCTGTTGAGTCCACAACACTTTTCTTTTGTCCCTTGCCAGGCTTAGGCTGTAAGGAAATGGATCTTTAGGGAGCCTAGGCTGTATTTGGGCTGGTATGAGCCTCCATGGGCTGCATGGAAGGTACAGATCTTGCTGTTATCTTGGACAGAAGAGTCATGTTTGGCTGGACTGTAGACACTTTTTACAGATTGACACAAACTCAGAATAGAGAGGTTGACGAGTCAGAGAAGGAGAAGCAGGGAAAGGCTAACAACTACTACTATCTAATAACTACTTTTTAAAAATATGAGGAAAAGCATATAAAATAATTAAGAGAGAGAAAAAAGAAGGAAAGGCTAAACATCTGAAACTATCCCTGATGAACAACATGATGGACAAAAAGGAACTGAGGGGTGCTCTTGGCACTATTTATGCTGGCACCCAAAGAAGTGAGGTTCTCGCCGAAAGCTACTCAGTTCTGTAATGTTCCATAAATGGATTTGCACTGGTGCACTACCCAACTGGTTGAGATGCAGAGACTACAAAGAAGTTCTTGTTCATATGAGATATTAGTTTTCCAGGGGTTGTACCAGTACATAGGAGGACTGTACCACTTTTTTCCAAACACATAAAAAGCTTTTAGACAAAGCATAAGAATTATTGCTAATTTAGTATAAACTATGAATCTTCAGGGAATTCTGGTAGCTTCCACAGTAATGCAACATCAGACAGCAGCTACAGGAAAGAATGAAAGAGTGACAGGGGATGCCACAGTAGCATTAACAGCAGTGGGAACTTAGGTTTGTTGTGATTTACAAGGCCCCTTTAAATACTTCTGGAGATTTTGTGTATTGCTATTATGGCCTGCAGCTTTTCCTTCACCAGCAATTTGTGTTTACTGTCAGGTTTGCACCAACAATGTTTCATGGTTTTGTTTTGTTTTTTTCTGAAGGAGTGCCTCAGCTCTGGACCATGCCTTCTGTTTCTGTACTCTTCCATGTAATTCCTGAGCTCCTGTCTGCTTGGCTCCCCTACATCCATACAAAGCACATTTTGTACACTCTGATTTTGTTTCTGTCGGTTTTTCCATATTGCTATTCACCAGCATTCATTCCTCTTAAGAAGAAAACTCGGCAACATTTCCACAATAATTTACTTTCCTTACTACTGTACAGAATTATACGAAGAAAACAAACTACATTTTAAAATACAGTACCCCCGTGAAAGTCTCATTCAGTGCTGAACTCATTAGGGGGAGCTACAAACTCACTGTTTCTCAGCCTCTGTCCTCTCCATTTGCAAGAAGGCAAAAAAAAAAAAAAAAAAAGCCCTAACTCTTACTGAGATAATCTATTTGCCACACTTTGAACAGCCTCAAGTACAATAGAAATGCCAAGTATTTAACTAAATAGTTTTGTCCTTCCAGCTGTATTACACAGGTTTTTAAAAAATCAGGACACAGACAAATTTCACATCTGGCAATGCTAATACATGCCTTAAGCCCACAAGAAAGGCTGGTGTATATATCTAAAGAACTTTACTTATTTAAAAAAACCACCAGACCATTAAACTTTGATTGGCAGATCAATTAACTAATGCTTCAACTGAGTGACCTATGGAACAGCAATTTTAATCAGGAACAGACCTGTTTATATTATAAGACTATTTTGGCTATGTTAACTTAATTTGAATCACAGAGTCCTTTTTTTAAAAAAAACTGTTAGCTTACACTTTCTTCAATATCTCGAAAGAGATAAACTCTAATATTATGCAAATACATTTTAATGTAATCAGGTAATTGGTTAAAAGACAGGTAATGAATCAACCAAAATTGTTTAATGGGTTGACATCACGTGCATCATGCCCATGCCAACATAATACAGGAACACACTGAATTAAAGAAGTCAGAAAAGAAAGCGTGTAAGAGCATTAGCTGGCATAGGTCAAAAGAGCATTGAAAGGCACTGAAGAAACTTAAGGCAGCTTATATTGGCATCAGAATGTATGTTACATGAGGCACCAAAAGAAAAATAAACAGACTCTTTAAAATGCATAAAAAATGTTTTCTGTCACACAATATTACATTACAGAGTCAATTGGATTCTTAGACTATGACTCCTAAACTGACTATGGAAATTATTCAAAATGGAGCCAGGGCAGGGAAATTGTGGGTTCCACTGTAGAAACACACAGGAAAATGAGCAAGAAAGCCTTTGGAAAAATATCTGCTCAGCACTTACAGTTCTGATTAGCAAGTCTAAATCTTTAGCTTCAAAAGTATGAGGGTTGTGGTGGTTCAGATGCTCAAACTGTTTGAGAAGAGCTTGATGGTCTATGCCAGAATCTGAAAACAATCCCCACAAAAAGAGAACCATTGAAACTATATTTATTAAATATATATGATACATGAAAGTCAAAGCATATTTTTAAAAACACAACATTTATAAGTCACAATCTTAGGAAAGTCACGGGGATAAGATTTAAACTTTATACAATATTTTAAAAATACCAACACTCAAAAGATCACAGTGGTAAAAATGTTTACAGAGGCATCCAGGTCAAAACATCATGCTGTTTGAGGTGATGCGGCTGCTACCAATTAGTTTCCGAGCGCAGTACAAGGTGTTGGTTTTGACCTTTAAAGCCCTACATGGCTTGGGTCCATCTTATCTTAGGGACCGCCTCTCCCCATATGATCCCCCCCGCGACCTTCGGTCCTCTGGGAGGAACCTGTTACAGCCAATTAAAACTAGGCTGGCGCAGACCTCCCAGAGGACCTTTTCTGCAACCACTCCCAGGCTGTGGAATGGCCTGCCAGACGAGATCCGTCTCATTACCACGCTTACTGCCTTTAAGAAGGCAGTGAAGACGGATCTCTTCCGGCAGGCCTTCCCGGAATAGCATCTGCTTTAGGGAGATGTGATTTCAGTTTTTATTATTACTATGTCCCCATTGTAGATTTTATTGTTATCATTTTTAATGGATAATTGTATTTTAATCTCTTCCAGTTTAATCCTGTTTTAAGGGGTTGTGAGGGTAGGATTAGGGGATGAGGGAATGTTTTAATTCGTTGTTTGTTTTAATGTTGTAACTCGCCTTGATTGTTGTGCAGAGGGGCGGGCTATAAATAAAAATTATTATTATTATTATTACCTCCATGGACTGTACAAAAGCTAAATGGATTCTTTCACCACTGGTGAAAGAATCTCCAGCACGCCTAAAGCAACAAGCTAGCACAGTCCTCCAGCATCTCAGTCACTCTTTCACTGGAGATTATCAGATGAGGGAAAAGCCGGAGTAAAAGGCATACTCCCAGCATAATCACGTGATCGTGCTGAAGATTTCCAGACACATCGCGCCTATCTAGGATTTATCCTATGAAGATCCAGGAATGCTCCAACAGGGAAGTCCCGGGATGGTTTGTTGCTGGATCTTCATGGGATAAGTCCTAGATGAGTGTGACATCATCTGAAAATCTTCAGTGCGATCGTGTTATTATGTCAGGAGTATGCCTTTTACTCCTGGCTTTTTTCCCCATCTAATAATCTCCACTGCCTCACCACTCTTCTCCATTGCTATGGCTGGCACCTCCTCACTGCTTACTCAAACAAATGCTGTGACTAGAACAAGACATGAATAAGCCCCATGCTTGCTGCAATGTACACTTCCCCAATGACAGTCTCAAGAACATATTGGCAGAAACTGCCAGGATGAGAAGCAAGCATGTTGTTAGTTTGCCACTGCAGCTGACCTGCTTCTGATGAAGGGGATAGAAATGGCTGTAGCATTCTCATTCCCTTAATAGGCTCAGCTCAGGAGGAGCAACCAAGGTATATGAATCCACATTCTTCCAGGATCCAAACCTGTGGCTGCTGTCTCACTCTGCCTAATGGCCCTGTATTACACTGTAATTTCAAGAGACACAAAATTAAAATGTATAGTACACAGATACATAAAACATGCATTTTAGAATTTATCATTCATCCTAATACCAAGCTTGTATCTGGAGAGGCAGGTGAAGGCCCAGGGATGGGGATGGGGAAGAAGTCCTGCTCTGGAGGTCCCATACCCAGAGGGCAGAAGTCCCACCCTCGCACCAGTTAACACCCAGTGCCGGAAGGCCTTTTAGTTTGGGCACTTAGCTCCTAAAAGGTTCACCATCACTGGCCTATTTATAATTTTTAAAAATGTTGCTACTAAACGTCTGCTTAGAAGGGAAGGGAAGCACATTTTTAACCCTTGTTGAGCTAAAATCCTGTCAGCGCACTATGCATGTGTAATTACACTGGTGTATGCTGTGGTGGCAAGAGGAAAAAGGTCAAATGCTCAGCCACCACAAAGGAAGTAAAGCATTGGAAAAAATAGGCAGCTTGCAGCTGGGCAATTTTCTCTCCCTTCCCTCATCACTGCTGTGCAAGCCTGTAGCATAGAGGGCCAACTGAAATCTGACTGAGGTGTCTTTTTTTCAGGTGTCCTCAGTTTTTTCAACATTCAGGTGTCCTCACTTGAACCTTCTGAATGTTGGCTGAGCAGTGGCACATAAAATGTTGGCATGTTCTGATGTAGAGCTATTCGGATTGGCTGGTAGGCATGGGAACAATGAAACCAGGACAAAGGGAAATATCTATAAGTGAGCTGACCTGGACTGCTTTAGAAAAAGCATAAAAGTGTTCTATAGATAATGTGATCTCCCTTCAAAGAGCTGGCTTTCCATTCTCCAGAAGAATAATTTACTGAAAATGCAAGTATTTCAAACACTGCACTGAGCCACAGATCATTTTGTATGTTTTCCTTTTCAGTTCTTTCTGTGCTACAACCGTATTAAAAACTATAGCAGCAGAAGAGCAGTGCTACATTTTTTAAAAAAAAAAATGGTACTGTTCTGATAAGTATTTCAGTTGCATAAAAATACAACATATATTATAGCCTGCATCCAAAGGGGTCTATCACTAGAATCAGAAAGGAAGGAAAGCCCTCCTCCCTGCCAGAACTCACCATGCACCCATAAAACCTACTCCAAAAAAATTGGACCAACAATGGACAATTTAAACATAAAAAATCTACCTGGTATGTCTCTTTTTTAACATCACAGTAACAAATCATTTATTCTGTGTCTGTTGTTTCCTAGGAGCCAGTTTAAGTTATTCGCCCTGATTCCTCAAAAGGACGGGAATGTGTAATGGGGTCAAGGAAAAGAACAGAACCGTTTGCACCTTTTGGTCTCACTTTGCTACTGGTAACAACAAGAGAGACAAATATAATTGCTTATGTCAGATGCTAGCCCTTTGCTTAATCAATTCTTGTCCAATTTTTCCTGTATGTTCTTACCTTGAAATGAATCAATCTTGGCTTTAATTAACATCCTTAATCTTGCAACCTCTTGTCTTTTCAGTTCATCCAATCTTGTTCTTACATGATGACTAACTAAATCTAGTTCTTTGCTTAACTTTCCACTCTGTTAAAACAAACAAAGAATGACAGCTAAAGATATGTCACAGTTTGTGATCTAAAATTTAATGTTCAGTCTTCTGTTACTATGAGTTCTGTGTATTCAGAGACAAATGCCACAGTATCAAAAAAGAATGTCACAGTATCAAAAATGGCATGCTGTTAATGGAAGTCAATACCCTGGGCTTGTGGGCAGGCAGCTAAGAAAGGCTCAGATAAAAACACAGCATTCAGGTTGTTATATATAAGCCTTCAAGTTGACTTATGGTGACCCGATCTTTGAGGTTTCCTGGCAAGAATTGTTCTAAGGAGATTTGCTATTGCCTTACTCGTACAAACTCACACAGTGAGTTTCAATGTGTAAGTGGGGATTCAAATCCTGGCCTCCTGGAATCTTGTCTAACACTGAAACAAAAACCTCCATGCAAGGGAATTCTCACACATTAAAGAATGTAGAGGTACCAGTTGGGTAACAAATAGTTCAGGCACATATGTGAGAGATGCAAATCAACCAAGCTACTGACTCTTCAATATATCTGCTAATAGTTGAAGCACGAATAACTAATAAAAACTGTATATCTGAATGTAGAGGTACGAGTAGGGTTGCCAGAGTAAAAACTGAAAATGGCTCCTGCACCTTTAGTGGCTGTGTAGAAGACAATTTCAGCAGTGTTGCTTTTTATCTGGTTGCATGTCGAGCAATGCCTGCTGACATTTTCCTTGCATGCAACCATTAGTTCGCTGTGGACTAAGCGGCCATACACACTGATATACACATTGAACTGGGACTCTTGGCAGCAGAATCCATCAATAACATTTGACATGATTTTACCACATTAAGTTGCACACTATAGAGAGTGATCTGTCAAAGCTTCACTTAACATTAGCTTCAAGGCTTTTTCCATTGTTGGTGCAAGTTATAATTGATGCTGTTTTACCATGGGGAAATTACCATGGGGAAGGGGAAATTATCCCTTGTTAACATCAGCTGTTGACTTTTCAATTTAGGTTAATAATAATAATAATAATAATAATAATAATAATAATTTCTATCCCGCCCCTCTACAGAAGCAATTGGGGCGGCTTACAACAATAAAAACTCCCAATAACCCATCCCAAGCCCAAACCCACCCTCTCCTTAAAACAGTATTAAACATCTTACATTAAAACAATTAACACTATAAAACAATTAACAAACACACTAGGTTCACCCTAATATGTTAAGCAGGTATGCAGTACGTAGGCAGATAGCCTTACTGTTCCAGAGACGGTTGAAATACAGCCTAGGGAATAACCCAAACTCATTGCATCCACAGAAGAAGGTGTACAGAAGAAGATCAGTTCCTATTTAAATTTGGAAGGGGGGGCTGCTCACAGCTAATGGAGGATGTCAATAAGCCAATGCTACAAGTTCACAGCATAGCAAAAAGATGTAAGTATCTTCATTACTCTGGTAAACAATCTTGTTGCTTCTTTTGGATCCAAGTTCAAAGCAGCTATTCGGTTCCTTTTTCACTGACTTCACTTCACGGTCAATGTATACTTTTAAAAGTTTTATTTTCATTATATAGTTATGTATGCACATATAGGTGTATGGCCATACTCTTTCTCTCTCTCACCATCTTGGTCATGCTGGAGAGGCTCCTGTTCACTCTAACTCTGTTCTAAGGTGTAATAAAATAGTTGCCAAAGATCTGGACTCATATAACAGTTCTTAGCCTGAATGTGATGTTAACTATCTGCAAATAAAGCAATCTAGAGATCAGCAAATTATGTATCAATATCAAATGTATGGTCCAAAATAATCTATTTATTTTTCATGGCTTCAGTTTCTATATGAGAATAATCTCAATGACACTAGTATTGTTTTGCATGCTCCTGTTAGAAACCAGAGCATCCCAGCTTTTTTTTAAACCAAATGTTGGATGTTTAAGCACTTAAAATACCCATTAGATTCAATTTGATAAATTTAAGGATGTAGCTATGTTTCTCACTGAAATCAGTAAGAACGTAGCAGCATATTCTAATAATGAACATATCACTATACTTTACATTTCCATTTATTAAGTCCTGCTGTCATTTTACATACCTTTATTTCTTCTATGTCTGCTGTCTGGAGTTTCTCTCTGAAATGTTTGTCTGTTTCTAGAACATCTATCACTTGTCTGAGGTAAGCATCATAATAAAGCCCAGTATCCTTCAAAAAACAAAACAAACAAACAAACCAAAAAACAAATATTTCAGTAAAGGAGAAGGATAGGAGCAGTGTGTTCCTTTCCCAAAGAGATGTTTAAAACATGAGAACCTTAACTCTGATGAGACTCTAAATGCTAACAACTCCTCTCTGTTGTTACACAAGGATGAAGATCAAAAATGTATTCACAATGCAAGTATTAGCCATAAATACACACATCCTATGGGAAGTACACTTCTATTTGAACTGCCTTCTTTATTTAACTAGCCTCTTTAAAGAAGCTGTTCCTAAGCACAGCAGAGAAGAGGAATACAACAGGTCTATATGGTAATAAGGCATATATGATATTTTACATAACATTTCCCCTCCTCTGTTTCCTGGTCACTTGGAGAAATCAGCTAATTTTAAGACTCAAATTGAATGAAATAGTGGGAGATTAGTGGTGAGATCTTCCATTTTTCCCCAACAACAGGAGGGATTCAAATAGAAAAGGGAGTCTAATTTTAGGAAGGTTCATGAAGCCATATCCCCTGTAATACAGGTACTATATCTTATGGATATTTTTTAAAAAATTGAAAAAATAATATTCTCTTAGTTATTCCAAACAAATTTTAAGAATCTACCATATATAAAACTGATAAAACATATACCAATTTTCACTTTAACAGAATTTAAAACTGTATTTCATACTCCCTTCCCAGCAAGATTGACATTTTATTTAAGGCTAAACAAACTTATTTTGAAGTCACAAACATCAAAAAAGGAAATACACAAATCAAGCAAATTACCCCTTCTAAGTTTTCAATATAACCATGAACTTTATGCCATTTCTTAGTCCTCTTCCACGTTAACATATGGATATTTGTATGTTTTCATCCTTAGGCAACAGCAACATTAGAGGAAAGCAAAACCTAGGTTGAATATTTATATGGTGAATTACATGTAACTCCTCCACACTTACTAAAGACTGAGCTGGCCAAAAATTGACCTATACTCACAGAAGACATGCAACAAACCAAGAACATCACGTGGGCTGAAGTTTGTGATGGGGAGCACTATGATCCAAAGTCCCTCAGCCAGCATGCAGAGGCCATGCTTCCTAGGCAATTCTAGGAATTGTGGTGCAAAATAAATTTTTCAAACTCTGGTTCAAGCCTATCTATCTTTGAGGTCATCAGGAGTCAACTGAGAGTGATCAGCCCCTGAAAATAATAATCAGGGACTCTAATTGCTTGGCATCTGGAAAAGAACACAGTCTGCCAATCTCCTGTGTTGTTTTAACTGTATTTTATTTTAACTTATATTGTGGGCTGCCTTGGCCTCATATTGGGGGAGAAAAGAAGACCTGGTGGCGCAGCAGCCACTCTGTTACAGATCACAAGGTTGCGAGTTCAATACTAGCCAGGCTCAGGCCTGCATCCTTCCGAGGTCGCTAAAATGAGTACCCAACTGTTGGGGGGCAATGAGCTTACAGTTGCAAACCGCTTAGACATCCCATAGCGCGATATGAAGCGGTATATAAATGAAGCTGCTTTGCTTTGCTTTAATTGAATAAATAAATAAAATACAAAATGATCTGGATACAATGCTATATATGACATCATCATCATTATTAACATCACCATCTTTATTTATATCCAATATTTCTCCCAAAATGAGGAATCAAAGTACTTTATGAATTAAAACAAATGCAAAATATAAAAAATATTAAAATGGAATAAAATTATCAATAACCTTAAAGACAATTAAAAATAAAAAGCAATTTAAAAGCAGACAGTTATAAATAGTGCAGCACCTTATATAAAGTCTTCCTTTAAAAACATTTCGTTCTCCAAAACCTGTCTGAATAAAAAAGTATTTTGCCTAGCAACAGAAGGATAGTAAGAAAGGGGATATTCTACCTTTGGGATATGGTGGCTCAAATGGTTAGGATGCTAGCTCTGTTGACTGCAAGATTGGCAGGTTGGCAGTTCGAGGCCCAGGTGCTGCATGATGGGGTGAGCTCCCATCACTAGTCCCAGCTTCTGCCAGTCTAGCAGTTTGAAAGCATGCAAATGCAAGTAGATAAATAGGTTCCACTTTGGTGGGAAGGTAAACAGCATTCTATGCAATTGTGCTGGCCACATGATCATGGAGTAATCTCTGACAACACTGGCTCTTTGGCTTAGTAACAGAGATAAGCACCACCTCATATGGTTGGACACAACTTGACAACCTTGTCAATGGGGAATACCTTTATCTTTTATTCTACCCTCCCTAGCAAGGATGTTCCAGAGCTTAAGGGCAGCTACTGAGAAAACCCTTATCATGCATATCTACTAGACAAGCCTGTAAAAGTGGTGGGACTAACAAAAGGGCCCTTCCTGAAGATCTCAGCACCTGGGCAGATTCTTATGGGGAAAAACAGTCCAGCAGACAGTCTGGACCTAAGCTTTCAATCACTCTGAACTGTGCTTGAAAGCAAGCTAAAAGTAAGTGGAATAGTAAGGGAGTTGCATGGTCCTTGGAAACATACAAACAGTATCATTACATTTATCTTCTAATTTAAAATACTATCCATTCCAAGTTAATAATATTGTATATGATTAGGATGTTGGCAGAAAAAATAGTCATTACTTAATTAATTGACTTACCGGATTGTCTACTTTTGCACTTTCTACATGTTCTTCCTCTTTTACTTTTGTCTTGTCTACATCTATAGGCACTGCTTCCAGTGTAATTACAAGATAGGTGAGCAGCAAAACACACTGTTGGAATAAAACAGTCCTCCATCTTACCTGAAATAAGATAGCAGAATTTATCTCTAAGCATCCTTGTAATAAAACAGTCCTCCATCTTACCCGAAATATAGCAAATTTTATCTCTAAGCATTCTTCCTATGTTGTACTTTTAATCCATAACACGTTTGTACTTTTAGTCCATCATATCACAGGTGGATCCATAACAAATGTAAGAAAGATATGAGTATGTGGAATACCAGATGTTTGACTTATGTCAACTTAGAAACAGCCAGAGTAGGAATGGGGAACCTACAGCTGGCAGGTGGCAGGTTAAAGTGCCAGCCAAAGGAGCACTCATCCAACCAATATCTCAGTAGGCTTCACAGCTCACAGTAAAGTTGGCCTCAAAAGAGACCCAATGAAGGTTCCAATCCTAGATATCATCCAGTCTCCAAAGGAGCTGGGGGTGATGGAATCCAGCCCACTGTCTCCCAAAGGGACCTCATCACAATGAATAATGTATTTATAATATTATATGCATCTAAACACACATAACATGCAGCACACAAAGACATGAATGACTCCAATGGCAGCAGTCATTTGGCTCATGTTTATTATTCCCAATACAATCTCTTTTGGCTCATGTTTATTATTCCCAATACAATCCCAAGTGTTGGACCTAAGCTTTCAAGCATTCTGCACCTAAGCTTTCAATGTACTAATAACGTAGCACAATATTAGTTTGTCGCAAAGTAGGATTGGACAACTTGTTCCTCAAGGCCCACATGAGTTTCTTGGTCTAATTTCAAGTTTGTTTCAGGCTTCTGCAACAGTGATTTGCTCCCCTTCCAACAAACCACTGGGTGAGGAGGGGGGATGAGAATAATGGGGTGGCTCCACACACCTCAACAAAAAGGATGGAATTAAAAGAGAATGCTAAGGCAATGTCAAGGAGGCAATCCCATGTCAAAAACCCAGGCTTAATATTTATCTGGAATTTGCAAAGTTACAGGAAAAAGAGAGACCACGTTGTTAAGAGGAAGTACTATATCTTGAGTGACCATAAAATCAGTGACAGCATGTCTAATCTACAGCCCTTTCAAACCAAAATATTTAAGTCAGAACCATTTTATAGGGCAGTCATCAAAAAGCCAGTACTGACACAACAGGTGGTGAAGAAGCACACTGTGAAACTTGATTAGCTAGCTCAGTCTTCAGTTGGAATAAATCTATTAAATCCAAGCATGCCAGCTTAACCTGAGGGCGGATTCAACTATCCCTGTTCTTACTGCACAGTTGATCTTCTGAGCAGGCAGAAGGGAGAAGCAAATCATATCTAGGCTGTGGGGTGGGGGTGGGGGACCATGGAAAAGAAGCTGGATCAAAAAGCTTACCTCTTTTCTGCCACATGCAAACACACAGCATTTGCCAGCAATCCAAGTAATTTTGTACCAACACAAACTAGTGAAGTTTGTAGACATTAATAATTCAAGTTCACATCATTTCAAGCAAACTAATAATTTAAAGTCTATATTTCAGCTTTTATAATAATGGCATATAACAATCTCAGAAATGAAATCTTGGCAAACCCAACATCATTGCTTGTTCAGTGATATTGTCTTGGCTAAAAAAAAAAAAACTACTAATGGAAGACAGAGTAAAACATCACTGTTGCTATGGATTAAGAAATCAAAACCACTTCTAAATATCATATCAGGCCTAAATCATAATAACCAATATGAATAATATGCAAATTTGTTCTTATTTTATAGGAAACAAATTTAATGTGCAAGAAAATTATCTCAACCATAAATGCAGTTATGTTTAAGTAAAACCGATTGAACCCAATATCAACATACTGTGTATACATACAGTGGGCCCTGCTGTGCTTTGGTTCCACGACCCCCTGTGGATACCAAAATCCATGGATGCTTGAGTCCCATTATATACCATGGAGAAGTAAAATGGTGCGTCTTAGATAAAATGGCAAAACCAAGGTTTGCTTTTTGGAATTTTTAAAAAAAACTGTTTTCAAGCCACAGACAATTGAATCCATTGATGCAGAATCCATGAATTTAGAGGATATACAACATGGTAGTGATCATCTTAAATGCTGCTGTGTTATTTCTACTGTATATGTATATGTAAAACACGTGGGCCAGCATTCTGCAAATGCAACAACATTCAGAAGTGGCAGTAGTAACAGGATGTATGGTAGGACTATGCATAAGAAAGAGTAATCAAGCTGGAAGTATAAGGAAGTGAAGATATCAGCAGAGAGATTTGCTCCTTTACTTTGCTACTTTTGTCACCACACTGCCATTGCCTGCTTCTTCTACTATCAGCGCTCCACAAACAATCACAAAGGCAGCACTCAGCACCTATAGCAGCTAAGAACAAGGACCACACCAGGGAACAGTAGAAGGTGAGGTTCAGAACAGAGAAGATGGAACTCCTTCCCACAACTTCAAAAATGGTTTGGTAAAGATATCAATGATTCCAGTCCATCTAGAACTGAATTCATGTTTCTTGACATTACCAGAATCAAAAGAAGAGTTCACCTGCTTCTTCAAAAATTAGCCAGGGTACATTTTGACAATTACGTAGGTGTGAGGAAAGCTTTTCCACTTAAATTATGGAATTCTGCCTTCTCAAATCTTTTGAGTCTAGAGCAAGTTATCCAATAAATTACAGTAGAGAGTTGTCCCTGAACATATTTTGCACAGTTTGAATCCAAGGATTACAGTTGCCCCTTGTTTTTGCAGGGGATCCGCTCTGGACCCCCCCCCCCCCCCCCCTGGGGCAATGAAAACAAAAACTCACAGATTTTCAAGCCCCATTGGCTTGAATGGCCACATGCTTCCACACACACCATTTTAGCCAATGGGTCTTGCCAGTCCGTGAATGACCGAGATTGTGGACTCCAAGTCCACAAAAATACAGAGGGGGACTGTATTATTTTCTTTTATAAGAGAAGTAAACTTAGAAACAAAATGTGCTTATTGAAATCAGAAAAAATCTACCAGCAAAGTATAAGTAAATTTTAAAGCTTCAGAATTAAAAAGGATTTTCAGCAGGGACTTTTCCACTCTTTCAATTTAAACTGTAGTCGTTCTTCCTAGTTCACGGACTTCCCGTCCATGGTCTTGAATTTCCGTGCACGGGAAGCTAGGAGGGACAAAATGGCTTGTGCAGGGGCATGCAGCCATTATATCCAATGGGGCTTGGGTATGTGCGGTTTTTCCAATTTGTGAGGGAAGGGGTCCAGAACGGATCCCCAATGAAATGGGAGGCACGACTGTATTATGTAATTAATTGTATCAGATATACTCCCTCTTCTCATCCAAATACAAGAGAGCTCACTTTTTGGAGTAAGAAGCTACAGTAGCAAATGTATTTCTGGATGCAGAGGTAGCATGCCCCAACACCCTTGTATGTAGCAATAATTCAAACATCTACTGGATGAGTCAGACTTTGAACTCAGAGAAGCATCTATGTGAGTCACAGCTCTGCTGTGCAATACATAATCATGGTAGTGAATCCAGCTGATGCACGGTTCAATGATGACAGTGAGGAAAAGAATAAAGTTTACACTTTTATGTTGTTGTCCCCCAACTTTCAATATAGAAAATATTAGCCATGAAACAGATGTACAGCTTCTAGCGGAAGTATTTACCTTCATTTCATCATTCCACATTGTTGTGTTAATAACCTGGAACCCAAATTGATTTAATTGGCATTGTTAATTTCATTTTAATTGTCACTTTTGTAGGTGTTTAACTGTACTGTGTTTTTAGACTGTAAGGCACTTTAGATCCCAATTTTAGGGGGAAAGTGGGTTATAAATAAATATAATAATACAGTAATAATAATATCAACCACCCTCACCACCACCAAAAATACTCAACAATATGAAAGTGCAAAATAGTTTTGTTGTTGCTCTTGTGCCATGAAGTTGGCTTTGATTTATGGTGACTACAAATGGAAGACTTCAAATTGTTGTGTGCCTTTCCGACTTATGTCAACCTTAAAGTAATCCTGACACAGGGTTTTCTGAGGTTAAGAGTGTGTGGCCTGCCCAATGTCACCAATCTGGGATTCAAACCACTACAACAGTCATAGTTCAACATTCAAGCTGCTACAACATGCTGGCTCCACCAATGTTGTTCTTGTTGTATGCCTTGAAAGCATTTCCGATTTATGGCGACCCCAAGGCCTAGTCACCTATTGTTTCTGAAGCCAGACAGCATTTGACAGTGGCAGTGCCATTCTAGTAGACCAAGAGCAAGGCGGGCTCCTGTTCATTGTCTTTCAACTTCAGCTTCCTTTTCACTATGTCTGACTCAGTGAGGATAGACTTGATGCCATCCTGTTGGCTGTTTAACCCACATCCTTCTCTTGAGAGTGCCACTGGCGTCTACCTTGGAGAGATCACCATGCCAGGTTTTCTTGGCAAGTTTCAGAGGGGGTTTTGCCACTGCCTTCCTCTGGAGCTGAGTGAGTGTGAGCTACCCAAGGTGACCCAGTGGTTTTACATGGCTGAGCTGGGATTCGAACCCTAATCTCCAGAGTCGTAGTCCAGTGCTCAAATCACCACACCACATTGGCTCTCCTCCAACAGACCCTGCTATTAACAGTGCTGCACAGATCTTACAAATTCAGGGCAGTAGCTGCCCTTGAATTAATAAATCCACCTCTTTTTCTTTATTGCTTTCCATTTTATTAAGCATTACTGTCTTTTTCAATGAGTTGTCATCTGATGATGGACCCAAAGTATAATTACTTCAGTAGTCATTTTGGGTTTTAGATATTCAGGTATCCAAAGAACGCTCCTCCAGCACATTTCAAATGAGTTGATTTTCTGTCATCTTTTTTCACCATCCAGCTTCCATACAAATAGGACTATGGTATAGATGATTCTGATTCAATGACATATCATTATACTTTAGCATCTTATCTAGTTCTTTCATAGATGCTCTTCCTAGTTTTCATCCTTTTCTGACTTCTTGATAACTATCTCCATTTTGATTGATGACTGAGACAAGGACATAGAAAATCTTAAGCAATTTTGATGGTTTCATTACTCACTTCAAAGTTATATACCTTTTCTGTGGTTACTATTTTTGTTTTCTGCAAATTCAGCTATAACCCACTTTTGCAAGGATTTTATCTTCCTTAAAATTAACCAGTAGTCATTCTAGGTCTTTGCTATTTACTGCTAGTAGCATTGTCTCATCTGTGTATCTTTAATAGTTTTACTGCAGCACAAAAATTAAGCAAACAAAAATAAACTGGCATCCTAAAATCAATACTTGCTAGAAGCACCTTTGGCTACAATTACAGCTGCAATTCCAATGAAGCTTTTAAATTAATTGTTTTAACAAGGATTCCTTCTCACCACTCCTCCATAAAGCATGGTTCTGAAGAGTGTTTGGGTGATAAGTTTTCCCATGGATGGTTTCTCCCATCTCAAATGCAGATCTGTCCAGCTACTTCAGAGTTACTACTGCCCTCTTGGCTGTTTCTCTGACTAATGGTATTTTCATTGGATTTGGTGGACAACCTTCTCTATTAGAGTCATGTCTGAACTGTATTCTTTCAGTTTGGGATTTAATGATTTAATTTAATATATTTTTAAAATAACTCTAACATGACTGGTTCATCTGCAGAAATGTGGAGACTTCCAGAAACAGGTTTCATTAATCTAAGATTATGTGACATAGGAAATGTACACAGATTGACTCCATGACTTTTGGGATCTCTAGAGGAAACGAGTAGCACCAGGGCTTATTTTTTATTTTTTTATTTATTTATTTGGAGTATTTATACTTGCTGTTCAGCTACAAAGGCTCTCAGAGCGGCTTACAAATGATTAATTAGATGGTTCCCTGCCCTCAGGCTTACAATCTAAAAAGACACAGGAGAAGGGAATGGCGGTGGGGAAGGGGATCAGGTCCAGCAGTCCTCAATCTCCCTTTGAGGCTTGGACCATGGTAGATGGACTAGAGGGAGGGCTCTCCTTCATAATCTAATGAAGGCATTAATTTAATTTTAATTAATTTAGCCATGTCACAGCAAATTTGGGGTGTGTGTGAATATTTGTGCAATCAACAAGTACTATTTTGTACCTTCAGTGCTGAGTATATTGTATACATCAAGTAGTAACCATTTAAATGAAATCCATTTCAAATGCAGGCTATGTCCAGGATCTCTTCCACCATTTAGTTGCTCAGGTAAGTACCATGGATGTGGCTTGGCATTTTGGTATGGATCCAGACCAATCTGACAAGGAGTGCAGTTAGGAGCAGCAGTTCTGGGGATTCTGGTGAAAGAATCAAGATGGGCTGACTTTGGGTAGTATTGGGTATGTGTCTGTGTGGCCCTCTTAGGTTGAGACAGGCTGGTTGGTACAGATGGTGGTCACCAATGGGGGCACAGGCTGGACAGTCTCCTTGGTATGTGCAAGAGCTGGGTTAGATAATCTTGGTGAGCTGAGGGCATAGGTAGGAAAGCTTGGCCAGACTGGTGCAGGGTGCACAACTTTTATGAGTGTCTGCTTCTCAAAGCAGCCCCTCACTATGCTCCTTGTCTGAATCCACAACCAGTCCTATTGTTTTGGGGATGAGCTACACCCAACATGCTACAGGAGAACCATCCCCAGAAGAAAGGTGTTTCTATGGGGAGGTAAATGTGGGGGAGATCCCTGAGACCTATATCCTACTATGGAACCCACTGGACCCTGTGCTTATATCAGGTAATATGTTTCCCCCTAATTATGTTTTAGGACCTAATAGGAGAGCATCAATTTATCCCTTGTCTGTGTCCTGGCAAAAGACTATTCTGTACAGACCCACTTGGTGAACTTTGGGGCAGCATACTGCTATGAAGATATGACATATTGACTGATCAGTCACCAGCATTCCAAGTTAAAGTGTACTAGGTCTGGAAAATATCTCTTAGAGAACAGATGGCAGTCACACTAAATGTAGATAAATAAAAGGTCAGACATGAGACAAGGTAATGGGCATAAAAAATTAGACAGTTATATTACCTGCTTCTCATTCCACTTCCCTGTTACTGTATCAGGCATATAATAACCCACTCCCTCAATATAAATTCTTAACTGGTGCCTCAAAACAGATTTTTAAAAAGAATAGCATAGGAAAGTGGCAGGCAGGAGTGACAAAAAACACACCTACTGTTTGCAGGTGCAGTTTCTCTCACTCCTGCCTTTCAAGCAACATCTGACCAAATTACCTCATCTCTAAAACTACTAAAGGTAGCCCTGTCCTTCCTTTGCAACAGACTTGTCCTCTTTGTGTTTGGCTATTTCAGGAATAGCTCAGCAAGAGAAAAACACAAGAGTCAGGATTACTGCTGTACAAAACGGTTAGGGTGCTTGTGGCACTCCAGGTGTTTTTGTACCACAACTCCCGTCAGCACAATCAATGGTTAGTGATGATGGGAACATTGTTTAGAGGGCCACACAAGGCCCACCCCAATACACAGCCTAGTATAGAACTCCAACTTAAATCGACTTTATTTACTTACAAAATATCAGTACCATAGTGAGTGATTAGAAGGAAGAGAAACACCTTTTGTCTGATTTATTCTCAATACTATACAAACAAAAATGATCTAAATTCTAATCCTCACACTATCATCAACTAAGCCCTTCAGTCTTTAAACGAAAACAAATGTACGTTATTCATTGGAAATGAGTCCTAAGAAAGGCTCTTACATCACAAGATGTATTATAGAACTGTCACCTAGATTTAAAAGATTCTAGAATTATGCATATTTATTAAATGTGCCTATCAAACTGAAGGCTGCACCCACCTGAAAAAGAACAGCTTTTGGCAAATTGAACATATCATACAAACATATCATACACATTTTGATGAAGTATACATAACCAATACAATACTTATCTAGAACAGATCACATTTCTTTACAGCTCATATTACTATGGATAGAGTATAAACAAATTTCATTTGGTGAGCTTAATTTTTTCCTAAAACAGTTAGATTTACTACGTTGAAACCAGTTTGGTTTTATAAAGTCCCCCTTATAATACCAGATCCATATTTTTTAAAAATAGAACAAAACCACATTTAAATACCACATTTAAAATACAGTATGAACTGGATCACTTCTTTTCCAAATATTTCCCCTTTTTTCTTGCTAAAGAATCACAGAACTAAGAGGGTTCCAACTGATCTCTTATCACATCGGATTTCAGATTATCCTTTTCCTAACATGATCTGGACATCTGACTCTCAGATCCTCATTAAAAATATACGTAGAAATTCCATAAGATTCACTTTTTCGAATAATATTCTGTTATTGAATGACTGAAATAACTACAATGCTCTTCTTGTGCTTACTCTAAATATTATCTCCAGTAGCATTTTATAAATATGATTCTTGTCAAAACTTGTAACAGAAATAATGAACAATTACTCTTGCTCTTTATGACATAATAGTAATAATAATAATAATAATAATAATAATAATAATAATAATAATAATAATTTATTTTTATCCCGCCGCTCTGCATAACGCAACTGGGGCGGCTTACAACTTTAAAATATACATCCATATCCCATAATCCCACCCCCACCCCTTAAAATACAATTAAATAATAACGATGTGCTACACATATCTGGATACACTCAAAATATCATATCTTTATTAGTCTTTCCTCCAGGTAATTGTTGCCTTGTATACCCTCAGAACACATGAACGAATTCATACATGTTCTGAGTACACATAGCCCTCAAGGAGCTTCTAACTTTGGTAACAAGGCATCTGGCAAATTGGACTTTAAAAACCCACATTCACAAAGAACCCTCTAAAGAGAAAATTTATTGAACATATTGCAATCAAGATATACACAATAGTTGCATTGAGGAATGATAAATATTAAACAGTACATGCAAAATAGACCAGTTGCTTTAGAATGGGGGGATACTAACTAATTAAGTAGTGTGAAGCTGTAGCAGTTGAGAAGAAGAGGAAGCAATAAAGAAAGAGGTTCAAAAGAAAAGGCAATATAATACTTTTCCTGATACACACACACACCAGAGGAAAAGGGTGCTATTTTGTGAACTTTGAGAAAGAGAATGACCTAACAAGATTCTCTGGCCAACATTCCTGATTATGGGAGTCTGAAATAATCATTTCAGAGAGCCAGTGTGGTGTAGTGGTTTGAGTGTTGGACTACAACTCTGGAGATCTGAGTTCAATTCCCAGCTCAGCCAAGAAACCCACTGGGTGATTTGGGCAAGTCACATGCTCTCAGCCTCGGAGGAAGGAAATGGCAAACCTCCTCTGACCAAATCTTGTCAAGAAAACCCCATGATAGCACTAAACCTAGTTTTAGCCAGAGAGGGCCCATGGTTTTCAGCAAGGGGCCTCCAGAAAAGAGCAGGCAGGCAGCTCAAGTTCTTGCTTCAAGTATGGTAGACCCCACCTCCCAGAATGAACTGCTCTGAATTTAGAATTCTTTTTAAAGTATCTCAGCATGATATCAGAATTTCTTTAGAACAAAGGGATTTCATAAGACAATAGATGTCTTATCTGGATTTCCTGAAAGACTTTACCCAATATTTGCTTTAACAAAATGTGGTAATGTTTCAGAGGATTATCCACTTAAGAAAAACATTACAGAAGGATTAGTCAAAGTGTCCCAAAGATGACATTTTCTATCACAGTTATTTCCTTTCTATGATGCATCATTTGTCAGCTGCAGGACTACATGTTGAAAAAGATACTTTGGAGAGGGAATTCAATATTTCATTGTTTGATCAAGAAATGTAACCTTGGTGCTGGTAGATAATGCAGTTCAGTGGGGTGCTGGCTAAAGACTTGACCAGGAGAGGCCTTTTCAGCTGTGCTCTCTTAGACCAGAAGTCAAAAGTGGTTCCATTATTGAACATACACTGTACATCTTGGTAGGGAAGATGTACAAATATGGTCATTGGGCTACATAATTACATCATTAAGAAAACGCTGCAAGTCTCAAAGTGGCAAGACCTCAGCAAAACGTTGCTCTTTCAACATTCAACAGTCAAAATGTGGCCTGTGGTTGCCTCTGATGATACCTCAAATGTAACAGAAAATTAACACTGCAGTTTCCAGCCAGAATGGTAATTTGAGAACATATACATTTTACTTACTTGGTGCAAGTGTACCTGGTTGTTTTTTCTAACAAGCTAACATGCAGCATTTCTCTCTTCCCACGTCCCCATTTAATCATCAACCTAACCTATCATCAAAGTTTGTCTTGGTTTTTGTAACCAAAAGTTAAGTGCCTGCTGTGAATAACCTGCATGGTACTTTGCAGATAAAATTGCTCAGATCTGCTC
>CM034701.1:110571302-110581910 GCA_020142125.1 Phrynosoma platyrhinos | reverse complement strand
TTGTGTGGATTAACCAGCAGATTTGCCCCGTGTGATAACGTCCCTACTTACTTACTATTCTATTGATACTGAAGATGAAGTAAAAAGCAAACAAAACCCATGCTTGTATACCTGTGCAATTGCCTTTTCTAATACTTCACTGTCCAGTTTTTGGTTAGAAATTGTCATAGTTTCAAAACTACAGAATTAAGGAAGATGATGTAGATGGGAATAGAAGAGAGAAAAAATGTTAGCTATAAGTTGAACTGCACCAGTATATAACGTTTGATCTTAAATGTTTGCCATTCAGTGGACTCATTAGGCAGTAAAACAAAAAGATTTCACACAAAGTGAAGGTGCTCTTCCTTTGCAAGAGCCACCTGAAAAGTTCTTCTGTATTTTAATAAGAATTGAAACATAAATGTGGAAATGATATAATTTATAATAATTGAATAGAGTGTATTGTTTCTGTGAAATACAGAGAGGGAAAAATGTGTTAGTTGAATATGAACTAACATATGAGAGAACTTTTTACCTCTTCCATCAATTCAAAACAGGCCATACTTGATCTTTCCGAGAATCAGGTGTGTATGATCCTTCAAGATGCCTGTTGACTTATGTTGACCCCATTAATTTAATGGCGTTTTCTTAGGAAAGTAATACTCAGAAGTCGATTTGCCAATTCCTTTCTCTGAAATATAGCTTATAGCACTTGGTATTTGTTGGTGGTCTCCCAACCAAGTACTAACCAGGTCTGACCCTGCTCACCTTCCGAGTTGAGATGGGATCTGCTGCCTTTAGGATATTTAGGCCACCCAGGAATCAAGGTATAGCTACAAATTCATTTCTGACTTGGAAGTCCTCTGTTGTTGTTTTTTCTATGTTTATATACCATGTTAAGTGTGAGAAAGAGAAAGGGACAATTCCACTTTGAAATCTATACCTACCTTCAAAGAAAAGAGTGAGGAATTCACATATTTCTTGGAATTTCTCTGTGGTGTTATACTGCATATTCCAAATATTTTCCTGGTTGTTTTCCTTTGAGGTAGCTTTCCTCCACTGAACACGTTCCATAGTCCTTTATAGCTTGCTTTTGTGTCATTTTGCATGTGTTACTCTTGTCACTTTGTGTAACAGAAGTGAAGACCCAGTTCAAATAAGTATTTGTAGTGTGATAATGCTGAATCTCTCTTTTCAATGTTCTGATGTCATATATAAATATATTAACCTACTTTATACTAAGTTGGATCACTGGTCCATCTTCCTCAGTATCCTCTGGCACTGACTCTCCACTGTTTCATATTGGGGTTTTCTCCAGCTGTACCTGGACATGTTGGGGACTGAATTTACAATCTCAGTTATGCAAAACATTTGATTTACCTCCCAGTTGTGCCCTTCCATGTCTTTTTAAAAATGTGGTGGTAAGCTTTAATCCCATTTCAGTATATCAAGGCATTGGTAAATCTTAAAATAGAATAGCCAGATTCCCTGAATCATTTATTTAAGCAGCTAATATAAATGTTGATTAACTATGGGCCTTTGCAGACTGCCAGAAATAGTGCAAATTGAGTCCACTTTAAGGATTAGGGTTAGTGCTAGGGAATCATGGGAATTGTTTTTTTTTTTTTTCTGAGACATTGAGCCTTCTCTGTCAGAGAGCTCTGGTGCCACAATAAAATACAGTTCCCATGATTCCCTAACCCTAACCCTTAAAGTGGACTCCATTTGCACTATTTCTGGCAGTCTGCAAAGGCCCAAAGTTTTCTAACAAAAAGGGCTAGAATAAAAATGAGGCTATCTAAAATTCTCAGCAAGTTGCTTATGGTGTCCATTTTCTACGTGTTTTTTATATCAACATTTATATGGAATGTGATGTCAAACAATAGGGGAAATGATGAAACACTTGAAAGTGTCTCTGTCATTATGAGAGTATACAGAAGTACCAGTAACTTTTGCACACATATTACACAGTCAGCATTCGTGGCTTTTAATAGAAAAACTAGATCTATAGGGACTGACATCCTTTTGAATGATGCATTGAAGGATGCTGTACTTCAGTAGTTCTGCTTGGATTTGAATGTTCATTTCCAAAACGTAGTACTGGCAACATATGGGACAAAAAGTAATAAATGGAGCTCATTCCAGATGAAGTGGAGTTTCTTTTTTTCAGCCACTCATCTGACCAGAGCAGGGAGAGGTATTAAGCTTGTTTTGAATGGGATCAGACTCCTTCTGGGCTTAAGGATGTAGCTTGGCTTGTGTGGCATGCTTTCACTGGTGCAGGCTGGCTCATCAGTTATGATACTCTCTGGACTGGAATAACCTGGTCATTATTATGCATCTCTGTAACTCCTGGATTAGATGAATGCAGTGTACTGAATGTGGGTCTGCCCTTGAAGATTTTTTTTTTGAAATGCTAGTAAATAAATTTAGTAAATAATGCAACAGCTAGCTTACTAGCTGAGTTTATTTAATGGACCATCCATCGCTGTTTGTTAAGCAGCTAGATTGGCTTCAAGTCTGGCACTTACTTTTGAAACCTAAACAGCCTGTGCCTTCAATCTCTATGGGACTATGAACTTGCTGCAGTTTCTTCTGTTGTGCAGCTTTTAATACTCGTCTGGTGCTCATACTGAAGATAGCCTTTTGTGAAACTTGGAGCATTTTTTTCATATACTAAAATAAAAATTTCCATTTATAAAATTTTTAAATTTAAAAAAATATATATCCTGCCCTTCCTTCAATTTATATCCTATCCTTCCTTCTATATGATGTTTACTCTGAGAGAAAATAGCTAGGCCTAGGCTATACAATGAGCTTCATGATTGAGCATGTATTTGAACACAACAGTTTTCAATTCAAATCAATACTTCTTTTATTGCTCTGCAGTGTCATGTGCACCTTGTTAGTTTCAGGGCACAAGTCTTATGAGATTATCACATTACACTCTTAAAATGGGGCTAGTTCACTTTAACAGCTCTGACTGCCTCCTGTTGCATTTTGAGGTTTGTAGTTCTGTGAGGCTTAAAGGCTCTCTGGCTGAATATTCTAAATGCCTCTTCCTAAATTACAAGTTCCAGAATGCAACAGGAAGTAGTGATTTAGCCCCATTTTAAGAACGTAGAGCGATACTCTCATTAGATAGTTGAGCTAATGTCTTTCAGGACTTCTCATCACATCAAATTAATTTTCTGTATAGAAAGAACTTCCCTGTAGAAGATTGTGTAGACTTTGTGTAGTTTCTTCTGATCCATTATTGGTGAAAATCCCTGTTCCCTACTTAGAAGATTCTCCCTTCCAGGGAAACTTGTCTTGTTCTAGATCAGGGGTCGGCAACCTTTTTTGCCGATGGGCCGGGGGGGGGGGGGGGGAGAGATGGTGCTGGGGGCCAGCGCACGGTTGCAGCACCCCCCACGTGGTCACGCACACCGCCATTTTGAAAAAAATGGCACGGGCTCCCCCGCGTGCACATGCGCAGGGCGGTGAGGGGCCCCAGGAGGGCTCCCTCCAAGAGGCCCAGCCCCGCCACGGGTGCCCCCAGGAGGTTTCCCTTGGTGGTGCTGGGCCTCCATGAGGCCCAGCGCCGCCGTAGGTGCCCCCCCGGGAGGCTTCCCTCAGCGGCGATGGGCCTCCTTTGCGGCGCCAATCTGGCCGTGCGCACTGCGACCGCAGCCACAGGAGTACTGTGCAGGTGCAAACGAGTTGCAGCCGCCATTTCGGAAAGCAAAATGGCGGCGGGGGGTCCATGGGCCAGGTGTGGCCCGCAGGCTGTAGGTTGCCGACCCCTACTCTAGATGGTCAGTAAAGTTGGACATTTAACAGTTGATCATCAAGAGTTTAGAATGGGCAAAAATGCCCTTCAATTAATAGACAGGACAGTTGCTGGTGAGAAGGCATCTTTATTCTAGAGGCCTTCTGTACAGTTACAGAAAATTCCAGAGGTGCAAGTCTGTACAAGTATCCATTAGGAAAAAATACCTTAGTATGGAGGTAGTATCCTCCTTTTAAGCATTACATTTGTGTGGAAGCAAGGATCATGCATAAACAATGAATAAGTTTCATCTAAACTGAAGGAAAGAAAGATGGAGAGAAGTGACAACAACAATAATAATAATAATAATAATAATAATAATAATAATGAGAAGTTTTATTTTTAACCCGCCCCTCCGCTCAGCAATCGGGTGGCATACAAACGTATAAAAACAGCAAGCAATTAAAACATTCCCAAATCCCACACCCTGACCCGCCCACCCCTTAAAACTAAATCTTGTTCCTGCAAGATTGATAGGCATTACATTAACAGGCCCAGTTTCAGTAGAAAGGCCAGAAAATGGAGTTTGGAGGGGGGGGGGAATCGTGTTCTAGGATGAGCCATGAAGACATTTTATGTCCCTTTTTGTTTCTGTTGTTGTGTCTCTCCAGGTCGTTTTTGCCTTATGGCAGAAACCCTATCATGGGGTTTTCTTGGCAAGATTGTTCATAGAGAGTTTGCTTTTGCTTTATTTTGAGGCTAAGGGCTTTTCTTTGTGGGTGATGCCCCAAAATCTGTCCCAGGCTTTCAGTGTCCTGTTTACATAATACAGGGTCAAAAACTCCAAATTGGGTCCAGACTGTCTTCATGACACCCACACCTGATTTGGGGCTTCCTCCCACTAACCTGCTTTTGCTGTGGGGTTTCAGTTCTGTTCAGATTTATGTTGATAGTTGCTTTCACTTGCTTGGGAATGTGGTGGGGGCCTATTTGGGAGCAGATTGTGCAGTTGCTGCAGTCCTGGCCCGATCATAGCCAGAGGCTACTCCTTACAGTCCATGTGCTTTGACCCCAAGATCCTCTTGCATTCCCACTTATGTGAGAAAGTAGTGGGACTGAGAGATTCCCTGAAGATCTCAAAGCCTGGGCACAGGGGTAGGCAATCTTTCCCCTTTAAGGGCTGAGGGACTTCAGCTCCCAGAAGCCTCAGCCATGTTGGCCAATAGTCTCATGTTGGCCAATAGCTCCTGGGATTCTGGGAGCTGAAGTCCCTCGGCCCTTAAAGTGGAAAGGTTGCCTACCCCTGCCTGGGCATGATAATACAGAAGGCTTGTCTTTCAGACACTTGGATCCAAACTGTGTAAGGCAGGGGTAGGCAACTTGTCCCCTTTAAGGGCCAAGGGACTTCAGCTCCCAGAAGCCTCAGCCATGTTGGCCAGTAGTCCCATGTTGGCCAATAGCTCTGGGATTCTGGGAGCTGAAGTCCCTCGGCCCTTAAAGGGGACAGGTTGCCTACCCCAGGTGTAAGGCTTTGTAGGTCACAGATACTTTATTAGTACCTAATATTATTAACAGATTATAGAATTAAAATGAAGTGATGTTGTGTTGTAACCATACACAAGTCAGATAAAAATACAATAATTCAGTTGAGTGCCTTAATCTCGATTATCTTCTGACCCCTTTATGAAATTGTGTATTGTAGGGTATAAAAACACCCCATGCCCACAGGGTTGTTGTGGGTGAAGAGCCAAGGAAGAATCAACTGCAGTACCTAGTACGTTGTTCTGAGTAGCCATCAGACCTTGTTTATAAAAGAAAAGAAAAATAACCAACACAAATGCAATAGATTTGTGATATAATCCCAACCATTTTTGTCTATTTAAAAAAGCCATTACATGACACATGGCATTGTTTATATTGTTCACAACTCTTCAGGTGACAATGATGTGAAATGCTTACCTTGTAGGTCTAATTTGAAGATGGCCTGACAAATGACAAATATGTCTGTCTTGTCATAAAGAGGTATATTACCTCATGCTGCTAAACAGGTGAGGTAAAATGTGACCTAAAAATAATTATAGAAAGCTTAATTGTTGCAAAATGTTTGAAGCTCTGTATTATGCTAGACTGAAGGTCCTCTGTACAACTCCGAACACTTGTAGAAAACTCAAGAGTGAGATTAATATCCAAGTTTAATACTTATTTTTCACTAGTCAAGTGGTTCGAATTGACTGACTCTTTTAGAATAGAAAGATGGAAGTTATTGTCTGATAATTTACATGAGAGATGTAACATATTTTGCCAATGGATCAAACTATGCTGTATCTCAGTAAAGATGCTGGCTTCCACTGTTCTAAAAATATCTATATATAGAGAGAGAGAGTGTAGTCTTCTTGCAAGGTTCTCCTTGGGACCATGTGAACCTAGTAGCCACAGATAGCCCTGAAGGGAATAATGCTCCCAGTCCATCTTTTCTGCAAGGAATTCCACATGTGAAGTTTTGACTCCTGCCATGTGATACATCACCTATTTCATTATGCTCTTGTTTTTAGAACCAGTGCAGGAGATTGGTTCTGCCACCTGCAGTGCAATGTATTTCTGTGTGCTCATATTTTGTCATATTCACAGAACAAGTGATGGACATCTACTAACAGTTTACATCACTTGATTAACTGAGTAAATCCAAATAACAGACTTTCATTGACATTTTTAGGCATCTGGAGGAAGTGAGAAGATGATGTGTCACTGTGGTTTTGTGCATTTTACTGTTTGCTGGTTTGAATTTGAATTTGCTAGTTGGTTATTTGAATAAATCACATTGTTGTTTTTTCCAAGTATGAGAGGATGTGGGGGAATGCTACCCATTAAATAGGTATTCCATGTTCACTCGAAGAGTATTACGTGTTTTTGTTGTATATGGTGATAAATAATTAAGAATTTTCAGAGTACCACAAAGGATTAAAACTGTGTTGTTGTTTTTACAACCATTGTATTTTTGTGGAAGAACTGCTGCTGCAACAAGAGTCACAGGAATCTGTAGCTAGCTGAAAATACTTGTAATGGTTTAAATTTTTTAGCACTGAGCTAAAAATGAAAGTGTCTGATGACTGGTGAAATGCAACCTTTCATCACCTTACTAATGTTCTGCTCAAAGGTTTCTGCTTATTTCTGCTGTTATGTTTTATCGCTAATACTGCTGGTTAGGACTCTTATCTCCTCCATGTCCCTAGTTGCCTCTGTAGTCAACAAAGGTCCAAAACACACTGCAGAAATAATCCAATTTGAGACCACTTTAACTCAATGTTAGGGAATCCTGGGAACTGTAGTTTTGTGAGACATTTAGCTGTCTCTGTCAGAGAGCTCTGGTGCCACAATAAACTACAATTTCTTGGATTCCCTAGCACTCAGACAGGGCAGTTAAAGCGGTCTCAAACTGGATTATCTCTGCAGTGTGTTTTGGACAAAACATAGATATTCTCTTACTTTTAATCTGCAGAGAGACTATGTGTGTGCATACCTTCAAGTCTCATGTCAGCTTGAAGGGTTCTCTTAGGCAAGGAAGTGGGGCTTTGCCAGTTTGAAATACAGCCTACAGCACCTGGTATTTGTTGGCAATCTCACGTCCAAGTACTAACCAGGAATAACTATGCTTACCTTCCAAGATCAGTCAAGATCTGGTGTGTTTAGGGTATTTAGGCTGTATAGGGGGACCTTGACATCATACTTATTAATTTTTCAATCATATATAACCATTATAAGAATATTGTCTTTCCCTATGCTTCTCACTTACAATGATTTCCCCATGTGACCACATATATAACATTTCTGGAAATTTTGAAATGAGGGAACAGGATTATTCCTTTAATACTTGTATTAATACATCAATATATGTATTAATGCATTAATATAATTAATGTATTATCAGCATACAAATTAATGACATTGATTGTGGACAAAATTAGTTATGCTTAAACATTAAGCATATCCTTATAAATACTGTACTGATTTTTCTTCTAATAATCAAATGACCACTTGTATAGAGAGTGCCGATTGCAACTCCAGAAATTTCTGAGGATTGAATACCTCGGAGATGGATAATTGGTGATAAGGCCAAAATACATTGGGGAATTTAAAAAATCAGTGTTTTTGACCATTGCATAGCACATGGGACTTTGTCTCTTCTCGTTCTTTTCCGTATATAAGTCGACCTCATGTATAAGTCAGGGGCAGGTTTTGGGGCAAAAATTATGGATTTTGATATGACCTGTGCATAAGTTGGTAAAACTTGGGGACACGTAACAAAGGATCAAAATGATGAAGCAAAGGAAACCGATGCCAGAAACTTACAAAATTCTGGCAGGCATAACTGTTTGGGCTTACCCCAGGGGTAGGCAACCTTTCCCCTTTAAGGGCCGAGGGACTTCAGCTCCCAGAAGCCTCAGCCATGTTGGCCAATAGCTCCTGGGATTCTGGGAGTTGAAGTCCCTCAGCCCTTAAAGGGGAAAGTTTGCCTACCCCTGGCTTACCCTAAAGGCTGGATTTATTAGAGAGTGGGGGTGTATGTGTCAGTGCTTCCCGGACACATGACACTCTTGCCTTTCACCAGGGAATAGTTCTTTCTTTATATGAGTTAAAGTACAGCATTTACATTGACCCATGGATAAGTTGACCCAAGTTTTTGGGGTCATTTTTTTGACTAAAATTTCTAGACCAGGGGTAGGCAACCTTTCCCCTTTAAGGGCTGAGGGACTTCAGCTCCCAGAATCCCAGGAGCTATTGGCCAACATGGGACTATTGGCCAACATGGCTGAGGCTTCTGGGAGCTGAAGTCCCTCGGCCCTTAAAGGGGAAAGGTTGCTACCTCTGTTCTAGACTTATACATGAGTATATACAGTAACTTTTCAATCTGGATCTTCATTTTTATCTTTATTGGCTTTAGAAAACTTGAGTTTTCTATGAATTGGGAACATACACTATCTTGGGTTTCAGCATTCAGCATGTTGGATTTGAGTGTTGCATATTTTACACAGGAGTTAATGTTCTCTCACCCTGTAGACTCAATTACAGATCCTCATGTTATACAGTTGCTGATATTTTGAGTGAGTTAAAGCTTGCATTAAAAATTATTTTACTCATTCCAAAATACTTTTTTACCCATGTTTCCCAAAGTTTCCCATTTTTCCATTGGAAAAATTGAAAATCTGTCCATAGAAAACAAATTGAAACTCTTTCTACTTTTCTATATTTCCACACTACCCCATTTTTATACATCTCTGCATCCTGTTATGGGCCAAAAGCTTTAGAAATGTTTCTCTAGGCTGAAACAATGCCATTATAAAAGGGTCTATTCCTCTTATTCACTATATAGTAGCATAGTAAGAAAGTGGTAATTTAGGACAGATGAAGGGGGGAAAAGTTAAAGTCAAGATTACAAAGGGCAAATTCACACATATACTAAAGGCTATAAACAAGTGAGCAACAAAGTTACAATTTACAGTCTCATGCACCAATGTGTAAATAATGCTAGAATGCATTATCTAAAATTATCTGAACTATATATATGCTAGGATGTAAATCTTTGCTTTTATCATTCTTGCTAATGAGAATAAGAAACCTCAAACAGTTTCTTCTCATAATCTGAATATGTTGAGAATTTTTTGTGCATTCTCACTAAAGATCATTTGCATTTGCAATAACAGTTTACACAAATTGGGCAAAGTGTTGTTCAAACTGCTTGGCATAATTCCATTGGCTTTCAAAAAGTATAAAGAGTGGATAGATTGTTTGTATCATTTTCCTCAATAAGCCTGGCATTCTGTGCTTTGTTTCACAAAGGGAAAAGTGACTGGTTTTGCACAGAGGCATCTGGCACAATTGCCAGAAAAACAAATGGTCTTCTTACCTTCATCTCATGAAGGAGGCAAAAATCTCATAGGGAGGAGACACCAATAACAAACACTGGAATCTTTCTTTTGTTTGTTGGGAAAGAACACAGCAAGGAAGAGGAAATTGTCTTCCATCAGATGACACAGTAAACCAAATATGGAGCAAATTTTGTTTAGTTGCTCCAGCATCAAGTGGGAGCAGTCAAACAACACGGCCAATAATCTGAGTCAAGGTGGATAGAATGTTATATGCCACTGATAAATGCCATTTGGCCATTGTTGTTTTCATGGGGTACTTTGGAGTATACATTTTCATTTTGTACTCCTGATCAAATAATAGAAGTATGAAGAGGATGTAGTTAAAGCCAAGTGTTAGGAATGCTTCTTGAAAGTTTTATTTTCTCTTGAGCAATCTAGAGTACATAATCTTGAAGCTGAATTGCAACTGAAAGCCACAAAGATGTAAATAATTACTTATAAAAATGGGGCTCTTAACCAGTAAAAAACTTCATACTTCCTTGGAATTTTGAGGGAGAGCTTTAATCAAAATTAAAGAAATTGTGAGTAGCCTGAGTGGATTAATATAATAGTTCTTTCTGTTTCCTGCCAGCTATAAAGTTTTGTGTCTAGTTGTTTGAACTCAAATTGGAATGAGGAATTTGAGTTGTTCTACTTGCTGTGCAAACTTGGTTATAAATCACTTATTCTTCTTTGCAAGCCATTGAGTGGTTTAAGTGTTTGCAGTCTTTGAATATAAAATTGGTGGAATTAAATATTGATAGAACAAAGCTTCTCTAAAGAATTTAGAATCATTTGACATTAATTGATTGCAGTATTAAAATGTGTGAACCCAATAAATTGTTTTAGAAAAAATATGTAATTGTTCTTGTGGATTTATGAGTATTTGTGTATTGTGAAGAAGACATATGAAATACTGTATTTTCCGGTGTATTAGACGACTTTTTAACCTGGAAAAGCTGGGGCTAAAGTGGG
>CM034701.1:110558167-110571202 GCA_020142125.1 Phrynosoma platyrhinos | reverse complement strand
TATATTTTAACTGGAAAAATGGGGTGTCGTCTTATACGCCAGAAAATACGGTATATTCTTATGCAGATAGTTTTCCCTTTTCCTAATCTTTCATGGTCCGTTACAATTATCTTCTCTGTTAGTTTTGTTGAAAGTAATTGAAGAAGGCTGACTAGACCTAACACTGAAGTTAGTGATGGTCTTAACACTGTTTTTGTAAAGTTCTTGTATGTAGATGGGTGTGCATGTGTGGGAATAAAAACACCCCATCCAGGTCATTTTAGTAGTCTGTGAAATTGATCCAAATAGTAGAGATGAAGCACTTGCCACAGTTCTTGGATTACTTTCACAACATTGTCAGTATTCACACTTTGTCCTGATGTCTCAGATGCTATGGTGGGGTTGAGATTCTCTCCCTTTAAGAAAAAAGCCTAGTCTTTTGGGGGGGAATTGCTAGTGATCAACCAGCAGTTCTTGGAGCTGTGTTTTCAGTGAAATAATAGGAATAACACGATAGAAATGCCTGTAACGAAGAAAAAAACTATTTAAGCAGATATTAAGTATGCACACAACATAAATAAATACACTAAATGTCATTATTTTCCTTTACACATACTGTAAAAGATTGGACCTAATTCTTCAAGCATGTGAGGAAATCTAGAAATCTAGAACTATGCTTCTTTTCATTCTAACATTTTCCTCCTTTTCCTCTAGTGATGCTGAATGTGTCTGAACATACTTGGGGCAAAGATTTTCAGAAGTAGCTGTTGGAACCATTGATGGACATCTGCTTTCACGGCATGGCCCAGATATCTGGCAATAATGAATTCAAACAATGTCCATCACCATCTTTGGGCACAGCAAGGGCAAAAGAAGTGGACAAAGAAGAGGCCCTGCAGATGGAGGCTGAGGCTCTGGCTAAGATGCAAAAGGAAAGAGTGGTGTCTGGTAATAGACAAAGCATTGACACTTTAAGCAAATCCTGGCCAAATGTACAATCCTGCAGAAAACAGGACCATGATCTTATGGTGTTTCCAGAGTCAGATGCCAAGAAAAAGTTGGATGATAAATTAAATACAGTGGATGTGGAGAAACTTACCCATGCTGAGCTAGAAAAACTGTTACTAGAGGAAAATTTTGAATCCAGCAAACCACCCACACTGCCAGCAGCTCCTGTTCTGAGCCCATCTTTCTCATCCCAGTTTTATCCTAACCCTACCATTCAAAGAGGACCATGGACACCTGGATTGCCTGGGCCTTCTGCTTGCACTGTACCTTCTGTTTACCCAGCACCTTCTTACAATAAACAAGTTGGTATCTTTCAGAATGGCTTCCATCCAGGTATGTCTGCTTACCAGTCTACAAAACCTATTTATCTTAGTCTTCCAGAGAGGTCTCAGTACATTTCATACGCACTGCCAACTACCACAGTTTTCCATCCACAACGAAGTCTACCTATATTTCATCCAACACTTACCCCTGAAATGGCAAAAGTATTTGATAAGATAGCAAGCACTTCAGAATTTCAAAAAAATGGGAGATCAAACTCAGGCTTAGAAGTGACTGGTGCTAAATCTACAATTAATTTGCCGGCCTCTGAAAGCTCCAATGATATCAGTAAATTTGATTGGTTGGATTTGGATCCTTTAAGTAAACCGAAAGGGGACAGTATGGATATATTGTATTCTTCAGACGATGGTGGAAAGGTGACTTGTAGTACAGTTGTAGAAGACCCTTGGGATGCTGTGCTGTTGGAGGAGAAATCCCCAGGAAAATACCTTCATGAAAGAAAACTTAGTGGGAAATCTGCTTCTGGGGCAACGGTTACAAGAAGTCAGTCTTTAAACATTCGAACTGCTCAGCTTGCTAAGTTACAGGGCCAAACATCACAGGTAAAATGGATCTGAAAACCTATTTCATTCTGCAATTGAAATTTTGTAATAGGCTATAAAAGTTTGTGCTACTTAACTTAATCTCCCCACCTTGTCATTCTATAAACAATTGATTAACAGAGCTACTTGTAGACAGTTGTGAATCAGAAGTCTGATATGTTCAGCTTGCATCAACTTAAAATATAGTCAATTCATATTGTTCCATTTAAGTGCTATTGTTCACTCCCACCACCCAAAAGAATGCAAAGTAGGTCACTAAAGACCCTTGAATAAACTTAGCAGACATGGGATGAAAAGTAAGGTCCTCTTATGGATTGATAACAGGTTAAAGAACGAAAAGCCAGAGAGTAGGAATAAAGGGGCCAACCCCATAGTGGGGGGATGTGAATAATGAGATTCTTTAAGAATCTGTTTTGGGATTGATGTGTCTAAACTTTTTCATCAGTGTAATGGAATATATATTTGGTACTTTCAGGTTCAAGTGACATCTTCAACATTCTTTGCCTTCTCAAGACAAGTAGACATACTCTGATCTTGTATTTTATTTTGTTTAATTATAAAGAAATGTTTATATCTGCCTGTTTCGAAAGGCCCTTGTGTTTCAAAAACATTGTGTTGCCTGTGGCTCCATTTCACTGTTAAACTTATAGGTGCACAGTTTATTATTGGAAGGAGTGATGATGGTGATGTAGGTTTAAAAAGACCTATCTAGTCCATCTTTCTGTTTTCATAGAGACCAAGGAGGTGCCAGTGGAAAATTCCACAAGCAAGACAATGATCTGCTTGTGCTTTCCCAATGTGATAGTAGTTGAGTATTCTTAATTGTGCTATGTGCATTGGCTAGGATTTTAAGATGAATTTGAGGTGGGCTTCATGTGAGGAACTGGTTTCAGGATCACTGTCATAGTACAACGGATAACTGCAAAACTGCTGCAGTCAAATACTGCTGCTAAAGTACACATTTACATTTTTTCCTAGGTCTCCTTTAAAAAAAGGACAGGAGGTAGTCATGGTGTTAAAGACTCTCATAACCTATTTCACACAGTGTTTTTGGAGTTGATTTATAAGATAACAACATAGTGAATACTGTTTGTAATACTTGATAGAAGTATTAGAGAGTTACAAACACAAGCATGGCCAAAATGTTGGCTGAAGTCTCTAAATATGCTTTACAAAAGAGGAAGCTTTGAGCTCTGTCTTGGAGTGTTAAGAGGAACTAGATATTTAGGTTTCAAACAAGAACAAAACATCATCTGGCATAGGAACAAAGTTTATACCCCAGCAGGACAGTGTTCTTTCTGAAGAAAACATACTCTTGATGTAATGTGCTTGCATCAGTTCTCAAAAAGCATCAAGTTTTTTATTAGTGTAATCTCTTCAGAAATGAGCATAACTATTGTCCCTTCATTCTTCTTTAAATGGCTACATGAGATGTCTGAATCTGTTGGAGAACAAGTTATTAAGGAGGCATGATATGCCAGTAAATAGTTGCTTTGTTTCATTGTATGGTTCAGACAAGGATTAATTGTTCTTTTAATTTAAAAAAATGGGAGTGGGAGTGCAATGTGAAGGTAGCCCCCAGGTCTGATAATGAACACTAGATAGAGTACCTTTGGTGTTTTTTAGAGCTGCCATGCTTTTAAGTTACCAAGATATCACAGATATCAGATATTAGAGGTGATGGATGTAACTGAACTGCTATGGCATTTTCTTATGGGCTTCCTCGATGTATGCTTAATACAATGTCAGATAATTTTGATTGACAGGATAATTGGACTCTTTTTGCTGCCTCAGATACCAAGTTTTGGCTTGATGTAAGACTTTGTCAAAATGAATGTGAGAAGTTCCATGAGTTAAAATAAAGTCTAGCTGTAGGATATAATTGTTATGCTGATTCAGATAACTAATCCTCTGCTGGCAGTAAAACTAATTGAATTGGCTGTCCATTAAATGCTGCAAATTTCCTGATGCAAGAGCTATCACTGTTCAGATTAAATTAATGTCATATTCACTTGTGATGCTGAAGTTTTAAATGTCATTTACATACATTAAATCCTAACTCTGCACATAATTCAGTTCTTGTGGCTATGTGAGCTATTTAATCTTTAAATTGGGGACATTTGCTTTTTTTTTCTACATGCAATTTTTATATTTACAAACATTGGAGTAGATTAGAACATTTACTGTAACAAACTTGAAAAGAAACCATATTATAGCGATTTGTCCCATTACAGGGCCACTATGAGATATGGTGTTGCAGGATGTGAGAGGATTGTCTTTTCTTCCTCTTCTCTGTTGTTTATGGAGGATTGCTGCTGCATAGCAGCAGTAGTAGCAGCAAAAGAGATCTAGCCTGACAACATATCTCTCTAAGAGTGAGAGCTTTATACACACACATATTCCTCAAAAGATGGAGGGAGGAATAGCCTATAGAGGACTGAGCTCAGTCCTCACTAGGCTGTTCCTCTGTCATCTTTTGAGGAGTGTGTGTGTATGTGTATGTGCCTTCAAGTTGCTGGTCAACTTATGGCAATCTCATACATTTCATAGTGTTTTTGTAGGCAAGAAATACTCAGAGGTGATTTTGGCCATTCCTTCCTATGAAATATAGCCTACTATACCTGGTATTCATTGAAAATCTCCCATTTAAATACAAACTAGGGCTGACCCTGCTTAGTTTCCAAGATTATCATATGTGTGGATGATGCACAGGAAGTTTATAGTCGCAGACCATGCCTGTAAGACCAGCATGCCTCAGTCCTCATGGGGGAAGGACTTTTAATGATGCACTATGCTTTTTATGTTTTATGGTCTGTGTAAGCTTTTAATGGCCTTTAATGTTTATAATATTTAATGTTTTAACTTCATACATTGCTTTTTAAATTGCTTTTTAGATAACCTTATATTTATACCTTTATCAAAGATTTTGTGTAGTTTTTAATTTGTATTGCTTCAGATATTTGTTAGCTGTCTTGAGTCCCATTGTTGGGAGGAAGATGGGATATAAATGAATATTCTCACATAAAATCCCAAATGCCCCATATTTCTCCTTCCCTAGTTTTGACTCACTCCCAGGTTGATATATAAATTGCCCCCAGGACCTTGTGCTTCTGATTAGGGTTTTTTTAGTTCTGTATTTGTCAGTTAATTCTAAAATAAATGTGTGGGTTTTAAAGGAAGCAGCAGCAATGTACAACTTTGAGATCTTCCCTGTCCTCTTCCAAGTTCACTATTGTTCCTCTTATAAGGCTCCGATCAGCAGGTAATTACAGTTGCTGTAAGGTTAAAAAAAAGGACAGCATACATACATAGTCCTTCAAACCTGTTTTGACATAACACTAAACTGTCATGCAGGAAGATTAAATCTGTGCCATTACACTCCCACTCCACACCCATTATCAATATTGCCCAGAGCTAATGTGAGCTGCAATTCAGCAATGTGTGGAGGGTCATGTGTTCCCCATCTGTGGCTTAATGCTATATGGGTGCATCTGAGGGCCTTTACAGACTGCCAGAAATAATGGAGCTTGGGGCCATTTTAACTCTCCTGGCTCAGTGCTAGGGAATCATGGGAATTGTATTTTTTTCTGGGACACACTTGTGTCCTCCTTCCATAAGAGAGACAGTTCTTTATCTGTCAGACTGAGTTGGGGGAGGATTTCTTGACAGCTGTGAAGTACAGTACAGCAGCAGTCCAGGGATAATCTTCTCTCTAGAAACAAACTTGAAAAAGAGGGCCAGGGCTTTCTTTTTCCATGTTATGATGTGCATTGTTCACAGTGGGGCCCTTGCCTTTAGTAGCATGAATTTTAGAAAGGAGAGCAGAAGTGGCCACATTGCACTTCTCAGATAGATTCTCAGATAGATTAAAATTAGTTCATTTAAAAAAAAATTACTGCATTTTATGAAACAAAAAGCAGTTCATATTTAGTGCAGCAAGCTCTTGAGCTTCCTATGTTTTCTGAAAGTTAAGAATCAGCTGAAAAAGCATAAACGCCATTTCTGGGACCTATACAGTGCATGCTTTCCAAAAGAGCACAGAATGTTTTAATTTTTTTGTTTGATTCCAAAGTTTTGGTCAGTTTTGATAGACTAGTGCTATATGAATGAGCCTTGAGTTGATACATTCTCCTCACTTCATTTTTCTTCTGCTGCAAGGAAGAGATCAATATTTGTTTCAGCTAACCACAATTCATCATTAAACCTGGGTTTACAGTCATTATTTGTAACTATAAACTATAGTTAAAAACTAACTGCAACTCTGGGTTCAGACATAATAACAAGCCCTGATCTGGACATATTGCTAAACTGTGGTTTAGCATCATATCCAAGAAAGGCCAGTGTTTCTTATCTCCATGTGGTACTAATTGCACCAATTGTTTGTGAACCAATGTCATTTTCTGTGGCTTAGAGTGTAACAACAGAAGTCAGCTTGTGACTCCTCCAGGGTATAATGTGATGTAGCAAAGGGAAAGGAAGTCCCATGTGGAGATCTTCTGGATTCAATCTAAGGCTGCTTCCACACTACAGATGTGTAGCTGGTGGGGACACCAGAGCTCTCTGACAGGCTAAATATCTCACAAAATGAAAAGTCCCAGAATTCCATAGTATTGAGTCATGGCAGTTAAAGTGATGTCAAACTTCTTTATTTCTGCAGTGTGGATGCACCCTAAGATTATCTTTTAAGTACTAGCCACTGTAATTGCTGATTCCCCACAATAAGACAAAAGGCAGACTGGTTCCACTTAATTGCCTTATTGCTATTGCATAGAACAGGGGTAGGCAACCTTTTTGAGCTGGGGGCCGGGTTGCTGTCCCTCAGACAATGGGGGGGGGCGAAGCACCAAAAATATATAAATAAATGAAAAAATTATATATATATACATATTTAAAAATAAAAAAAAATATGCATGCACACTCCCAGCCCCAGAACAGCCATGGCAACCCCCCTGTGGAGATTTTGCCAAGAAAACCCCAAGAACAAGTAATAACAACAATAATCAATATCATCATGGCAAACGCAGGCAGCAGGGGGCAGCGGCAGGACCAGCCTGGGGCCGGTCCAAAGGCCTCGGGGGGACCGCATCTGGCCCCCGGGCCTTGGGTTGCCTACCCCTGGCATAGAAGATGCTTGCCTGATTATATGTTGCTGTTCAGAGTCTGCTTTGGCACTGCTAAATGGAACATCTCCTGCTGTGGCATGGCCATGTGACACATTGATTTAAATCAGAAGCAAATGTGTGATTAAACTAGCTGGAACAAAAGTGGCACAGGTGGCAGGAACTACAGAATTTTACCAATTTCTATTTTCAAGTTGTTCATTCTGTCTTGTATGAGTTATTTGATTTGGCTAATAGCAGATGCATAAACGTTTGTTCAAGTTTTTTAGTAACATGACTAAAATGTTCCACATATTTCTGAAGTAAACCTTACATTTCCTTTCCAAACTTAGTTCTACAAGAATGGTGCTGAACTTTATATCTTGCAAACTGGGGGCAGAAGCCATAAAAATTTAGATTATTTTAAGACTAAATAATGAGAACAAAGAGTGTCAGGGACTCTGGTTTCTTTAACAGGAATTCCAGCATATACTCTATTCCACTTGCTTGGATTTTGAACATGGAATCAGAGTATGCCTGTTGCTATTTTGCCATGTAATGTCTGTGAATTTCTAAGCAGATTTAGTGGGAATGGTGGTTAAATCCCAATTGATGATGATGATGATGATGATGATGATGATGGTTTTGATTATTGTGATGATTTTAATGGTTTCAGTGTCTAATTTGTAATTCATTTTAGTGATTATTACTGACTCATGGTGCTAATGTTTTTAATGGAAAGATGGGACAAAAATGCAGTTATCCACCTGTATGTATTTTTAATGAATTTAGTGAATTGTTTGAGTGACAGAGAGCAGCAGAGGTAGGAAGAAAGAAACAATCCTAAGGTTTATGCTGTCTAGATCAAACAGGAAATCTTTCTGGGGGCACACTACTTAGGTGGTGAAAAATTCAATAGAGATCTGCTGCATTTTTGCTAAACTAGGGGTTCTTACATGAAGGTTTTTAATGTGAAGTCTGCCTGCCTTATTCATTATGGAACATTATGGCAGTCCAGGAGTCATAGTTTAGAAACTTAATCTATTTCCCTGCCCCAATTGTCACCTTTTTTCTTATATCAGAAAAACTCATTAGGGAGAAAAAGATGGCTGAGCTGCACAGCATCTTTTTGCTAGCCCTAGGAGTTGTCTGGCTAGAAGAACCCTAATAGTAGAAATAAGAGTTACTTTTAATGCCAAGACATTCACAGCGCCAAGTGATGACTGTATGCCAGAGGGGAACCACAGTGTTGAAATCACTGGTCTAAGAAGCATCAGGCATCTGTAAGGGATATATTTTCATAAATTCATGCATCAGTGATCAGGGCTTATGATCAGTTCATCAGATGATCTATAATCTACTGCTGCATTGAAGTAGTGCTGAAAAGATGGGGCTTCTCAGACCATAAGGATGTTTACCTCTCTTACTGAAAATGGACTGACTATTAATATGGGGATAGAATAACTGATGCTGAAGGGAGTACTGCAGAACTTATTATCAATTGCATAAACATGCACATTTCTGACCACACTATTTTTCAACTTTGGTTGCTGGCTTTATGACACTGAGGATAATTTCCACACTGGAATGTTTAGCTTCAAGAACAGATGAATCTGGGCTCAAATTCAACATTATACAAGCCAATACCTGCTTGTGCAATAGAAATTCTCTTTTCCTACAGCACCCATGCCTCCAGATTCCCAAATTCAAAGACTCCCCAAACCTTTAGGGTAATTTTGAACTTAATGTACATGGGATTAGTAGGGTTAAGAGGGATTGCACCAGCACTCTGTTCTGATGTGTGATACAACACATTATTATTGTGAAAGGGGCATTACATACTCCTTTTGGCTATTTGTTGTTGTTGTATACCTTCAGGTAGTTTCGAACTTATACTGACCCTAAGGCAAATTATCATGGGGTTTTCTTGGTGCATTTCTTCAGACTGAGTTTGTCATTGCCATCCTCTGAGGCTGAGAGTGTGTGACTTACCCAAGGACACCCAGTGGATTTACATGACCAAGCTGGGATTCAGACCCTGTTCTCCAGATTAATAGTCCAATGCTTAAACCACTAACCACGCTGGTTCTCTTAAAGTGAAGTTATTTTACTTGTTGAAAGATTTTGAAATTGAAGTTTCTTTGGCTTTAATTTGATTTTTGTCATCTTGGAAAATAAAATCCATATCCATTTGAAAAAGCCTTTTTGAAATAAAATAGAGTCAGTTGGATGATTGCCTATAAAATGCTATTGAGTTGTCAGCAATAAATTTCAGTAGTGTTCTTAAATCAGAGTGATGCAAAATTACTATTTAAAAAGCCAATCAGATGATTATTTTCATGAAACTTTTATTGAATTCTTGCTTGCAGTTTGTAGAGGCATGCCTTCTAAATATGTTTTTAATGAGTTATGTCTTTCACTCCTTCTGTTTTTTATTGGTGCATTTCAGACAGACTGTGGGACCACTAGCCTGCCAACAGGAAATAAACCTCTAAAAAAAGTTGAAGGGCAAAATCAAGAACAAGAAGCATTCTGTGAAGCCATTGCAAAGTAAGCAGCAGTTTCATGCCAGCTGACTGTCAGTACTTGAGTGGAATGTCTAAACCACATGTGTACCCCTCAAGGACATAAATATCAGCACTGATTTCACTCATTGGACACAGGAAAAGACTTGGATATTTTGTTTCATATGGCATATGTTAAAATGCATGCCCAAGTCAAATATTAATTCTGCCTTTTACAAAGCAAACATCATTGTTTTATTTTAAAAATAAAGTAGGAAAGAGCTGATTTCTGAAGCTAACCACATATTAATGTAGATGTGACAGTCCCAATGATTCCACTACTAGAGAAGTCCTGAAACAAAATATTGCCTGTACTGCCTGTATCCAAGTCTTTTCCTGTGACCAATGAGTGAAATCAGTGCTGATATTTATGTCCTTGTGTCCTTGTACATGTTTTGATCCTGTGACTGAAGGGATGTGAAAAATCAGAAGGTAGCATTAAGTACCTACTTTAACTTGAGTCTATCTTCATGTGCACTTTAAAAAAAGGGGTTTGAATACTCAAAATATAGTCATTCTGAATGCAATTCAATTGAGCTTTACGTTTTAGTATTTTATTTGACTTGGACGATATCAGAACATATTGTCTGCTTCAATTTAGGAGGTATGGGGAGGTTGACTAGCAATCCAAACCAGCCTAAACTGCATCTTTGACATGCCTCAGCAGCAGACTATTTTACAGGGTTGTGTAAGCTGTTTTTCTCTAAATACAGCTCTCCAAGTAGGAGTGTAACAGTGAATTGCTTTTTAAGATTGTTGCTTTCTTTTTTCTCAACCAACCTTCAGTGTAGGGATAAAAGCAGTTAATAAGGCTGGAAGAATAGTACAGAAATCCCTTCTGATATTCTGAAGTCTATGCCTTGCAGTATCATTAGTTTCCACATGGACCAAGAGGAAGGGTTAATGATCAGTAGGCTTGACAAGTCTTGTCACCCTCGCTGTCACATCACAGATTTTTGCCCCAGGGAGACAACACACCTCCCAGGACATCTTGTCAGGCCCACAAACCACTGCTTCAAGAAGGAGTCCCCAGCCACCACCACACGCCTCCTCTGAGGCTTAGCAGTGGCTGTTCTCTGCGATGGTACTCTTTGGGTCCCCTGCATTGTCCCTGAGGATTGTTGCTGCTGCTCTTCCTCTTCATCTTTGATAAGGGAGAGAGCTTCAAATCGATTCTGTAGCTGCAAGCTCCCAGAACGATCCCTGGTTTCCCTACTTCTGTGTGTGACGTTCCTCCAGGTGTCCACCTCCTGTGTGCATGAAATGACCTCCTCAACAACTCCCTCTGTGTGGTCCCCGTCCAAGACCATTGTTCTGTTCTGTCCAGGAAAACCTTTTGTTCCCTAATATGCTGAAGTATAGCTACCTGGGCCTCCAGCTGCTTGACTTTCTCTTCCAGGAGGGCTACGAACTTGCACTTGGTGCAGGTGAAGTTCCCCACATCTCTTGGCAAGAAGACAAGCACCCCACAAGTGTTGCAGGTGACTGCAGCAACTCCCTCAGTGTCCATATTGAGAAATCTTAAGTAAGCACTGAAACAGGACTGTGGGCTTCTCCCTCAGAAAGTCCTCTTGTAAAGACCCATGGAAAGGGCCCCTGTTCTCTTGGCCTTTTCACCAGGCTCTGTCAGCGAGCTCGATCAACTGGGTTTCTAAATACAGAGAGCTCTTGGATGCTACCTTATTCTGGAGGCAAGTCTTTCTCCACTCAAAATGGCTGCCCAGAAACTGCTTTCCTTCTCCTTCCTGGCTTAGAAATGAGACTCAAGTCTAAACACAAAATTAATTTATGTTTCAAATGCCCCTCTTACACATAACCTGAAGATAATTTTATACAATATTTTAAATAATTTTGTGCATGAAACAAAGTTTGTACATACTGAAACATCAGAAAGCAAAGGTGTCACTATCTCAGCCGTCTGTGAAAAAAGTTTTGGCTTTTGGAATATTTCAGATTCTGCAATTCCATAAGAGAGACTTAACTTCTATATAAAGCTTAAATGTTATACTCCAGCATTGCATTTTAGGAGGTGGAGCATAATTCATGAAACATCATGGGAAAATAAATCTCTTAATCTTAAAGGTGGCACAAGACCCCTCCTTTCCTGCCCCTTTAGTAATACGTCCAGTATCAGAAGCAGTATACTTCTGAATAATGTTTGCAAGGAAACACAGGCAGAAAAGTACTCTTGTATTTGTATCATGATGGTGAGCTGCCATATGCACATACAGTTGTCCCTCCCCGTTCGTGGACTTGAGGTCCACAGTCTTGCTCTTCGTGGGGAGGGACAACTGCCATGCTTAAAATGGGTGCACGCGCCTGTGCGTGTGCACCATTAGTTAGGATCCCCCCATGAATTGGGAGGGGCAACTGTACATTGAAACCCAGTTTGAGCAAAGGGTGGAACATAAATAAAGTAATGGATGGATGATCCATCTGGTTGGCCACTGTAGAATCAATGTAGAACTGGAGTGGTTTTTGTCTGATCTGTCAGGACTAGTCTTTAGGTTCTTAGAACAAAGTCACATTGTTTTCATTGAGAATTCCATGGAAGCATATTTAGATGTACAACCTGATTCACTTTGTATTGCTTAGTTTACATTTTTCTTATCTGTTTCACTGATGTAATCAGTATAACTTAACATCATCCAAGCATTTATATCGGATGGACAAAATATGACCCACATATGGCCTCCTGGTGTCAAAATATTTTGTTCCAAAATGGCCTCTGGAGATATGGAGGGAATTTCCACCATGTTTGCCCCCCTGGAAACTTCTAGGAGTCAAACAAATTTTTGCAAAAATTTTAAAAACTTTTGCCTCAAAATGCCTTCTAGAGAGCCAAGAAACACCAAAAAAAAAAAAAAAAAATGGTAAGAATGCTCCCACATCCCCTAGAGGACATGGCAGGGTGGAGCATTTTTTAAAATTGTTATTTTTTGCGAGAAGAGGTACAGTCCAAGGAGTTCTGAAGGGTTAAAGGGCCCCCTAGCTTTCCATAGTTGCACATTCCTGATTTATATGCATGTTGTTCACAGGCTGAGGACCAGGTTTCCCCATAATAATCATGATACAAACCCAGGCTTTGTTTTGAGTCCAGTAATGTTGCAACGAAACATCAGTGGAGAGAACTCAAGCATCAAGATTTCAATAGAAATTGAGGGATTTCAACAACCAGTGACATTTACATGTGATGGTATGTATCTTTTCATATTTATAAATATATTTCAGTGCATCAGAGGACTATAGCAAAATGGTAATGTCAATACTAATGCCCTAAATATTAATGCATATGAGAATAGTCATTTAATCTATTGTTTTTTGTGGTTTTTTTGGGCTGTGTGGCCATGTTCTAGAAGAATCCTTTGATATATGGTAAAAAAATACCTTCCCTTTGGATGGTTGCTTGTCTTCAGTCCTCTGGGTTTTTCTGGGTCTGGCAGCCCTTCACAGACAGAATAGGGAAAGTAGTGAGGAAACACAATCTCCAAATGGTTTACA
>CM034701.1:110537505-110553248 GCA_020142125.1 Phrynosoma platyrhinos | reverse complement strand
TCCACAGAGACTGCACAAAAAACTCTTAAAAGTTCTCTCATAATTCTTTATGAGAATCTCTAGTTGTCTTGATTGATGTTACAAACCACTAAACAATATGTTGTGATCCTACTCTTCATTGTTTGCTTCAGACTTCATGACTGTAAATGTCTTCCCTCTTTCTTTCTCCCTCTCTCTCCATATGCCACATAGTGGTGGTATAATATGTCATGTCTCATTTGGGTGGGCTTGTGGGATAGGGATCCAGCTCAGGATTTGGGTAGTTGCTAAAATCAACTCCAGAAGTGAAAGACATTTTTTTCTTCTGCTAAGAATGATGTGCCGGTGCAGATTGTGAACCTCCAGATGTTGATGAATTGCTACTCTTTCAACCTTTCACCAAGATGGTTTGGCGGTAATAGGAACTGGTCTTCAATATCTCAGGAGAGACACTGATTCCTTAGCTCTAGCCTACATTCTTATCTAATATTAGGAACAGCACTTGGCTGAAGACAGGTTTCCACATCTCTCTCCTCAAGTCACTGAGTAAACATTCCCTTTTTAAAACAGTCATTAGCTGTAATCATAGTTTTGTTCTTTAAAACGTTCTGAAATTTCACATTCTTATTTGTCCATGGATAACATTTGAAGCCTCTTCCACTTTTCTGCACTTAGACCTACTGTTTTTAAAGATTCTTAATTTTAGGCAACATATATACCGTATTTTCCAGCGTATAAGATGACCCGGCGTATAAGACGACCCCCCATTTTCCCAGTCAAAATATAGAGTTTTAGCACCTCTATCCTCCTTATCCTTATATCCGGCGTATAAGACAACCCCCACAGATTTTGCAGGTTAAAAAGTAGTCTTATACGCAGGAAAATAAGGTAACCTGTTATGTTAATTGCTTTTTGCAGAACCAGCTCAAAGCAGTAGATCCAGTCATTAAAGCTGTCAGAAAAATTTGCTGTACATTGGATGGAGTAGAAACTCCTGCCATTACAGTGGCTGTAAAGAAACTAAGAAGAGCAGTTAACCTTCCACGAAGTAAGAGTCCTGAGGTAATTAACTCAATCATGTTTTTTGATGGGTATATAGTGAATTATTATGCACATTTAGCCCTGTCTGTCACCCCCACAAATTGCCTATAAACATGTTAAGAAAGTAATAAGAAGAGTCCTGATGCATCAGGCTGATGTCCTCTCTGGTCCAACACTTTGTTACACCAGCAGAAGTCCTCAAGCAGGACAAGAATGAACTAGCACCATCCAGCTAGATATAGAGATACATGCTGCCGCTGGTTCTGGAAAAAATATAGCCATCATAACTAGTAGCCATAAATAGCCCCAAAAGTTGATATCAGACAAGTGGGCTGGGTAGATATTTAGCTGTCAGAAAAGCATGGTATTGATGTAAGTGGAAAGTTCTTCCAGACTTCTTCAAAAAAGGAGCATGGAGCATATCTTTGAAGCAGACTAATTATATGCTACTGCATTTACAACCTTCAAAAGGCCTTGGAGCAGTCATGTGAGAATATCCCTCATCCTTATCCCAAATTCACTTTTTGCTTTTACAGTTGATGATAGGAGTGACTTGGCTTCAGATAAGAAGGTGCCTGTTTTTACTTAGACAGAGCTAAATTGTCATTGTGACAAGAAAAAATGATCACAAAGTAATCCTACTCTGATTCCAGAATTTGCTGTCTTAGTTAAGTAACCATGGAACTGTTTCAGGCATTTATTATGCTAGTTTTTATAAGCAGTTTTCAGTTGTGAGGATGTTCTTACATTTTCTCTTACTTTATTACATAGATGTCTTCTGACGATGCTAACAAGAATTCAGTTGGTATGTACAAAGCTTTGTCTTTTCTCCTGTCTTTAATGGCTGCTTTAATCATTAACTTCCTAAAAAAATGAAACTCTTATCTAGGTTCACAACAAACTGAAAGTCCTCTACAAGTGAGCCTAGATCAGCTGACCTCAGCAGTCTATGCTCTTCTTCAGCTCCACTTGAACTCATGTAGCAGTCCTTTAAACACTCCAGAGACTGAGAGAAGTACTAAAGAAGCATGGACTGCCACAGAGCACCTCCAGTTCACAGTATTTGCTGCTCATGGAATTCTCAGCGGCTGGGTCTCTGTGTAAGTAATTAAAATAAAAAAAATGTTTGCCCACCATCTCCCAAACTACGCATGTAATAAAGTTTTGATTCACCACATTCTTTCCCTTTCCAGTTATGAAAAATACTATTTGGTTTGCTCTCTGACCCACAATGGAAGAGATCTTTTTAAACCTGTCCAGTCCAAGAAAGTTGGAACATACAAGAATTTCTTCTATTTGATTAAATGGGATGAATTGTAAGTGATTGGTTTTATCTGATTCAGAAAAGTATTGTGATTCCTTTGATTAGTAGCTGTTAAATCCCTCAGAAACGTATTGTGATTTCTTTGATTAGTGTCTGTTAGATCCCTCAAGATTATTAATTAAGTACTTCCAGCTCCATTAAATCATTAACTGGGTATGCATGTCTTTCATTTTCATTTTCTTCTCATCCAGTGCATAAGATTCTGAAGATTATACCAAACTCAGCATAATTTTAAAATAGAGTTTGGGAGTGAGGCTAAGAAAATGAGTGAGGAGACTCACTTATTTAAATATGCTGCTAATTTAAATACAACAGTATTACCAGGTTTGGGAGTCAGGATTTGGAGGAAGCCATGTTGCACTATAAATCTTCTGGTTTATGTTATTTTTAAAATATATTTTTGCTCCTCATACAACTAATAAAAATCAGTACTGGCTTATTCTAAAGTAGTATATATAGAAGTTCAGCTACCTGTTTGCTTATTACTTGGCTATTAGGTTTTCCCAGGTGCAGATCAAGAATAGGCTTTGGCATTAAATATTCACTTCCACACAGTCTTCTTGATTGGTTTACACAATCCTTCACCTGCTTCCCTCAATGCAATTAAGAATTCATTATTTAATATTAAACGTGTTTTTAATCTAAACATAGAATTCCCGACTGTTGTCTTCTTTGAAATAGCCCTTACTGCCTTAATACAGAAATGACAGCAGACTGGTAATGATACTGTTTCTTCTCTTCTCATGTTGCAATTTCCTTTGCACTAATGGTTATCAATATGGTATGAAATACAGTTGCCCCTCTGTTTTCACAGGGGATCTGTTCTGGACCCCTCCCCCCTGCGAAAACAGAAAAATACAGATATTCAAGCCCCATTGGTTTGAATGGCTGTGTGCTCCTGCACGTGGCTGTGTATGTGTGCCGTAGGCACGTGCGCCATTTTAGCCAATGGGGCTTGCTGATCCACTAATAGTAATAATAATTTTTATTTCTTACAGGCCTCTTCTCACGGTTCGAGGCAGGTTACAACATAGTTAAAAACACAATTAATATGTGTACATAAAATACACATATTAAAAATGAAACTATACAATATTTATATTAAAATACATAAACAATGGTCAAATATAAAATTCATGTTTAAAATTCATGATTAAAACTGCCTGGATAGACCTGGCGGAAGAGATAGGTCTTCAAATGTTTTATATTCCAACAGCTGGTCTAGCTGTTGAATCTCTTCCGGCTGGTCATTCCACAGTCTTGAGGGGGCTGATGAAAAGGTCCTCCGGGTGACAGCTGCCAGTCTTGTTCTTGCAAGCTTTATCAGCCTCCGCCTCCCAGAGGACCTCAGTGTACGGGGCGGATTGGACGGGAGAAGGTGATCCTGTAGGTAACCTGGACCCAAACCATGTAGGCCTTTAAAGGTCAAGACCAACACTTTGTACTTTTCCTGGAAACTAATTGGTAGCCAATGGAGTAATTTGAGTATGGGTGTAATATGTTTACTCCTGGATGTTCCTGTAACCAATTTGGCTGCTATATTTTGAACCAACTGGAGTTTCTGAACTTGGCATAAAAGTATCCCAATGTAGAGCACATTGCAGAAGTTCAACCTAGAGGTTACCAGTGTGTGCACCACCATCTTTAGGTCCTCAAAATCTAGGAAGGGACTCAGCTGGCGTATCAGCCAAAGGTGATAGTGAGCACTCCTGACTGTTGCATCTACCTGGAAGGACCGAAACCGTGGAATCAGAGTCCACGAAAACGGAGGGGCAACTGTACTGTTTTTTAATAGCAGTGTTTCATGAAGTAAGGATTAATGAGATTGCAGTAGATAACCAATTTACATTTAATATGCATTGGAAACGTACTACAAAGCAATATCTGAAAAAGTGAAAAACTGCATATAACTTTACCTTGCGTTTTTCTCAAAAATGAAATTGTTAATTACCCCTAACAATTAAGTTTTATTTTTTGCAGAATAATATTTCCTATCCAGATCTCTCAGTTGCCATTAGAATCTATCTTATGCCTTACTCTCTTTGGAATATTAAATCAAAATAGTGGCAGTTCACCTGATTCAAACAAGCAACGAAAAGGAGCAGAGATGTTGGGTCAAGTTTCCTTCCCTCTCTTTGATTTTAGACGGTAAGTATCCAAAATGTCACAAATAGTAGTGTGGGTTGAGAGGATTGTTTACAAAAGGGTTGAACTAAATAGACTCCAAAGAGAAATTTACCTGAATTACATAGGGACCACCAAACACAATGTTTAAACATGAATCAAGGAACACAAGAGACACTGCAGACTGGTCAGCCATAAAAATTAGCAATAGCAGAACATGTGGAACACACTCCCTTGGAGAGTGGTGGAATCTCCTTCCTTGGAGGTTTTTAAACAGGCTGGATGGCCATCTGTTGGGGATGCTTTGATTGTGATTTCCTGCATGGCATGGGGTTGGACTCGATGGCCCTTGTGGTCTCTTCCAACTCTGTGATTCTATGTTATAAACCAATCCTGGGTATAAAATTTTATCTGAAAACACTGAAATTCTAGACCATGCCAACAACTATCTGGCCAGAATGCACAGGGAGGCCATTGAAATCCACAAACATCTAGACAACTTCAACAAGAAAGAAGAAACCCATAAAATAAAGTTGGCTGCCAGTCATGAAAAACACCAAAATCAAGACCCAGCATTTGCAAATGAAAACCACCCAGGGTCAGGGGATTTCCCAGCAGACAATGGATCACTAATTAAATAGACACCCTGAGACATTGCCATTCAACCATAGACCAACACAGATTAACATGCAAATCAGTTCCTCTCAACCAAGGGTCACATAGTGTATGCGTGTGTGTGTGTACACACACACACACACACACACACACTACTCATTTCCATGCCAGCATTCTCTGAAGATGCCAACCACAGATGCTGGCAAAACATCAAGAATAAACTCTTCTAGAACGCGGCCACATAAAAACCCACAAAAAAATTACCTGAATTAAGTGGAATTCTAGACTCATTCATTCAGTTTTTATAACCCATTTTTCTGCCAGAGCAGCTTACAAATGGTTAATTAGACATTTTCCCTGCCCTCAGGCTTACAACCTAAAAAAGGCATGACACAAAAGGAGAAAAGAATGGCAGTGGGGAAGGGGGTCAAGTCCAGCAGATATTGCCAGTTCTTCTCTCCCTCTGAGGCCATGACAATGGCAGTTGGAATGGAGGGAGGGCCCTTCATGTCTATTTTGTCTACTCCTGTCATGTCTATTTTGAATAATACACATGAAAAGAATTTTTCTTTAATGGTTAATCAATAATAATAATGATGATGATAATAATAATAATAATAATAGCATGGTTTAACAAGATTTTAACCATAACCTATGTTATTTTTTTAAAGATTCTAATGTTCTTTTACATTCTACGGCTATCCTACAGTTTCTCAATATATTTTCTCTTTTACCTAAAATAAGTGTGCTTTTTGCTGTAGAAACCTTCTAGGATGTTTGTTATCCTATGAACACCAGGTTGGTTAGAAAAGTAAATGTCTTGTCTTGTTTGTTTTATGCCCTTAGAATGTTGACTTCTGGAACAAAACTTTTATATCTTTGGACACCTTCTACAAGCCTTGTTTCTGGAGTAGCCCATAAAAAGGGAAACCTAATGGAAAGAATAGTATTGCAGGTAAAGCTGTTTCCCTTTTTCATGTTTTCAAAGGCTTTTTAAAATCAATTCTGAGGGTAGTAACAAACTATTATTTTTCAGTGATACCTGTTTGTCCACACATGGGAATTTGAGTGCCATGTCTAGTCAGCCGTTGGAATATTTTGTAAAACAGTGTACCTGTCTCTTTTCCTCTGTCCACTTTATATGGTCTTAGTCTAGACACACCCAAAATATTCCTTGGTATTAGTTGAAGTGGCTGCAATAAATAATTTGAGCTTTCAGTTCACTTTTTATGTGCACAAAATGGTTTTGGTTTTTGATTAAAGCAGTTGTGTATATTCATAGCATTTATTTATCTCTCTTTGTTAATTGACTGGTTTAGGTAACACACACACACACTGTAGGTTTTACAAATGAAAAGTTATGTATGAAAGCTTTCCTTGTATATATACCCATACTATATATCAGGGGTAGGCAACCTTTCCCCTTTAAGAGCCGAGGGACTTCAGTTCCCAGAAGCCTCAGCTATGTTGGCCAATAGTCCCATGTTGGCCAATAGCTCCTGGGATTCTGGGAGCTGAAGTCCCTCGGCCCTTAAAGGGGAAAGGTTGCCTACCCCTGCTATATATAGTATTTGTGAGAACCCATTATACTTTACAGCAGAGATGGGCAACTTTCAGAAGCTGAGAGATCATATGTTTCCTGTGTGACTACACCTGTGCCTTGTTGGTCCTTAAGGCCTTTTAAATATTTCTCCCATTTTTCCCTCCCACCACAAAAAAAGTTAGGCCTGAAAAAAAGACCAGTTGGGTCGAAAGCTACACGAAGGCACTTAACAACAAAACAACAACAAGCACACTTGCAAGCTTCCAGTGAGGAATTCCATTTGAGTCAATCCTGTTAGGCCCATGGGGTCTGTTTTAACAATCTAAGCTGGTTCAGCCTGTAGGTGCTGGGCAGGCTGCTTTAATATTTTTCTCTTACGGCTTTCCTTAGGGTCAAGCAGACCAGCCTAGGTTGTTCCCTATTTGGCATGGGACTGTGGTGACCAGACACCGCTGTCCCAAACAGGCCACTGGCAAGAACCGCCTTTTTGCACCCTTTTTGTTGGCCCTTTGCTGCCTTAGGTGCCACGGTACAACTTTGCCCCAATCCGGGGGCATGTGTCATCTATATGCCACACCCCCGAATCAGCCCAAAGCTGGTACTTTTGGGCTGTGTGCTTTGGGTCTTTGTGATAGTGGTTAAATGAGCATTTAATGTAAAGCAGGGGTAGGCAACCTTTCCCCTTTAAGGGCCAAGGGACTTCAGCTCCCAGAATCCCAGGAGCTATTGGCCAACATGGGACTACTGGACAACATGGTTGAGGCTTCTGGGAGCTGAAGTCTCCTTAAAGGGGAAAGGTTGCCTACCCCTGATGTAAAGCATTAGTGAAGGTTTCTGTATTACTGGCAGGGGAGGGATTTGTATAGAAAGGAGGTGGAAATTGGGGTGGGGAAGGAAAGAACCCCTGAGGTGTCAGCAGGTAAGTTCAGGCCATATTTCACTTTGATACTGATTTATTTTTTCAATTTTTAGGTTGACTTTCCTTCTTTGCCATTTGATATTATTTACAAAAACCCTCAAGCTGCAAATGGTTCCACATGTAATTCTATAGAAACATTGGAAAAAGATTCAAGGGAGCGTCTTATTTCCATTCTTTCCAAACAGGGTTCTGTCAGGTATGTAACACTGCATTTGCAGTTATGCCTTCCATAATTAGCATATAGATTTTTTAATACATTTTGAGCATCTCTCATATTGTCATACACTTAATCTAAATCTGGTTCCTCTAAAATGTTCTTTATATAGCTGTGCAACAATCTTCCTACAGTTCTGAATCTTATAGAAATCCCTTTCAATTCTAACACATCATTCTTTCTTCAGCAGTGGAACAGGAGAGCACTTTGCCCCATCTCATCTGTCCTCACTTTGCCCACATGGACAGCAATATATGTGAAAAGGAGAGATTACTGATCACGTGGAAAATCTAGGCATGTGGGAATGTGGAGTTCTTTTCTCCTGTAGAAAGCCTCTGCATAAATAGGAACTTACCTTCTTCCTGTGTGAGGAAAGGGGCAGAGGTAGGCATTCTCCTGTTCCTATGTTGAAGAAGTTGTGGAGAGCAATGCCTGAACAGGAGTACCATCTAACCAGGGATGGGGTACCTATGCTTCTCCAGGTTCTGATGAACTACCATTCCCATAATGCCTTACCACCAGCCAAGCTGAAGGACGTTATAGGCTCATGAGGGCTTGGTTGTAGCTACATGTCACCATAAGCAGAGGAGCTACAAGCAAGCCCTCATGAGGCTGGCTAAAAGTTCCTTCTGCTTGGCTGGTAGGGAGGCATGATGGTAGTTCGTCGGAACATGGAGGGCCATAGATTTCCCACCCTGGTCTAAACCATTTCTCTTGATTCTGAGACTACATCATACTGGATTTTCCTTCACAAAGTAATGCTGACAGGATTCTAGAAGACAGGCGGAATTGCATAGTACTTTGGCTCATTGCTTCCTGTTTGTCTTGAATAAGTAAAAAATGTAGAAATGAATTAATAATACCTCATTTGGTAGGAAAGTTGCTTCTTGTCCCTCTGATGGTCCTGGTCTATGAGCTGCTGGTCCATAGTAAGTGTCCAGGAAAGGGGAAAAAACCAATTGTAGTCAGTGGGTACAAATATGGTGTGGATCTCTGGCACACTGGAGGAAGAAAGCCATGCTGTTCCTTCACTTTAGCTTGCTTAAAAAGTGTTGTCTTTGATGAAAGAAATGACCTTTTCTTAAAATAACTTGTAGCCATCCAGATGTTGGACAGTAACCAATCATCCTTCATCATTGTGCTAGCTAGAGCTGGTGGAAATTGCAGTCCAACAACATCAACAGGCCACAGTTGCCCAACCCTGCCTTGAAGCATTTATAGGTCATGATGACCCTGATCAGACCTATAATCACTCTCATTACTTCTGTAATAAAGTTGGCAAAACGTGATAATATTATAGGGATTGCAGAATACTTTATCTTTCCCCCTGTTCAGTCTTGACATAATTTTAGAACCAAGACTCATGTCTGGGAGCTCTGGTTGGACAAATGATGGACAATAACCTGACACTGAATCCACATAAGATGCATGTAATGTTACTTGAGGCAGACTTGTGGGGGATGGGATTTTGTTGATGTGTATTTCAAAAAAATTTCCAGTTACAGATTTTCAGGACTATGTACACTGATGTCATAAAAATATAAGAAACAATTTAAAATGCCATCTCTTCATAAATGAACAATCAAGCAAACATGGGGAACAAAACATAAAATTGATTTAAAGTCTGGTTAGGTAAAATAAATGTTCACTGGATGCTTACACATTAACAGAATAGGTATCAAGCAAGCCCCCAGTGCACTTAGGTTGCTCTAGTTGCTGTGGTCACTAGTTATACTGTCATGAACTAATAAAGATATTTTGAATTCCTTTTGTAGCCTGTCTAGAAAGGACAAAACATTTTTGTGGGAGAAACGACATTATTGCCATACAGATGTAAATAGCCTTCCAAAGGTCTTAGCTAGTTCACCGAACTGGGATTTGACAACTCTCCCTGAAATATATTTGCTGCTGCAGCAATGGCCCCCCTTACCTCCTCTGACTGCATTAGCATTGCTGGACTCCAAGTGAGTAAATTGTGCTAATTTCAGGACTAGTGAATATATTGAAAAGTGGCGATAAGTTATTAAGTATTAAGCATTTCAAGTTAGAAGTATATTTCGCCTTTTTTTAAAAAAAAAATAAATAAATGTTAAAGTACAAGTTACATTAATAGTCTGGTACCTTGCTGACAATTTGCTGGTTTAGCAGACATTTCTGTTGCCACATGAATGTTTATTTAGAGGTCACAGATGGTTGAATGCTTTTCTTGTAGCATTTATAATTCCAAATTGCTACACATGACAGGCTTATAGCCTGATTCTGTGGGTGCTGTGACAGCAGATAAATGGGGTGGAATGTGCCAGTCACTGTGCCAGAATGCAGCAGTGTTAATGCTGACACTGAAATAATGTTACGTCAGTGTACACTAGTATTTAAGATTGGGAATAGCAATCATCAGCTTGAAATGCCTTATAAGCAGAATTTTTTGATGGTTTATCTTTTGTTCCTCTCCTAGTGAGAGATAATTACTTGCTAGTTGAATATTTTTGAGCACAATCCAATGACTTGTCTGTTGTGCTAAATTGACTGATTTGAATAGTAACTTCCAAGGCTATTTACTTGGCCTTCCTGCAATCTATACCTTTTTGTATAGATTGAGAATTGACTTAGATTCATTCCCAGTAAAAATAATGGTTGCCATTCCCAGAACAGCTAGGGATATATATGTTTTTGTTGAATTCAAATGAAGTACAGTTAATTACACTTTTTAACATTTGTAGTTTTACAGATCAAGAAGTAAGGACAAAAGCTGTGCAGTGGATTGAGGCAATCAGTGATGATGAACTGGCTGATATTCTTCCCCAGTTCGTGCAGGTGAGGAGAATACCGTTTTGAAAAGGACAGTTATGATTACACAAAAACAATTAAGGGACTATTTAACTTTTTGAAAGTGTAACCTTTTAAGTGTTGGTGTATTTAGTCCAATAATTCACATTTGCAATTGAACTAGGAAGTGAGTAGCAGTTAGTCTAAAAAAGTAAGCTGTACCTACTTCACTTACATCTCTTTCCAAGCTCCCCAAGCTCCATGAAAGCCTACTTGCATACCCTGATTAAGTCAAATATCCAGGATAAACCTTTTTCTTTCTTTATTTGAATGTTATTCAGTCTGATATATTGGTTGATATATAAATGGGTAGGTGTTCTCCATTCCTTTCTTGGCAATGGCCAGAGAAAAGAGAACAATAGTAGATTAATTACAGGAGAGACTGTGTGCAAACAGTATAAAAGAAATATTTGAAAGGCTGAAGTTTCTTGATTCATAAACAGGACTAGGTCACAGGCATTGTGCCTAAATGATAGGTGCCATCAGAGACTATTAGTGTTCTTTTTGCCCCTCCTGAAGTTAGGTAGGCAGTAATCAGAGATAATTGGTTGTATGAAATACCTTGGAAGTTTTGTGTGGCAGCAGAATTGATACTATTTTGACACTAGGTTAAAGCCTTTTTCTATGACCACCCCTTACACTGTGTCAATCTTAACTCAGCTTAATATTATTGGATTGATTGACTGTTCTTTTATTGTTACTGATTACTTTACTTAATACTTGGCACTTTTTTGTGTGTCTTTAAAGTAGTTTCATTTTTGCATTTTTCTTCCAGTTATTAAGGGAACTGATCAATGCATGGCATACAAGCGTCCAAACATTCTTTGATTTAGCAGGGTTTCTGTTAGCAAAAGAGGGAAGCCATTTTTGCTGCTTCCTCTTTTTTTCTGCAGTTCACTGTGCTCCCTGTCCCACACTCCCATATGTGCTACAGAAGATTGCTACAGAAAGTTGTAGAACTCCTATGGTTGCAGGGATGGTGCAGGAGGAAGGGGGAATATTCAGAGTGTTCCAGTCTCAGTAGCCTCCAGTGAAAGAAAGGACAGCATTGGATGCATCTCCAAATAAAGGCAGTAGAAATAAAGCCGTATCTAGCAGCTGAATTCTAATTTCCATCTGTACTGAATAGTTTTATATTCCCAGGAATATAATTTTGATAATACTTTTCCCCTTAAAATAATTCTAAACCTTTAGTTATATGAATGAATGAAATACACACACACACACATTTATCTGGATGGCATTTCTTTTCTGCTTTCTACTACTTCTCTTAGACACTCCAACAAAAGGTGTTTTTAAATCTTAGTGTATGACTGATCTCTTTTTATATACTTAGGCACTAAAATATGAAACCTATCTGGACAACTCTCTAGTCAGATTCCTTTTGGCCCGAGCATTAGGAAATATTCGAATAGCACACTATTTATATTGGTAAGAAGATCTACATTCGTTTTTTTTAAAAAAAATGTTTAAGTTTTATATTCCAACATCTAACTGGGTAAATAATGTAAAAGTGAAAAAAGTGTATTATTGTTGAAGCATTTTTATAATGCAGAAAATGTGTGTTGTCACAACTGAAAATATACTTAAGTAGGTGTTCTGCAAAACTTTAGTACACTGATTTGTTTCTGCTATTGTCAACTGCCTTTTTTCCCTTTCAACAAGCTAGTTTAGGTTGAAAACTTCTATGTCTTAATATCATGTTCTATAAAATGAATGCACGATTTTGCATTTTAAGTGAGATGAAAATTAGTAAAAGAAACAAACCAAATACACAGGTGACAAAACGATAAGCTGATGTTAACATTATGTTTCATTAGTGTTCACTGCACATGCAGTATAAAATTTTAAAACACATAATTCGTATGAATAATGGTTTAATGTAAGAAGGACCTAGATACAAAGATTTTTTAAAAATTTCTCATTCTCTAGATGTCTATGGTATGCCTACTTGGTTAGATTGGGGTCCTTTAATCCTAATGTAAATTTACATTACAATCGTCCCTCCTGATTTGCTGTCTTGCTATCCGCAGTCTTGATCCTTCATGGACAGCAAGCCATGATGGACATAATGGTGCATATGCTTGAGGTGTGCGCACAGTGCCGCACATAGGTGTGCACCCCATTGTAATCAGTGGGTCCCCAGTATTGGCGATTTTCCCAATTTGTGGAGGAGGGGGCATCCGGAACAGATCCCCTGCAAATCAGAAGGGACAACTATACATAATGCAGTTTTTCTTGCCTCATAGAACAATCCTATTTATGTTTATGTATCCCACTGTCACAGCAAGCTATGAATCCTTGCTTATTAAACCACTGAGGTTACACACATTGTGAATGCTCCCTGTTTGCTCTTCCTATTCCGCAGGTGAATCAACAAATCAGGAAGCATAGTTTCCCATTGCATTTCAACCTGAGACTGGTTAGTTGTTCCCAAAGTAGCCAGAATTCAGAAGTGAATTTCAAACCCTGGTTTAAAGCTGATTTTTGATCACAACCTATGGCAATATAGCAATAGCAAGTACATTTCTGTACCGCTTACCAGTGCACTTAAGCACCCCCTAAATGGTTCACAATGTGTAAGCTACCGTAATTGCCCTCAACAAGCTGAGTACTCATTTTAGGGACCTTGGAACGATGCAAGCCTGAGTTGAGCTTAAGCCCTTGACTGGTATTGAACTTGCAACCTTGTGGTTTGTGAGTGAGTGACTGCAGTACAGGCATTTAACCACTGCACCACTGACTGCAGTATAGGCATTTAACCACTGCACCACAGGGCTCCTTGTTTGGGAACAATTTTGAGAAGCCGTTTTTAATATGTTAGGATTCCTGCCTTCCTGTGATTCTAAATCAGCCATAATTGTGCTTAGTATTGCAGCATTCTCCATTCCCTGTGTTATACTATTCGTACTGCTGCATTGCCTTGCATATGTAAATCAGTCCAATGTTCTGTGCAGCTTTCAAATTTTGCTATTCTTTGTGTCTGCATGTATGTGCTTTGTGAATGAAACAAATGCAATGTTATATAATATTTCAGGTTACTGAAGGATGCCCTGCATGATATTAAACATGGTGTAAGGTATGAGCATATCCTTGGTGCCTTCCTTTCAGTCTGTGGCAAAAGACTGAGAGAAGACCTGGAAAAGCAGACCAGACTGGTACAAATCCTAGGAATGGTTGCAGAAAAAGTAAAGCAAACAAATGGATCTGCCAGACAGGTTTGTTGAACTAGCAGATTATGTGTATATCTTAGTGAGAGCCAACTCACTTAACAAAGCAAATAGATGCTCAGTTCTCATTTTATGTCTGCATTCATGTTTAACAAACAAAATCCTTCTATTCTTATATTCAGAGAAGAGTTATTCAGCTAGTATTGCATTTCTTTGAAAAAGTCTGGGGCCTTGAGGTTGCTGTAGACAAAAATATGTAAGCAAAAATGCATACTTCTTTGTGGCTGTTTCATAAACCTGGCCATTCTGTATAGATACACAACACACATGACCCATTACACAGCATGTAATATCTTAGCTTGAATAATTAAAACATTTCTCAATATCTGACTAAAATAATTCTTAATTTTTCATTGTTTGTTAACAGGTTGTCTTGCAAAGTGGAATGGAACGTGTTCAGACCTTCTTCTTAAAAAACAAATGTCGTCTGCCTCTCAGTCCCAGCCTTGTAGCAAAAGAACTCAATGTTAAGGTATGGTGAATCTCTACATTTCTAATTTAGTGTAATATGTATCTTCTTTTCATATATAATAATATCTCCCTAAACATGCATGTGTCTAGCTTCATGGAACATTTCCTTTTTGGAGGGGAAAATCGAGGTGTGGTATTCACATCCATTTTGAAGACATTAAGAACACATGAATAAGATATCCTCGTCTGGAAAATAGCATAATAACTAATTTTACATTTGTCTTGGATGCCATACTTGTCAGAACATTTTAATAATTGAAGACCAGTAGTAAAATATCAAAGATGATTATAGGGTGCAATTCCTGAGAGAAATAATAGGACACTTGCAAGTTATGTATTTTTTATGTATCTTCTACTATTCTCATGTTATTGTTGTATTGTAATTGAGACAAACAGAAAGAAAACAGAGAACAAAATGTCTACCTTGGATTGTATCCTGTATACTGTCTTTGTGTTAATACAAGAATGTATGTTAGTAAACCTTTTAGAAGTCTGTTTACAAGCCCCCTTTGTTTTAACATTACAAGTAATCCTAATTTTACCATAATAAATGTAAAATGTCTTTGGCAGGCATGCTCCTACTTCAGTTCAAATGCAGTACCTCTTAAAATTGCTCTGGTAAATGCAGATCCCTTGGGAGAAGAAATTAATGTAATGTTTAAGGTACATTTTTCTATTTTAGTTTTTCTGCTCCTATTTTTCTGTTTGGACAAACACAGTTTTGTTGTACACTCGTCCCTCTATTTTCGCAGACTTCAGGTCCACGGTTTCAGTCCTTTGCGGACTGGCAAGGGGGGGTGTTAAAAAGGCATGTGCACCCACGGGAGCGCACAGCCATTCAAGCCTATGGTGCTTGAATATTTGCAGATTTCCATTTTCACGGGGTGTATATATCCGGAACAGATTCCCCTGCGAAAATGGAGGGACAACTGTAATGTCAAATGTATTATTATTATTATTACTATTATTATTAGTCTGGTCCCTTTGAAATGATTTAGATTTCTGGTAAGCAACCAAAAGTTCTCCATATATGCAGTTCATTCTTGCATACTACACTGATGTTGCTTTTAATATTTAAATTAGATTTTGCGCTATAAGGGAAGCTGACTTGATAAAAGTATATTATGTGCAAGATTGTGTTAATAGTTACATCTATTCAAAATCACTTTGCCATTAGGAATAGCACATCTAATTTATTATTCCTAGTGAAACTTCAAATAGCAAAACCCCATTTCTTCTTCAGGTCTCTATGACTCACACATATGGGATTCTCTTGCAAATGCACAGATCATCTTTGAAAACATTTAGAACTATATTTCTTCAGTTGAAGGCCTGCACCTCTCACCTCCATACAACACATGTTCAGTACAGTTCCTGCTTAAACTCCTTCACTTCTCCTTCATCTGCCATCATGGCCACATTGTAGGGAACCTGCTTTAGCTACTCTTTGGCATTCT
>CM034701.1:110526013-110537405 GCA_020142125.1 Phrynosoma platyrhinos | reverse complement strand
CTATCAAGACGGATCTCTTCCGGCAGGCCTTCCTGGACTAAATTACCCAGCCTCGGGTTCATTAGGATCCTCCCTCTCTGTACCTGCAAAATTCCCTTAGAGTCTGAACCAACAGGGGATGATGTCTTGTATTTATTTAAAATTATGTAATCTTGTTTTATCCAGTTGTAATTGTTTTAAACTGACCTTGATTTAATAATTTTTTAAGGGGGATGAGGGAATTATTTTGATTTTATACTGTATGGTTATTTTACCTTGTTCACCGCCCGGATTGGTTCGCCACATTATTATTATTATTATTATTATTATTATTATTATTATTATTATTATTATTAAGAAGTCTAAATCTGCTGACATTTCTTCTGAGAATTCTTCATCTCATCAGAAAAAACCAAAGCCAGCTGAAGTGCTTTTGGCTCATCTGGAGAGGTCGAATCCACCACTGGCACCTGTTACTGTCAGCTTGATGGTATTGTCTGTTCCAGTTCTTCTGATGACAGTTAGTCCTGATGATGCATGCTTGCTCTTGTCAATAACTGAATTATCTGCTCCAATCTGAAATGTTTGGAAGAGGAGCTTCTTCTCCTAGAATTAAACCCAAAGGAGGTCCAGTGTCAATGCTTACACTATGAGGCTGAGGTGCTCAATCAATCTTCCATCCAACCACAACGAGGGGCTGATACACCACTCCAAGCTGCCTTTACATAGCTTTGCACAGATCCAGTCTCCATATCATTGCATCTTTCATGGACTTCAAGAGCATTATCATCTTCAAGAGCCACCATGTCATTTTCCTCCTCTCACACCTTCACCAGCAAGTACTAAAATGATAATTACTGGGCGTATCCTCTGCTGGGTTTGGGAAAGTACCAACTGCATGATGTCAGAGACAGATACAGGTTCTACTGTCCATATCCTCCACCTCCAAAGTCTTACTATGATTATGCATCTGCTGAATTTAGAGGTTCACTGGTCCTAAGAGCTCCACCATCAGCATCCCTCTTATATGCATCTCCAACTGATCAGTTGCTTCTTCCAAGCCAACCAAGATTGGCCAGGTCTGATAGTGTGACAGCTTCTCCATCACAGCCACAAACTTACATCAGTGGTGTGTTAAGTGGCATGCATTTTGTGGCAGTCCTTTCATTCTGTGAGTTTTCTTCCATCTGATATCTTGACTGGCAGACATTCCTTCTCCACTCAGTTTTCATGCTCTGTTTCCAACAACTCCCAGTTCTGATCAACTCTAATTCTCTCTTCCCCCACCACATCAATCTCCAGATCCAAACATGGCTGACCAAGATTTGTCATCTCCACCAGATGAAGTCTGTTCATATGCTGATCAGGTACTGAGGATGGCCAAGGCATTGGAAGTGGATATCCAGCAGTTGTCTAACACAACTTCTGACCTGGGCTTTCTATTCTTACTTGCTTTATTAGATGATATTAAACATTCCTGAAAGTCACCAGCATTGATTAAGCCAGCATGCCACTGCACTGATAACCTCTATGAGTTCCAAGTCCAATTTTGCCATATATTTCAAACATCAGTTGCCTAACTTCATCATTGTGGAAGCAGCTACTGCAAAAATCTCAAGAAGTCATATTTTACCTTGGGAATTAAGAGGGCCACAAGCTTGATACCATGGCTTGTAAATTCTATTCTACCATGTCACTTTCTCTTTGAATTTCCAACTTTCAGGCCTGTGTGGGAGCATGCCAACAGTACCTGTGAAAGAAAGTCACTCCACTTTTTGACAAGCTTCCTTAGCAGGATAGCAGGCTGTCTCTGCTTTTCGTCTTGATGCTCATGCTTTAGCTGCTCAATAGATTACTACTTCTTGGCACACTGCTAATTGTGTGACAAAGTTGCTTGCTCGAACTATTATCTTGTGACATCATGCCTGGTTTCATTTAGCTGGTCTCCACCAAAGCTTCTTTTTGATGAAATGGGCCTATTTCATACCACCTTGGATGAGAAGTTGGAGCAAAACTCAAAAGATGTTGAATACTGCCAAGAAATATAATTTCTAGCAATCTTCTTACCAATACAAATAGAAGTCTTAAGCAGGAACCATACTGATCACATGCAGCATGAAGGGGAGTGGGCCTTCAGCTACAGATATTTCTGAACAGTCTGCACAGTCACACAGAATCCCATGTGCATGAGTTCACAGATGACTACTAGAAGAATCATAAGTACAGGTAAGCAATTAGTTTTTCTCTTTTACGTTCACACTCTTTGCTCCAATTCCAGTGTTACATGGCAAGCCACTTTGCCACTTGGAAGTTCAGGTATTTGAGCCAAATTTTATAATTGGATATATGGACTTGTTCAGATTTAAAACAAACAAACATATAAGCTAGGCACATAAAATCCCTTCAATGTAGCAGTAGCTGGAAACTTGGCATTATAAAATACACGCTGACTTATATGTCCAATACCAGTTTCTGCCCTTCTACAGAGAAACTGTCCAGTGTGTACAGTTTGTCCTGCTAATAGTCCTTCTATTAATTTTTAGCCCTGCTTTTGTTCTAGGTTGGTGAAGACCTACGTCAGGACATGTTGGCATTGCAAATGATAAAGATTATGGATAAAATCTGGTTACAGGAAGGACTTGATTTACGGATGGTTATCTTCAAGTGCCTTTCTACTGGCAAAGACAGAGGTATAAATCTTTTGTCACTTCTAAAGTAACATAATGTTTTCCATCCTGTCTGGCACAGCTTTTTGTCTTGTTCTCCAATAAGAGTAGCAGACTTGGCATAAGTGCTTTAAATTGTCTGTATGAAAGCACCTCTATGTTTGCAGATCAAGCCAAAAGAAGGCTATACCAGTGTAGTAGTTGTATTGGGTGATCATATAGATTGAGCTATTTGATATATTTGAAAACACTTTTGCATTTCTTGAGCACTGGACTTTTTTAAAGTTCAAGCTGTGTCAGAGATGCAGGGGTGGGCAACCTCCAGGAGTCACAGATTTGCAGTGCTACCCCCCTCTCAGCTAATTTGAGTCTGTGAGAATGGAGGGGCGGCCGTAGTATTTGCCTTTTTGAATCTTTAATTGATTTTTTTTATATTTATATGACTCAGGAGCCTTAAGTTTTACTCCCCTTCTGGTGCAATTCAGTAGCATGGCAGTAAGCAAAAAAAAAAAAAAAAAAAAAAAAAAAAAAAAAAAAAAAAAAAAAAAGAGAGAGACAATTAAGGAAACTTCACATTTAATCAGGCAGTTTCATTTTAAAAACAAGGCATTGAATCACATTTCACTTCAAAATGAGGCATACTTGTAGGGAATGCATGCCTCATTTTGAAGTGAAATGTGATTCAAGAAGTGTGATTTGACTTCTAAAATGAGTTCCATGCTCCCCTGTTCCCTTTGTTTTAAAGTAGAAGTTCTGGTTTAAAGTGTCTCTGTCACTAACCCCACCCCGTGCCCAGAATTGGTGTTGCAAATGAAAATTAAAAAAAAAAGCATTTTTTGCTACCATAACCACCACATGTTAACATGAATGATGTAGGAAATGTTTCTTCAGATAGAGCCAAATAAATAGCTAGAGGGGAGACTCGAATATAAATTTCAAATATGTGGCTGGAGACTCAAAATTGTAGGGCTTCTCATAAGGGCACACTGTTATGTCTAAGATGCACAATGTATTAAATGTTCATTTTGTTATCCCAGTAGTTTGATTTTATTCAAATATTGAGCTTATTTAAGAATAAAATACAGTTGGCGCTCTGTCTTCATGGGAGATTCGTTCCAGCCACCCGCACAAAAATGGAGATTCGCAAATATTCAAGCCCCATAGCTTTGAATGGGACGCGGCCCATTGATTTAAACAGAGGTTGCCCCTCCGTGAATATGTAAAACCGCAGAATTGAAGTCTGCGAGAATGGAGAGGCGACTGTAGTATTTGTCTTTTTGTATCTTTAATTGATTTTTTTATATTTATATGACTCAGGAGTCTTAAGTTAAAAAATAACTAAGTACATGATTAAAAGCAGTATTACTTGTTGAATTAAAGGGATGGTGGAGCTTGTTCCAGCTTCAGATACACTTAGGAAAATTCAGGTGGAATATGGTGTGACTGGATCCTTCAAAGATAAGCCTCTTGCAGAATGGTTAAGAAAATACAACCCCACAGAAGAAGAATATGAAAAGGTAACTTCCATATGGCTCCAGAACATGGGTGCCTTGTTATATGGGATTAACAATAGTAATACTATTACTGAAAAGAAGACACAAAAGTACCTTTTTTGCCTGCAAGAAATCCAGCTTCAGCTTAGCCTCAGGAAATAGAAAGGGGAAGGTGCTATATCACAGATCCTAGGGAACTACTCCTAGTAAGAGTAGACAGTACTGAGATAGAGGGACAAATTCTTTGACATGGGGCCTTTTTAGGAACTCTTTATCTGGTATTCATAAATGGGACCAGTCATGTGTTAGAAACATAGGAAGATGGCTTTTTCTAAGGGCCTTTGCAGACTGCCAGAAATAGTGCACATTAAATTGAGGCACTGCCCTGGCTCAGTGCTAGGGAATCATGGGAACTGTAATTTATTGTGGCACCAGAGCTCTCTGACAGAGAAGGCTCAATGTCTCAGAAAAAAATACAGTTCCCATGACTCCCTAGCACTGAGCCAGGGCAGTGCATCAATTTAATGTGCACTATTTCTGGCAGTCTGCAAAGGCCCTCAATATAGGCTAGACAATATCTATACAGTGCTTCCGCGCCAACTGTGGATGGCAAGTCCCAGTTTTTTCAATGGGTGTGCGTGCACATGCAAAGTCATAAACAGGTGCACTGGCCCATTGAAAGGAACGAGACTTAAGGTCCTGCATTTTTTGCTATCTGCGGGGGTAGGGTCTGGAACACATCCCCCACGGATAGCAAGGGACAACTATAAGTATGCCTGAGAAAAATAATGTTGGGTGCTTAAACAAGGTAATGATTATTGTTTTCATATTTAGGGAAAAGAAATATTTTTGTAATTTTTGTAAAATATTTCAGGGTTTTTTAAATCTACAGAATGCACAGGGAAAAGTTAACATACAGATTTTTGAAAGAAAAAATAGATTAATTAGCTTTAAAATAAAAATAATGCTAATTCTGACTTTTGATGTAGGATGTCTTCGTCTGTCTCTGCCTAACACTCTACATATTGCCTGTTTGTCAGAATCTTATTAGAAGAATCCCTAGAATATTCCATTTAAAAAGCACATGATCTTTTAAGAATTCTCCCACTTTGTTGTTGTTATTGTTGTGTGCCTTCAAGTCATTTCCAACTTATAGTAATCCTAAAGTGAACCTATCACAGCCTTTCTTTGGCATAATTTATTCAGAGGGAGGTTGCCTTGCTTTCCTCTGAAGCTGAGAGATTGTGATTTGCCCAAGGACACTCATTGGGTTTCCATGGCTGAACAAAGATTTGAACCCTGGTCTCAAGACTCATAGTCCAACACCCAAACCACAATGCTCCAAAACACACTGTACAAATAATCCAGTCTGAGACTGCTTTAATTGCCCTGGTTCATTGCTAGGGAATTCTGGGAACTCTAGTTTTATCAGACATTTACCCTTCTCTATCAGAGAACTCTGTTGCCACAATAAACTATAATTCCCAAGATTTCCTAATACTGAGACAAGGCAGTTAAAGTTTCTAGATTCTTTTTGGATTGTGTTTTGGACCTATACCACACTGGCCTCCTACCATATTTTAATCATTTATCAATCAATCATATAGCATAAAAATGCAGTTGATCATGTTACCCAACTAACACTTTTGTCAAAATGACTGAAACAAAATACAGTTTTCAAAATTTTAATAGCAGTTTAACAATTTTAATAGCAGATTTAATTTTGACATGAAAACAAGGTAGAAATCTCCAAGTTACAGATTGTAAGGTACTTTTGTTATTTTGTTATTTTTACCTAATGTTATTTTTATTTCTCCATTTGTTAGGCTTCTGAAAACTTCATCTATTCTTGTGCGGGATGTTGTGTAGCCACCTACGTCTTAGGTATCTGTGACCGCCACAATGATAACATAATGCTTCGAAGTACAGGACATATGTTCCATATTGATTTTGGAAAGTTTTTGGGACACGCACAGATGTTTGGAAGCTTTAAGAGGTATGCTGTGAAAGTATATGAAAATAATATGTGAGGATAAAATCACACTTCAGTATTCTGGAAACAACACAAATATCTTTTCAGATATCATAATAAATAATGATGGATAATTTTCTGTGGCTACATCTCTTTTAAAATAATGGTACATATGTAAAGATAAGATTGCCATGTGGACTAGATCTGAAAACCTGAAAGTGTAATTTGGCAGTGGAGAACTTGCAACCATCTAGATTTTTCTGAACTGCAGTTCTTGTCAGTACAATCCAGCATAGCTAGTAATTTGGGATCAAGGAAGCTGTAATCCAACCAAAACTGGAACTCCACAAGAAGCTCATTTCTAGTGTAATTGGGGAACTAGAGCAAGCTTGTTTAAACTTTCATTGGTCTACAGTTCCCACAATCCTGGCCAGGGGAATTGTAGCAGTTGTAGTCCAGTATTTCAAGAATATATGCTGGTTTAAGAAGGCTGAACTAGGATCACCCATGAGGCTTTCAGAGAGAAAGAGAAGAGAACTTGGGGTGGTGGTCATGTACTTATTTGCCACAGCTGCTGCTTTCTGAAGTCTGTAATTTAGCAATATCAATACCAAGTACATTTCTATTCCACTTATCAGTGCACTTAAGCATTCCCTAAGTGGCTTACAATGTGTAAGCTAATTGCCCCCGACAAGCTGGGTACTCATTTTAGCGACCTCGGAAGGATGCAAGCCTGAGTCGAGCCTGAGCCCCTGTCTGGGATTGAACTCACAACCTTGTAGTTTGTGAGTGAGTGGCTGCAATACAGGCATTTAACCACTGCACCACCAGGCAGTGGGATTTTGATGCTTGTTTTAAAAGGGGAGGGGGGTTCTTCCTAGGGGGATCCCATCCAGTTTGGACATTGTGGTAACATTATGGCATTGTCTAGCTAGATTTGGCCATGAGACAAGAGTATAATGTCCTCATAATGCTGTTATTCTCAAAATACAAATATTGTCCTGTCAGGGAAATAGGATTGGTGAAGAGCTCTTCCTTGTTTTCTTGATGTTCCATTATCAAAACAAAAACAATGAATATTGGCTGCCAGTTCACTTCCAGGCAGAATTTAAATTGCTAGCTTTGACCTTTAAATCTTACATTGCTTGGAACCAGATGATCTGAAAAATAGTATCTCCCTATATAAGCCAGGGCAAGTGTTAAGATCTGCAGAGGAGGGCTTTCTCTGTGTCCTACCACCATCACATTTGGCAAGGACATGGCTCTGCGTGGCTGTTCCTAGGCTGTGGAACACCCTTCCATGGGAAATCCAGTTGACCCCCTCTCTGCTCTCTTTATTCTTGTTTTAAACTTCTAGAAGCTGTTTTAGATCTCATCCCAGGAGAAAGACAGGAAATAAATTCCATAAATAATAAATAAAAAATGAGTGCACTGCCATTTTTATTTAGGATTTATTTTCATTTTTGTTGTATCCAATAAGTCTCAGTGGACACATTTATTTGTATCAGATTTCAGATGTGAACCATTTGAAGCTCTTATAAAATCTGTATGTTATTTGCTGACTTCATAACTATGTTTGCAGAAATTAGATAGAAATCTTAACTGTGCAAGCACAATGGTTTCCAGAATCCCTGAAGTAGATAAAATGCCTTAGCAACAACAAGTATAAAACAGCAAAATTCTATACTTACCAATTTATATCCATTTCATCTTCTTTGAAAGGGATCGGGCTCCTTTTGTGCTGACATCAGATATGGCCTATGTTATCAATGGTGGTGAAAAGCCTACCATTCGCTTCCAGTTGTTTGTTGATCTCTGCTGCCAAGCTTATAACTTGATAAGGAAACGAGCCAACCTTTTCCTCAGTCTGCTATCACTGGTAATAGTTCTGTATTGTCATAGGTGTCAACATGTTTTTTAAAATGCTAAATTAATAAAAACAACTATGTGGTATTCAAGTATAGGAAATTCCAAGTGTAACTTTTATAACAACTTTGGTTCTTTTTAAATAATTTCTTCTTAAAATTATTGTATAGTGCTAGTTTCTATTTCTAGAAAATCAAATTATGCATTTCCCATTTCTGTGCATGGATAGTGAAGAAAATCAACTCATTTGAAATGTGGTGCTGGAGAAGAGTTCTATGGATACCATGGACCAATAAAGACCAATAAATGTCTTTTTGAACAAATCTGACCTGAACTCTGCCTAGAAACCAAGAAAACTAAACTGAGATTGTTGTATTTTGGCCATATCAAGAGAAGAAAGAACTCATTAGAAAATACAATAATGTTTGGTAAGGTAGAAGGCAGTAGGAAAAGAGGAAGACTACATTCCCTGAGTCTACAAGACCTGAATAGGATTGTTGATGATAGAGTGACTTGGAGGTTTCCTTTTCAATAGTGTTTACATAAGTCAAAGTCTACTTAACAGTAGTTAACCAACAACAACAATGACTTTCTATTGTGCAAGTAGTAATAATTTTAATCCATTCAATCTTTTTGCTCTATAGATGCTCTCCTCTGGGTTACCAGAACTTACTGGCGTTCAGGACTTGAAATATGTCCAGGATGCTCTTCAGCCCCGAACAACAGATGCTGAAGCTACCATTTTTTTTACAAGGTACTGAAGAAATGTTTTAATATTATCAAATGTGTTGCAGCAGGAGAGAGACAGAGTCAGAATAGATATTCTTAGTGGAAATTCTCATTTCCACATGTGTATAAAGAGAATAATATAAATTCACCAAGGTCTCTCCAGAGTTTTTCAAAGAAATCTGCAAGAGGTACTTTTTTTCTTCTTCATTTTTTGGAGTGGGAAAGAGAGTTCGCTTGTGATGGAGGTAAATGTTTTGAGACTTTGATGCAACTGTGTATTCTTCTCTGATCTTGATTTAACTATTTGTGTCACTGAATTGTTCAATATTGTACTGAATTCTGCCTGATCAAGAGATCTGAAAACGTTTTTCAAATGTAGAACTTGTCATGTTCTGAAAGATAAAGCTAACACCACAGCATTTTGCTACATATATTGTACATTCATTCTAAATCTCATTTCTCCCATCATGATTAACCTATTAGAATAGTTCTTTTAGACTGCAATTGTGAATTGATACTTGGCCATTTTTTTCTCTTGTGTTTAAATTTTCAAAATTTGTAAAAACAGACAAACAAATGAAAATGTTTACTGCACATTTACAGTATGTAAATGGACTGTGATTTATGTTTTTCTCTGTTTTTAGGCTGATTGAGTCAAGCTTGGGAAGTGTTGCTACAAAGTTCAATTTCTTCATTCACAACCTTGCTCAGCTGCGATTTTCAGGCCTACCTTCCAATGATGAGCCCATCCTATCTTTTTCTCCCAAAACATACTCACTTAAGCAAGATGGCCGAATCAGAGAAGCATCTGTCTTTACATACCATAAGAGATACAACCCAGACAAATATTATGTAAGTGTGTGGATTATATCTCAATGAAGCATATTTTCTACATCTCCTAACCATTCATAGAACCATCTTCCTTGCTATCATTCTCATTTTAACCTGCATTTCTTCACTTCTTCTCCTCTTCATATTGTGTCTCAAGAATTTCATGTTTTGCAATTTTCCATTTCTTTTTAGAGCAGTTTGTTGAGTCCCAAGTCACTATTTGAAGGTGATAGTCAGACTGGAGGTACATATATGGCTCAGTGACTCCTTCTTGGTTTAATGAAATTTATTATGTAGAGATGTACAACTCTTGGAAATAAAGCAAGGTCAGCATGGGTCTTCACTGTACTTCCAGGATAATGTAGTTATCCTGTTAGTGCTGTGTAGGTTTGCTGTCATTTCTTTCTGCTTGTTCAGATGCATAGCACAACTAACATGGAGACAGTGACTCCTTGAAAACAATCAAACCTCTGCTCCTCTGTTGTTGTTCATTTCATGAGTGGAAGTAGTTTTCTTTCTCTGCCTGAAAAATTATATGAAAACCCAAAGTACTGAAGAAAGAAAAACTTGCAAATTCAGTTGCAAACATGCAACTTTACAGTGTCCACAGTCCAAGATATTGACATTATCACTTTGCTTGCCTTTATCAGGTGATGCTACATGGTGCTAGTACAAAACTGAGAATATGTTCTTGTTAACTTGCTAAAATGTTTGCTTTCTGATTTGGCAGATCTATGTTGTCAGAATTTTAAGAGAGGGGCAAACTGAACCCACATTCATTTTTCGGACATTTGATGAATTCCAGGAATTCCACAACAAGCTTGGTATCCTATTTCCTCTTTGGAAATTACCAGGGTAAGTTCTTGAAATCTCTATTTTTCTACATGTAAGAAAGCTAATGGATTTGGAGTGCCCAAATTGAATCCACTGGATTTTCTTGTATTCTGGCAGTGGACAGAATTCAAAGGAGTGGCTGATCTCCTGTCAGAAAAAAACAACAACCCAAAAACAACCACCCAGAAGGGGATGACTTTTTGTAGGTCTGTCCCCATCCCACCCTTATGTACTCATAAAGCCTGTAGTGAAATACTGTGAAAAACCTCTAGACCACAGCACTCGTTTTAGGGAAGTAAATTTATTTCCTATTTGGACAAAATCCTTTGCATCTGCAACTTGAAACATGCCAACATGAGTGAGACAATGGATATGGCATGAATTGAACCTGGGACCTTATCCATGGGGGGGGAGCATGTTTTGCTACTTAGCAATAGCACTTTCTTGTTATCTTTGGCTGGCCTCCTAGGATCATCCACAAGTGAACTAAAAGAGTAACAATTTGAAAAACACATTTCTCTCTTTATGTGGCACCCATAAATTCTATTCCAGTGTTTTGTATCCCACCTTGTTGTAATTGGTTTTCAAGGAGGCTAAAAAAGAGAGAGTAGAATTCTTGCTGTCTCAACCATTCATAGCTCTGAAATCTGCATATAATTTAAAATCTCCCTAAGTTCTGTTTTGCAGAACTTCCTTTTAAAAATAATTGCTGCTCCCTGAAAGAGTGTTATTCATTCTTTTTCTAACCATGCAAAAGAGCATCTTCTAAAATTAACATAAATATCAATTATGGTTGCAGATTGGATGCTCATGTTGTAAAAACCATACGCTACAAACTTAAAGAACCTTGTAATAATGGGTAAAAACAAAGCAGTTTGTGTTTGCCCATTGAACATGTACTGTATTTTCTGGCATATAAGATGACTTTTTAACCCTGGAAAAGAGTCTCAAAAGTTGGGGATCGTCTTATATGCCAGGTAGAGAAGGAGGAGGATGAGGACGAGGGGAGAAAGAGAAGGAAG
>CM034701.1:110503223-110515192 GCA_020142125.1 Phrynosoma platyrhinos | reverse complement strand
AGCCTTGATGGTGTTTTATTTTTCTTCCCAAAATGTTGCATACATCTGTTTTCTCATTTTTGCTCCATTATGATAGTTGCTAGTATATTAAATTTCTATCTTATTTTTGTCCCCCAAACCAGTTAATGATCAAATCAAATGAAACAAAACAACAACAAAAACACTCATGATTAAAGCATAATATTTAAAAACACAAACTGGCCCCTGATAAAAAAAAAAAAAGGTCCTCTCGCTGTAACCCAGTTTAAATACTGAAGGTCTGCCTGAATTGCCTTCACTTTCTCATTGTGTTGGTGGTGGTAGCACATGGATGGTTATTTTGAACTAGATGTGTACATTCGTTATCAGCTAATGAATTGCATGTTTGCCACATTTTCTGAAATACATGTTATTAACCTTTGACATAATTGTTGTTATTATTTTTTAACAGGAAGGGCCTGTCCCAGTCAGCTTTACCCTATAGGCGAAGTGTGCCCACAGTAAGTAATGAGTTCAGTTCCTTATAATTCTCATGTGTCTTAGAGGCCTTTCGGCCCTCAGAAGTACAGCACTGTACAGTTCCATTTTTAACTGCTATGGCTATTAAATCTTGGGATTGTTAGTTTGATGGAGCATTCAAGATGCTTCTCCCTAAACTTCAAATCCCAGATTTCCATAGGATGGGACCATGGCAGTTTAAGTGGAATTGTACCACTATAATTGTGTAGCGTGAATGATCCCTGATTTTGGAAATGGTCTACTGGTGCATAAACAATCCTAAAGTGGATTACTTTTGAATGAATCTATAGTATGCTGGATATGCACTAGGCTGTTTAACAGCATCCTGCATTTGTTTAAATATCCTTTTATTAGGTTTGTTGTTAGTGCAGAAGCTTGTAGATAGTGGGCCCTTGGTATCCGCTGGGGTTTGATTCCAAGACCTTGCGTGGATAACAAAATCTGTGGATACTTAAGTCCCATTAAATACAATGGCATTGTAAAATGGCCAAATCAAGATTTGCTTTTTGGAATTTATATATTTTAAAAGTATTTTCAAGCCAGCAATCCAAAGGGATGACTGTATTTCAAACAGTTTCACCAATGTTTCAACAACTCTTTCACCAACTTTCTCTTAATTTATGAAATGCTAAGATGTGGCATGTTTGTATCCCACTTAGCTTGCTTGGATTTGCAAACAGGGCAAATTCATATGGAAATAGGAATGAGCTAACGGAATTTTGCTGTTACTTCCTTATAGAAACAACAATAGTTTTTCTATGTGTGTATTTTCTTAAATCATTTATTTTACATCCCTATCAATGAATGTCTTGGGTAAGAAAAGACCTGTGTTGAATACATGCTGAAAAATGTGTGAATAGCTGGCCCTCCATATCCATGGATTCTTTAACCTTTAATTCTTTTAACCTTTAATTCTTTAACAGATTCAACCATCCCCAGCTTGAAAATATTCCAATATCTATATATATTCCAAACAGCAAACTTTGATTTTGCCATTTCATATAAAGGACACCACTGTTATTGTTAAATCAGCCCTGACTCATGGTGACCCTTATGAATGAGATCTCTCCAAGCCTCCACTGTTATCCTCCATTGCACAACTCAGGTCCTATAGATTCATACCCATGACCTTCAGTCTGTCGCCATTATATTTAACGGAACTTGAGCATCCACAGATTTTTATATTCACGAAGTTCCTGGAACCAAACCTCAGCAGATACCAAGGGCCCACTGTATAATATTGTATAGTAAGCCACCTTGAGTTCCATATTTGGAGAAAAGTGTTAGATTTTATGGTTGTGAGTCACCCTGATTGGTTTTCTAAAGGGCGGGATATAAATAATCATCATCATCATCATCATCATCATTATTAAAAGTGGAATATAAATTAAAGCAAATAAGTACATATAGATGTAGCTAAAGGAGCAAGTTACACACTGTATTTAACAGGAGCTGTTCTGTGTCTAGTTTTGTTAACTACACTGATGATTTAATTAAATATATCACTTATATGGTCAATATAGTCCTAATCTGATTTTAGGTATTTAGGTCAATGGTTAGTATGTTTTCCTATCATACTGTGTGAACTAATCTGGCTGAAAACTCAACTCTTACAGTGGCTGAAGCTTACTTCTGATGATGTTAAAGAACAAATCTACAAGCTGGCAAAGAAGGGTCTGACTCCCTCACAAATTGGTATGTACTTAATTGATAGTTATAGTCCTAAATTGGTTTAATGTTGGTAAATTTAGCAAGATATAGTGGATGGGTAGAACTGTCACAGCAATTGTATGGCTTGAAATCTAATACCGGAGTGCTTAAGAATCTACTGGTATAACTGCAAGTCTTTCCAGAATTAATCATAAAAGTCTTGCTTAATTCATGTTCTGTAATGTGTAGGATTGGAGACTTCAATTAAGTTAACAGGTAATTGGATTGCTGACACATCTGTATTTAAAATGATTACACAGAAAAACAGCTTATCAGATATGTCAGTGGCTTCAGATTCTGTCACTATTGTTATAATTGCAAAATAAGGTATAACATTGTTCTGATTCTTTAGATGGCTATGCTTGATAAATTAGTTGTATTTCTAAAAGTAGAGAGCACTCTCTTGCTCAAGTTGCTCACTGTGATGATAGTTTGTAACCATTCGCAGTTTCCACCAGAAAGGTTTTCCTTTGTGTTGGCTAATCCTTCCTTGGATGTCTGAGTGAGCACCTTTAATGATACGGCTGAGCTGTCTGGTATTTCTAGTGCATAATTCCTCTCTTCTGTTTTAGGTGTAATACTGAGAGACTCCCATGGTGTTGCCCAAGTTCGTTTTGTGACTGGCAACAAAATTCTCCGGATTCTTAAGTCCAAGGGGCTTGCTCCTGATCTTCCAGAAGACCTTTACCACTTAATCAAGAAAGCTGTGGCTGTTCGTAAGCATCTTGAGAGAAATCGTAAGGTAAACAGACGGCTGTATTCAGTCCCCAGAGTGATCATATGTTTTGAGAAATACTTTAGAAGAAAAAAAGAACATACTAAAGGACACTAAAATGTATTTCATTTTAGATCATAGATAAGTGATCACTAATGCATCTAAGCAGTTGCAAACAAAACAAAGAATACAGATGATTTCCAATGTATAAAAAAAATACTTCCAAGTTTATCAGGGTTTCCTCTCTAGAGAAGTAGGGATTGACTCCTCGAACTGGCCACGACTGAGAAGCTGTAAAAAAAATGTTATAGGTAGAGTCTACAGAATATTTTGTTCTTTAGAAGATAGACTTCTAAACTGAGAAACCCCATAATACCATTCTGCAAATAAAACCATACTTTTATAACTACCTAACAAAAACAGTATTCCATTATTATACACCAGCTATATGCCTTACAAAATACACAGTACACATTACAAACATCAATGCACATTATATACCCATACCAACGAAACAAATTACAAAACTATAACCCTACCTACTTTTAACCTTAAATACAAAAAATGTTTGACTTTCTGCTTGTCAAACTGTTAAGACATAAATATAAATATATTGACCTCTTTCCCCCTTATATATAGTATCAGTAGCTACCTTTCTTTTCTCAAGGTCTTCAGTATGCAGAACCCAGGAACATCAACGGTGTTTGTAAAGATCTCTTATTTTTCTCTTGTAAGGATAAGGATGCCAAGTTCCGCCTTATTTTGATTGAGAGCAGAATTCACAGGCTGGCTCGTTACTACAAGACCAAGAGAGTACTCCCACCTAATTGGAAGTAGTAAGTATAGGTTGTGGACATTTTCTTCATATAGGCAGAACTTCTGTTTCCTAGATTGTTGTGGGGAGGAATCATGTCTGTTTAAAGGTTTGTTGGGCTACACTAAATCTAAACTATTTACTTAACAGTTTGGCCATTGATTGTAGCATATTAGAACAAGAACTATGATGGATTAGACAGGTTAATCTGGTTCAATATTCTGTTCCCCCAGTGGCCAACTCATTTATCTGTAGGAAGCCCACAAACATGAGTGCAAAAGCACCTTTTACCTCTTCCATTTAGAATAGTCATTCAGTATGTACCAGAGGCACACATCTAGCATAAATAGCATAAGATACTAGAGTGTGTTTATATTGGTAGATGTTGTTACAGTCAGCATTAATCCTGTTGAGGAATTATAAGGGTCAGTTCTTCAAGATTTTGGTTCTAAAGAGTTCACCTGCAGGTTATTCACTATGATGATGGTGTTCCAAACATTTGCAGTTTCCACCAGAAAGGTTTTTCCTTAATGTTGGCCAGCCCTTCCTTGGATGTCTGAGTGAACTCTTGCAGTGGACATCAAATGCCTAAATTTATTATTAAACACTCATTTTATGGAACTAACTAATGTATCTTTTTTTCCCTTTTAGTGAATCATCTACAGCATCTGCTCTGGTTGCATAAGAGCTCTTGTATTCACTGATGGAATCAAATCATTTGCATTTTTTCCTCTGCCATGCCTACTTCAAAGAACGTTCCTTCTTAAGCTGGTAGAATAAGGTGTCATCTTGACCATACCAATAAAAACCTGATTTTTTTCCACTCAATTTGTAAATGAGTTCTTTGTGAAAACAATCTTTGTAACCGAAATGTGAGCCATTTGCTGTTAGACTATTTACAGTATATGCTTATAAAGGTAATGATTTGTAAAGTTTAAAATTTTGAGTACTGGAGTCAATATTTGAATGTTAATTGATAAAATAGTAAATAACTTTCTGTTGAATAGTGGTGCTTGACTAATCTTGATAGTTGACTGAAAAAAGGCCACCTGTTGAATTAGAAAGGTATTTAGCAGAGGTGGACATCTTTGGAGAGTGTGGGGCCAATTTTCAACCCCACAGATGTATGCTACCTTGCACCACCCCCTACTTCTGTAACCAGAAGTGGCTAAAAGTCTACTTTTCTTTCCTCTCCCCTCCCTCCTTTTTTAAAAAAATGCTCCTCATGATCAGTCACACAGGGGGCATGAGCCTTGGTTTAAAGAAGAGCCATGCTTCCTTGAACATGATGCCCCTATTTCCCCACAGGGATAAAGGAGCACCAGCATCTATAAAAAATGGGATTTTAGAAAAGATAACTTCTACTTTATACAAAATAGCCAACTAGTCATTGGTGGTAATAATAATAATAATAATAATAATAATAATAATAATAATAATAATAATAATAATAATAATAATAATAGGGTCTCAGCAATTTACTTGCAAAAAGGTAAGTTAAAATGTTACAAGACACACCGAACATGAAAAACAAATAAAATGCATGTCAGGAAGAACCTGTGAGTACGAATTGTGAGATTTCATGAAAAATATTTTTTTAACCAAAACATGATCTAGCAATTCCCACAACATACACTTTGCCCTTAGAAGTGCTGCCATACTAGGAAAAATGGGTACTTTGGCTAGTGTTTATTTCTGAGGCTGAAAATTTAGTTTTTAATTGGGAGAATACGATTTTCTTTAATGTAAATGTAGTTAGGTGGTAATGCTTAGGCAGAAAAGAGTGAAGTTCTCTGTATTTTGAGACCTTGGTCATCTGCTTTCTAAATAAGACACACTGTTGTACTGCTCCTTAGTACAAATTTGCAAATTTTTGCTGTAGGAAAAAGGTACTAACTTAGCCTTGCTTTTTGGCATATTAGAGGAAGAATTAACCATTTTGCAGATCCCTTTGTTGCTTTCTAGGGGCAAGAATACTTGTATTGTGAACTTAAATCAATAAGAAAGTTAATACTGCATTTCAGGCAATTTGTTCCCACACATGGTTCTAGTGACATCAGCATATTGTGCAAAGCAAGCTGGGCAGTAGAAAGTAGCTTGTTACAGCTCATGGCTGATACCACACTATCACAGCATTAATCAGGAGATGTGGACTGTTCTATAATAGCTATTGAGCACACTGTCGTTGACACTGTTCTCCCTTTGAACCATAGTTCCATAGGAGGATGGATGGATTTAAATCGCCAAGAGGAAACCATGATACAAATCATTGTTTTTAAATAAAGCTTCCCCTAATGTTTTATATATTTATTGAACAATGAACAAAGCTGATCAATAAAAGCTAGTTTACAACTCACTAAAGCAGTTTACAACTTCTAGGAGGATATAGTTTATTTTTTAAAATAATTTCATTAATTTAGCAAGTGGTGCTTTAATTCATTCATTACTTGTGTTGAATTGTGTTTTAGTATATTAGGGATGTTAAGAAATAAATGCTTACACAGGGCAACACTTAGACCTAAATCTTATTAATACCAACTAGAGTAGATGTACTGAATTAATGGGAATTGGGTAAATCACTGCTGCAACTATAGGCCCATAGCATTAATTTCCCATGTATGCAAAATCATGCCCAAAACTGCAGCATAAACTCCAATCATATATGGAGATAGAAATCCCAGAGGTGCAAGCAGAGTTCTGGAAAAGGAAGGGGTACTAGGGACCACATTGCAAGCATACGATGGTTAATGGAGTGCACCAGGGAATTTCAGAAGAAAATCAGCATGTGCTGTAAGTCTCTGACTGCATAGACCATGAAAAGCTATGGGACGTTCTTAAAGACATGGGAGTGCCACTACAATTGATAGTCCTGATGAGACTTTGAACAAGTTGTATTTAGGACAAGAGGCTACTATTAGAACACAATATGGAGATACAGAATGGTTCCCAATTGGCAAAGAGGTCAGGTAAGGTTGCATTTGATCATACTTGTTCAATTTGTATGCAGAAAATATAATACAAAGAGCATGTTTAGATTCAAAAGAAGCAGTGAAGATAGGAAGAAGGAACATCAGCAATGTAAGATACATGGATGACACCATAGTGGAAAACAGACTTGGAGCCAATTACTAATGAAGGTCAAAGAAGACAGTGCAAATGCAGGTTTACTCACTAGAAAAGACACTAATGCAAGAAGATGGAAGCCAGTAGAAAGAGAGGAAGACCATACCAGATGTTAACTGTCAAGTCAACCTGAACTCATGGCAACCCTGTGAATAAGACATCTCCAAGCCCCCCATCCTCTACTGCTCTTAGGTTCTGTACATTCAGGCCCATGACCTCCAAGTCTAGCCATCTGGTGAAGGGTTTTCCTCTTTTTGCTACCCCCTACCTTTCTTAGCATTATTGTCTTTTCTAGTAAGTCATGCCTTCTCAATGATGTGGCCAAAGTACAACAGCCTCAATTTAGTCATCTTGGCTTCCAGGAAGATTTCAGGTGTGAGCTGTTCTAGAAGCCATTTATTTGTCTTATTGGCTGTCCATGGTATTCTCTGCATTCTCCAGCAGCACATCTTTATTGATTTTCTTTTTGTCTGGTTTTTTTTCTGTCCAGCTCTCACATCAGTAGATGGTGATGTAAAATACAATGGACTGGACGATTCTAACATTAATGCTTATTCGTATATCTTTACTCATTAGGAACTTGTCTAGTTCTTTCAAGGCTGTCCTTCCCATTCCTATTCATATTTCTTGACTGCAATCTCTGTTCTGATCAATGTTTGATCCCAGATACAGAAAATCTTTTAACTATTTTGAGGCTCAGTCAAGGTCACAGCCCTGAGCCTGCAGGACCTGAACAGAGCAGTTTAGGACAGGGGGCCTTGGAGGGCTCTCATTAGTTTACTTGAAGAATTTGTTCGCTGAAGATAATGACGATTTCTTTCTTGATTGGTTTTTGAGCAGGGAAAAGTCAGTTCATAGAAAATGGCCCATAGTGGACCATGACATCTATATAGGATTTGAGTTCAGAGGCAGAGTGTGAGTTTCTGGGAACCATGCAATGGAATATGTCATTCATCTTTATGTCCCACTGCTTGGGTTTCTAGAAAAAATGGCTAGCTCCTGTTAGAATAGGAAATTTGGTCTGAAGGAGCAAGGAATCTTAAATTCTTTAAGCTAGGGCAGATTTGAGTCTTTTATTTTTAATCGGCAATTCACCTTCAATCTTAGGCCATAATTTTGTGCTGTCAAGCTGATAAGGGCTATCCCCAATAAAACAGCAGCAGGTTGTTTTTAGCTGTTACATTACCTTCTGTTAAATCTCCTTGGCATCAAAGTGTGACTAACTTTCAACAGTGCCTTAAGTTGTCCATGGAAGCACTGACTGGTTAGATTTCTGCTCTTTTTTTCAAAAATGGGACTCAAGAGCTACCATGAAAACAAAAGATTTGTGATTAAATCACAGTTAATGACACAAAACATATTTTGAACATGTAAAAAAACAATACACTACAGGTAACAAGTCTCCTACTGGGCAAACTATTGTCAAAAGCCATTGTGTGCCTTCAAGTGGTTTCCAATTTATGGGGACTTATGGGGTTTTCTTGGCAAGATTTGTTTCTGTGTGTGTGTGTGTGTGTGTGTGTGTGTGTGGTCATTGCCTTCCTCTGAGGCTGGGAGTGTGTGACTTGCCCAAAGGCACCCAGTGGGTTTCTATGCCTGTGTGGATTCAAACCCTGGCATCCAGAGTTGTCCTCCAATGCTCAAACCACTACTTGAATAACAAGGTATTTGCCTGTCAGTGGAAGGACTACAGGAAAACCAAGTGACCTTTGCAAGGGAGTTCCATAGTCTGGAAATGTATCCTGGAGTAGCTGTGTTGGCCATATAGCAAAGTCCAATAACCCAAAATCTATCAACTTGGATACTTTTATTGGGCCAACCAAAATGCACAATATACATGTTGCAATCTTTTGAATCTCCACTGGCTTCTTCATTAGCTAAGGTGGCAAAAACCATAGGGGTCATGGTGGAATTGAAGATGTTACTCATAGGCCTGCATTTGACTGTTGTTCTCAGTTCAGATGGTATGGAGGGGTTATTCATTCAGGCTGGCACCTTCTCCTTCTGGCCATGTGGCTACTAGGAGATTCTCAAAGTCCAGGAAATTTAACATCCATTTGCAACACAAAAAGATACTTCCTTTGCAATCCAATATGTCTCCATCTTTTGTGAGGCCACAGGTGCCTTTGTCTGAGAAGAACTTGTCTCAGACTCTCACCAAATGTGCCTCTGAGGATGCAGCAAGGGCCCCCATGAAGGTCTTAAAGCCAGAGATAGATCTGTGGAACAATATAGTCCTTTTGACAGACTGGGCACTAGGCTATAGGATTTTCTTTTGTCTGTCTTTCCTATATTAGTTTTGGTGCAAATATCTTAGTAGAAATATGGGTTTTGTACCTCTACAACTGCACACTTTTAATAGCAAGGATTTAGTAGGCAAACATAAGAAAACAGCATATTTGGCACATGCTGCACAGATTTTGATTTTATTTTGTTTAATATTTTACTTTTCTTTTTACTTATTAAGTTCTTTCAGATTGATTAGCACCTGTATGCATATGTACTATAGTGCTGTCAACGGTAAGAAATTAATAATTCAAGCAGTAGTAGTGAATACAGTATTGTTTTTCTAGGTTCCCCCCCCCCCCCAGATTAAGAGCTACACAATATTAGAAGAAGGGATTGAGAGCAACAACATATCTTTTTTTCACAGGAAGCTGAGTCTGAAATGGATTAGGAAAGAATCTTAGTGGGTCAACAGACCATATGAGAGTAATGCACTAATCTAGCCCTAAGGCAGGGATTTGATTTTTACATTTTTCCCCCTCTGAAAGCTTTCTGTTGGCAGCTGTAGGAGACGCAGTGGTGGAGTCTGCAGAGTAGAGGCACAGTGTGAGGTAGGCCAGGAAATATTCTGTGTGAAACTGGCCTTTACATTGTCTCAGACGCTGGGGCTCTGGTGTAAAATTGTTATATATATGAAAATATGTTTGAGGAGTTCAGCAATGCCTGTAGATCAGTGATACTTTCCTGTGACTACTCAAAGTGCTCACAGAATTGCTCTTAACTTTATATCATTCTATTTGCATTAAAGAATTGCACGCATGTTTTTTGCATTGATAAAGAGCTTCCTTGTCACAAAGTGAGAAAATATATATCCCAGGTGGCCACGTTGGCCATATAGCAAAGTATAGTATCATCCCAAATCCACAAGACAGCAATACCTTTATTGGATCAACCAAAATGCACATTATATATGTTGCAAGCTTTTGAAGCTCCACTGGCTTCTTCATCAAGAAGCCAGTAGAGCTTTAAAAGCTTGCAACATGTATAATGTGCAGTTTGGTTGGCCTAATCAAAATATCACTATCTTGTGGATTTGGGATGATACTGTACTTTAGCACAAAATGTGGGGCTTTCTACACCAGCAGAAAGGCAGACAGTATTCAGAATATCAGAACTGGATTTGTGGGCAGAGAGTCTGGTTCAAATGCTTCCACCACAATGAAACATAGTGGCTGACCTCATTTCAGTGACACATCCAAAGATGAGTCCACAGCCTTCTTGTAAAGATAAAGGAGAAGAATGACTTCACTACACCACAAAAAACCCAAACTAAATATAAGTGCATTTAATAGTAGGACTTGAGCAGCTAAATTATTTCCTCACCTGTTCGTGTGCTAGTAGCATGCATAATAATTGTGGCCCGTGTAACTTCAAGCGTACAAATAAAGTGCCAAAATGCATAAGGAATTAGCATTGACAAAAAAGCCCTGCCCTACAGGCTTATAGTCTAAGTAGGCACATGAGAAGGAGGAAGGAATGATAATGGAGGAGGAGAGACAGAATGAAAATCTCAGTAGATTAGAAAAAGCCAAAGAAAATAGGAAATGTCTTGAGGCACTTCTTAGAGAGTAGGAAGGAATGAATCATACAAATATCTGGAGACAAGAAGAGGTCTAGATCATTTTTAAAGTGAGTCTCAGAGTGAAGTTCTGCACAGAACATTTCCAACAGCAGAAAGCAGCAGGGAAAGGCAATCTCTAATAATTCCCCGGCCATCTCAGCCTCCAATGCTAATTTCCTCACTGTCCTCACTCCCACTTAGGCAAGTTAAAAGAGAAGTATTAAAACCAGAGAAATTGGGGAAACAGAGGGGGCTGCAAGAGGATGATTTAATTGATTCTACTGTTTTCTTCATTCTGTTGGATCAGAAACCTCCCATGGATAGAAGGCATCCATCTGAAGGAGACAGTATTCTGTATCTAACCAAATGTGTTAGGCTATTTGTGACCATTTAGGAATGCATCAGTACTCTGGATTTTATCAGAAAACCTCAACATTTGGCCACCACTAAGGAATACTCGGTATTACAAAGAATTATTTCACCCTGTGGTCTTATATATAATTTAGTAAGACATTAGTAGACTTTCATTTGTATAGGTGTACAGAGCTAATTAAGTAGATGCCTGAAGCCTGCTTTTTAGTGTACTGTACATGTTTCTTGCATCTGTAAGAGTAGTAAGGCGATAGCAGCAGTAGACCTTGATGCCCAGCTGCCTGAGGGCAGGGTACAAGATATGTTGTCCATGGCCACCTCTTCCACAATGCCTTTCTCTGAAGAAGGAAACCTTCCCTCCAAGTGAGACATTAGCACCACAAGAATTCTGGTTTCAGGCAGGAGTCTTCTAGTACTACCTGAGATTTTAGTTACAGAACCTGAACCCCTTTGAACAAGATGTGTCCTACTACTGAAGTATGCCTTATGTCACTCCTGAAGTCTCCTGTGCTGCAGACATCTATAGTGGGCCCTTGGTATCTGCTGGGGCTTGGGTCCAGGCCCCTCCCATGGATACCAAAATCCATGGATGCTCCAGTCCCCTTATATGCAATGGGCTAGTAAGATGGTATCCCTTATATAAAATGGTAAAACCAAGGTTTGCTTTTGGGAATTTTTATTTATTTTTGGAAGTTCTGAAGCCATTAAAACCATGAATAAAGAATCTGTGGATAAGAAGGGCCGACAGTATTCAAATCATGCATCCTGTAGTAAACCAGGCCTTAGGAAATACCTCTTACAAGCGTTGGGTAGCTGCACTTTTAAAAAGCATTCTAACAATTTGTAGAGAACAATTCAGGGGAAGGTAATGGTGTAGTGGTTTGAACATT
>CM034701.1:110458403-110479759 GCA_020142125.1 Phrynosoma platyrhinos | reverse complement strand
AGCCAGCATGAGCAATAGCCATGCTGCTTGGAGGATTCATAGGATGATAATGTTGGAAAGAACCCCAAAGTTATTCAAGACTACAGCAACAGGAATCCACAGCTAATGCAATTCTAACAGATGGCCATAAAATCTCTCTTTAAAATCTGGCTGCCCCCAAGCTCTGGAATTCCCTTCCCAGAGAAGTTAGCTTGGCACCCTTCCCATTTTCTTTTTGCAGACAAGCAACAACTTTTCCATTCTGACAGGCATTTGATCAGTGATGATATAAGGCCCATATTATACAATGCACTGGATATTGCTAATTGTGTTTGTGTGTGTGTGTTTAATATATGTTTTAACCTGGTTTTATTTTTCCCCCTGATTAATTATGTTATAACTTTTGTATTTGTGGATTTTTAACAATGTTTTTAACTGTAAGCCTTTTTGAGTCCCAATCTGGGGAAAAGGTAGAATACTAATACTAATAATATCCTTCTCCTCCTTCACTAAAGCAGAGTCCACCCACCTCCCTAAGAAATCTACTCCATTGCTGAGCAGCTCTTACCATTAGGAGATTCTTGCTTATGCCATTTGAATCCATTCATTCAGATCCTATCCTCTGGGAGTTGTAGTCCATAAAGTATATTTTCCAAGCTCTGATCAAGTGCTGCATTGGAATACTTGTGCCAGTGGCACCCCTGGGGTTGGTGTCCCCCTATATGGGGGGCAGACTGCCATGGCATCCTGCCATCAGGCTGGAGCCCAAATGGAAGGCACAGCCTCCGGAGGGCCATTTGAGGTCCACTATGGCTGCTGGGCAAGTGAGAAAGGGACACAACACCCTTTCTCACTTGCCCTCCAGCCATGCCAGACCCACTGGGTGTACTGCTCCACTGAATGTACACCTCCCTCTGGGGTGTCACCCAGTGTGGGTTGCACCCCCACTACTGATGCCACTAACTTGCACTGCAACCAAGTTTCATCCACTTCATCAAGAATGAAGCAGGGACGTGACAAAGCTGATGGTCCCAAGGCATTTTTCAGGAGTGACAGAGGAAGATGTGGCCAGATCAGTGCTCTCTTTCCCTAAATTATTCTAACAATTCAAATTTTCAGCCAATGTTTTTTTCATCACTCCTAACCACAGAACTGATTTATCAGAATTTGGCAGGTTCTAACTGTGTAGAAAATTGATGTACCAAGGTAACGTGGCCTCTAAAGTGCACACAATCTTCTGGAGCATTTTTCTTCAGCTGTACTTTCAGAATACTCTTGCAGAGGACTTCTATTACTTGCGATCATACATCCTTGTACAATGAATTTAAAAGTATATAGTAAGTTTGATGTAGGGGAGGAGGTTTCCAGCCAAGAAACCAATATCAGCATCGTCTGTTTTTTTCCAGGGACACTTTCTGTAGCATTTGCAGTTGAATGCTACAGTGACCAGATGGCTATGTGGTCACAGGATTAGAGAAATGAGTGGTTGTGACTGATTCATAGGTCAGGTTATTTAATTTGACTCATCCATTCAGCTCACCACAGCCCACATCTGCTATAGTTTTTCAGTGTTCAGTCTGCTTTTGGCAGAATTTGGAAAAAGTTATTTTCTGTATTACAATTTTTAATCCTTCAGCCATTATGACCAAGCCATGGTCATCCTTGGGGGTTCTGAGACTTGTAGGCCAAAAAAGTAACTTTTCCAAGCTATGACTTTCAGCCCTGCTCTCTGAGGCAGCCACATGTGAAAAATTTCCACTGAGACCAGTTTGGTGATCCACACAGCATTATAACTAGATCCTTGTGAATAGTTGTGACAACATCCTGAAAGCCAGGGTGGACTATGGATGGAGCATATGCAAGTGACTGGCTATGCATCAGACTCTGTCATTATAGACAAAATTATGGGCAGTTTTAGTGCTTATCTATCCTTTCATGTATTGGCTTTGCTGTTGTACCCTCTGTATGCTCAAACAGTTGAATAGTTGCATCACCCAATTGTGATGTTTCCTTGATCCTTTCAGTGATTTTTGTAGTTCACTGTACCAGTTTGGTTTAGTGGTTTGAGTGTTAGATTATAACTTTGAAGATCAGGGTTGAAATAACCACTCATGCATCAAAACCCACTGGGTGACCATAGGCATATCACACTTTATTGGCCCCAGAGTATGGCAATGACAAGCCCCCTCTGAAGAAACTTGCCCTTAGGGTCACCATAAGTAAAAAATTACTTGGAGGCACACGACAACAAATGCATTTGATTAGGTAACAAATGTTACTTTGCAAATGTTTGAATTAATTTCTCTCTCTCTCTTTCTTCTATCATTTAAATTGTTTTATCATCTCAGATAGTGGGGACAGGCAGGGAAACATGTTTCTTCTTCCTCTTTTGTCATTTAAATTATTCTGTCCCCTAAGTAATTTTTGGAAGTGAGAAGACAGCATAGCAAGCATTTTAGGGACTTGTGCTTCCACATTATCTATGAAAGAGCTCACTGGAGACCAGGGCTGCATCTACACAGTAGAAATAATGCCATTTGGCACCATTACAACTGCCATGGCACCACTCTATGGAGTACTAGGATTTGTAGTTTTTGAGACACCAGCACTCTTTGGCAGAGAAAACTAAAAACCTTGTAAAATTACAACTCCCAGGATTCCATAGGATGTAGCTACAGCACTTAAAGTGGTGTCAAACTCCATTATTTTTACAGTGTAGATGCACCACTGGACAGTTTGAAAAGTTTGGTGAAATCCAATTGTCATTCCTGTAATGGACCTATCAAAAGAATTAGACTTTTTACATTAAAACATATATGTCTCATTGTCTCCAGTTTTTTTAAAAAACCTTTTCTATATTTTATTTAATTTTATACTGTTATTAGCTAGATGATTTAAATTGTTTTTAAAAAATTATTGTAAAGGTTCAAAACAATTTTATATGTAAACTGCTTTGGGACTAGTAACTGGATTTAATTCTGATGTGGATTCTGTTGATCCTTTTGTTGTTGTTGAGTTATACTCTCTGTATAAAATATAACTCTGTGTCAGATTCCTTCATTTGGAGCACAAGTCATATGTACTTAAAGATCATGCGAATTTTGTTTCCTGACACTTAATTCTGTGATTATTATTTTTTTGTTATTATGTTTGTTAACTTTGATACCTTTTTTAAAAATTGCTTTTTTGATTTTTTAAAAATCATTTGAGTGTTGATTCATACTTTTATTATATTTTTATTCTGATTATTGAGGTTGTTATATTTTTGTACACTGACCAGGTGGGTTTCAAGAAGGTGGCATAAAAATACTTTGCAAAAAAAAAAAATTACTTTGAATGACCGACTTGCTTGAATCCAACTCAGATCAGGAGTGATTCTCTCTCTCATTATGGTGAAAAATTCAGAGCAAGCACCCTTTCGTTTTAAGATCTGGGCCACAAGAGAGCAGTGTTGGGGAGTCAGTGCATTTTGCATAGACTTCACAGATTGTGCAAACATTTATCAAAGCTGAAAATTTTAAATTTAGGACTGTATAATGTGTTCTAGACAATGGGAGGAATGGAAAATAAAGTTGTAGAGTTGATGGCTTCAAATGAGTTTAAACAATTTCATGGAAGGCGAGGCTATAAACTGGCTACTGGTGACGATGGCTATGTATATTACTAGAGGCCGTATGCCTTTGAATACCAGTTGCTAAGGAACATGAGCAGGAGGGTGCTTTTGTGCTCATGTCTTGCTTGTGGGCTTTCCTTCTAGTTGGTCACAGTGGGAAGAAAATGCTGGGTAGGTTTTTGGTCTAATCTAGCAGGGCTCTTATGATCTTTAAGACCTTGTACTGGGCTTTTGTTCCTTCTGAACGTATCAATGGACAGGATTTGGGTTCTTCTATGTCATGCTTATAAAAACATAAAGTTCATTAGTTTCAAGGATGTCTCATTTCAGCAAAGTATATTTTAGACACTTGCTTTTTGAGTAGAAGATAGTTTATGGTGTTTTCAGGCCGTTTGTATGAAGATGAATGTGGTACCAAAAAAAAGGGAGACTCTTTTACTTACACAGTAATCCTGTGCCTGAAAATTTTATGACTGAGGAACCAGACTGGGATTTGATAGAAGCCTTGCTTCACCAGCAGAACTCACGATGCTATGCTACTGAGAGAAGATATATTGATACACACAAACACTTCCCCTACATTGCATGTAGCATTGTATGGGAATAAGAATCAAGCAAATGTTATTTGCCATGGACTTGGTTTTGCTTTTGGTATGTTATATTTCACTGCTGCAACTTTTTTTTTTAAAGGCATGTGTAACCAGCAGATTCACAGTGCAGTTTCCAAGGTGATTTTTAAAAAAGGAAAGGCACAGTACAAGGACAAACAAATAAATTTGGTATTTGGACTGGGCAGTTGGTAAGGCATGCAAGCCTAATTAAAGCATAGCGTGGCTGAAATGATGAGCGCACTAAAAGCAAATGCAGTGGAAAACTATGAGTGTTAAACTTCTTCAAATGCTGAATCACTACTGACGTGAGTTAATATTGATCTCCAATAATGCAATTCTAGACCACATCTTAGGCTATCTGGAATGAAAGAAACATAGACCAGCAAGAAAATAGCTGAACAATAGTCTTCTTTTCTTTTCTTTTTTTTTGTCAGATCAATTGTTTTTATGCATATGCCCATGAGAAAGGGTATGCATGAGTATGCACTTTAAATTGCCTGTTGGCTTATGGTGATCCCATGAATTTCATAGGGTATTCTTAGGCAAGGAATATTCAGAGGTGGCTTTGTTCATGCTTTCCTCTGAAATATAATCTACCACACTTGGCATTCATTGATGGTCTCCCATCCAAATACTAACTTGGGTTGACTTTGCTTAGCTTCCAAGATCAGATGGGATCTGGTGCCTTTATGGTATTTAGGCCATTCAAAAATGTATTTATTTATTATTATTTAATTTATTCAGTTTTATAAGTTTTATCCAAAGCTTTTGGAATGCATGTTGTTGTGTGCCTTCAAGTCATTTTCAACTTATGGTGACCCTAAGGAATCCTATCTTGAGGGTTTTTTTTGACAGGATTTGTTCAGAAGGAGTTTGCCTTTTCTCTCCTCTGAGATTCAAAAGGTACACCTTTTCCAAGGTTACTCAGTGGGTTTCCATGGCTGAAAGTGTTCTTTTCCAAGGTTTTCCAAGCTTACCCAGTGTTGGACTAGCAGTGTTCAGTGTTCAGTTGGACAACACTGAAAACACCACGCTAGCTTTAGGTATGGCCATCTGGACAAATGGTGGACCATTAGATGATCTGCTTCTAAGGTTAAGAGTGCATGACTTACCCAAGGTAACCAAGTGGGTTTCCATGGCTGAACAGGGAATTGAACACTGGTCTCCCAGAGTCCTAGTCCAACACTCAAACCACTATACCAGTGAAATTTAAACCACTTTTTTGGTATGTCTGTTCTGTTCAGCTTGTTTTAAAGTTTTCTTGGGTTTTTTTTTTGAGAGCATTATTCTCATTTAAAATAGTGCCCACACACACTACATTTTGTTTTGAGCAGAATAATATGGTTCAAAATTACTTCCACTGCCGTATTTCAATTACATCCCAGCAAATTTGGTAGCAGGAACAGCAGCTGCGGGGTGCGATAAATTGGCCTGTGCAATGGGCACATCCATGACCCAGTATCATCCTTTTTTCAATATCTCTCTTTTCTTGTCTCGCAGTTCCTTTTTCTTGTGTTGGGAGGTGGGGGGGGGCAGATAATTCAAGGAGAATCTGAACTTCTGAAGGAAGACCTTGGCCCCAAACAATTTTAAGTAAGGCAAAGTTTGACTTCCTGCCTAAAGTTTTTCTGGCAGGTTTTAAAGAAAGCTAACTGGAACATGATCAGTCATTCCCAGGCATTTTATTGCAGCACTGGATTCAAGCCAGTGATTACTATTCTCCTAGTAATACCTTTAATCTCACATGGAGCTATATTGGGTTTCACTCTATTTTATGTTTCTTGTCTAATAATTTCATTTATTGCCAGACACTTTGGATGTCTGTTATAAGGGACAAAGGTATGATTTAAAAATTGTAATAATGAAGGACTTTATTACACAAGGCTTGAAAAGTGAAATTAGAGCAGGATAGTAGTGGCTGTGGCACACGATGCTCTGTTTATCCAGTAGCTGGCCTGTAGTCCATTTGTTACTGGAGTGCTCCTTCTCATTGATGGACAAATCCTGTCAGTGCCTCCCATCCGCACTACTTTTCCACCCTTGATGCACATGTGACAAATTCCTCTTGAACCAGTTCCAATATGTGAACAGTCACACGGTGTGAGTGGGCATGGGTCTTTTCCTCTCTTCCTTTCCTCTCTTCAAGTGGGCTCTGTGATTAGGTCTTTTTATGAGCCACACTTACTCCTGCCTGTACTCTTTTCTTGTCACGGTTGGTATGTGATTTTATGGTGGAACTTACCTCTTTATAATTTGTTTTAATTGTAACTGGTTTAATATTTTCTTAAGGGGGGGAGGGGGGAATTGTTCTTAAATTGTGTGATGATTTTTATGATGTAAGCCGCCCCGATTGTTCTCAGAGGGGCGGGGTATTAAATAAAATTGTTATTATTATTATTATTTTTCCTCTCCCCCCCCCACACTTTTCTTTCTTTATTCTGTATTTAATGGATTGACATCATCACACAATTGCACTAAAGACAAGAATAAATGAAAATAAATACTGAATAAAAGTCATGTTGGGAAAGTCACAGAGCAGGGAGACCATGCTATGGAGGCTGGTGTGCAGAAGACAGAGGCCAAGAAAAAAGCAGCACCATGGTAATTTGGAAGAGTTGTGCAATGATGACTGCCCTCAACCTGTTATGTTTGTATTTCATAGGCTAATGTTGTGGCTCCTAATGTGATAATGTCCAAAGTATATGTTCTTTTAGAGGCCCTGCAGCGCCATGGCTGACACAAGCAACAGGACTTTGGAGCAAGGCAGGGCAGAAGCTGGCCTGGCTCTCTGATATGGTGTAGCTGCTCAGTGATCTAGGGGCAAAATCAAGGACAGTAGTACTACTGTAGTGCCCTATTAATCAAAAAGGGTTGCCACCACACTCTAAGACAAGTAACTTAATTGTTCTATGGTAAGATATTACAGACAAAATATTGACTAGGTTTCATGAAAGGCAAATACAGCATAGTTAAGTATGGCTAAGGACTTGAGAATAAGACTCTCTGAAGCTATTAGTTAGTACACTAGTGTGCCTGATACCATCACTAAAATAGACTTGGATGGTTGACCAAAAATATTTTTTCCTTATCTACAACATGGAAAATATGTACAAGCAAAGTCTTCAGTTTACCTCTTGGTGCTGTATAATGTAATGCCACACATTCTAAATACATAATCATTTATAACTGTGGAATGTAGCACAGGTTTGTTTTTCTTTTTGTTGTTGGTTTAAACTATGTTAAAACATTAATCTATGATTTTTCTGAATGTAAATTCTTACCTGTGTACCTCATTTAATGGTCATGTACTGTGTTAGTAAAGCAATTACATGACCTATCCAGTTAAATGTAGAAATCATTGATTTTCTTAAGCACAGATTCAGTTTCAGCGGGAACATTGTTTTTTTGTTTGGAATATCATGTTTTATAAAATATTAACTTCCCAAAGAGTTTGGTAAGACCAGTAGAGTCCTTCCTCATACCAGTTATGTGTATGTACCAAACCAGAGGTTGAGGAAGGATATAATGAAGCTCACAATTCCTTGCTTCTCCCTAGTTTTCCTGTCTATAGTCCATTCCAGACTTTATTCTACTCATATGTTTATCAGTGTTTCCTTCTGCCTGCTCTGTTACTTCCATCTGGAGATTTGGGGAAGCTTATGGCTTTCCCTTTTAAAAAGAAAATATTTATAGTGTTTATGGTATTCATAATGTTTGTAGTGCTTAGCAGTATCTTCTCAAAATATAGTTATACTTGTCTATCTTTTAAAAAAAGAATGAACAAAGCTTGGAAGTGAGTAGCAAAGATATAAATATTCAAAGTAAGGATGTAAATATTCATTTTTTTTCATCCTTGTCTTTGAGAACACACATTATTTGCAGTTTTCTGCCAGTTACTTTCTCGCCTAGTAATGTCATACCTTGTACTTGCATATCTTGAAGTGTTTTCAGAATTTATTCTGTGCAGAAATAAACATGGATTTATTTCACATATTTCTCTCTCTCTCTCTCACACACACACACACACAAAACATTTCCAGATATTACATTTTTTAAAATGCAATTTTTTGGGGGATGTTTTCTTTGGGGTTTTTTACAAGAAGGAGCAATGAGGTATAAAACCCTGCATAGTTTTCTGAAAACAGTTATTGTGTGCACATAATTTTTTTTTGCACATTAAAAACCTTTTCTGAAAACAATGTATTTTTGTGCATAACATTTGTGCAAAACAGAAATGTTGCACAAGAAGTCCAAGTGGGTATTTTGAAAAATTTTATGTGTGAAAAATGTGCAGTTTGTATAACTTCCCCACAATTTTCATGCAAAACACTGCACTGTTTACCTTGTTGGAGGAAGAGGGATGGATGCATCATGGTATATCTTCTCTACTCTTTGGCAACTCAGAAATAACTGTGTTGTGGGGATGAACTGTGTAAAAGATACATTGGCGGTACTTTGGGTTGCTATGTATGTGAATTATAGCCAGCATGGCGTAGTGGTCTGAGTATTGGATTAGGACTCTGGAGACAGAAATTCAGCCACAGAAATCCACTGGGTGATTTTGGGCAAGTCGCTCTCCCAGTCCTAGAAGAAGGCCATGGTAACCCTGCTCTGAACAAGTCATGCCAATAAAACCCCATGATAGGTTCACCTTAGGTTTGCCATAAGTTGGCAACAATTTGAAGGCACATAACAACAAGAATATGTGAATCACCATGTTGTAAGGCAGACTTACAGCATCATATTTATTGAACAGGACGCCAAACAGTATTTAATAGAATATGTTATTTATACAACATGAGTAATGAAAATAAGTTACTTTTTAAATATTATAGCATATAGTGTAAATAACTTAAAAAATACCTTTCCAAGTCACTTTCAAGCTGGAAGAATGAATGATATTGAACTAAACATTGAAAAAAGAAACTTTCATTAAAGCTAATTGATAGAAGTTTGTTCCAAACTACTTTAAAAGCTCATAGAAGTTTGGAATAAAGATAAAAGCTTACCACTTCTTCCCCAAAACTAGCTCACAGCAGACAGTAACTCAATAGTCACTAATAGCCTGGCATGCAGGATGCCTGTCCAGTTTGCCGATTCATAAAATTGGTCATAAGTACAAGAGACTGCTTGAAAAATGTGGAGGAGTGACCATAATAACAGTGTAATTCTAAGTATTTTACTTAAGATTTAAATGAAATTACCCTAATGAAAAATTGAAAGTCAATCAAAAGAAGTAATGGCTGTGGGAGTCTAACATTATCATTACTCCAGGTCTCTTGCCACTGATAGCCTTTCCAAGGGTCTCCGACTGCTTTCTTTTAACCCTACTGTTTTACAAATTATTAGGTTGCAGCAATGACATCCTGGAACCTATTGTTAAAATCTGCAACAATGCTAACATTCTTAATAATTAATTCACTGATTTCTTCCTCCATTCAGGTTTTGGAGAGTGCTTCTGTCCAGCTTTTTAACTTAATATGCATGTGTGTGTGTATTGTGGGCCCTCACTGACCTTTCAAGTAGTACTACAGGTTGAATCTCCCTTATCCAAAATGCTAGGGACCAGAGGTGCTTTGTATTTTTTTGGATTTTTTGAATATTTGCATATATATAAAACAAGAAAATTTGGGATGGGATCCATGTATAAACACAAAATTCATTTATGTTTCGTATATAAACATAGCCTAAAGGAAATTTTCTACATAGTATTTTTAAAATAATTTTGTGCATGAAACAAAGTTTGTGTACATTTAATCATTGGAAAGCAAAGGTGTCACTATTTCAGCCATCCATGTGGACAATTTTGGATTTTAAAAAATAGTTTGGATTTTGGAGTTCCAGATAAGGCATACTCAATTTATATAACTTTATTCAAAAGCCCAAGATATTTTTTAAAATTTCAGACATCCTTGTATCATCAGATTTAGTTTTCTAGCTTTTTTTAAATAGGGCAATTTATGCTGGAAACACAAACTGCAAAGAACAATTACAATTAGCTTATTTGTGAGCCTGTCTATTCACAGATAATTCAAGTGCTTCATTTCTTCTGAGGTGCTGTCAGTGAAGAAAAGAACATAACAGCAATTTTGCATGCCAGTTTATGCATAAAGTAGAGTTTAATTTAGCATTCTGCTGGTGCCTTCTCTGTTTAGGTCTTTGCCTGACAGTCTTTGCGCAGTGCACAGAGCTAGAGAGCATTTCCCATCTTGTAAATAACCTTGGACAGGAACATATTCACAATGATCTTTGATTTTTGATAGAATTTTGATAGAGACTGAAGTCTCAGCTTCCTGCTAACTGCAGCTATATTTCCAGTTCACCGAGGACAGCAAAATATGAATGTTTTTTAAAAAAATTAAAGCACTGTATGGGATTACATTAGAGCTTCTAAATCTTAGCTTCACTAAATGGATTCCTAAATATATTGTATTATATGTCATATTTATTTATCACTGTCCTAGGGTGCATCTACACTGTTGAAATAATGCAGTTTGACACCACTTTAAGTGCTGTAGCTCCATCCTATGGAATCCTGGGATTTGTAGGTCTTGACTTTTTTCTGGCAAAGAGGGCTGGTGCCTCACAAAACTACAAACTCCAGGATTCTGTAGGATAGAGCCATGGCCATTAAAGTGGTGCCAGACTGTATTATTTCTACAGTGTAGATGCACCCCTAGAAACATCTCACTGTCTGGAGAAGTGTAGAGCGCATAACAGTGTAACTATTGTAAGCAGCATCTGTAATTGTACAATTCACAATTTTCTCTTGCTTGTCTATTTATTTATAGCAATTAAGAACATTTATATGCTGCATCATAACAAAAAATATTGGAGTGGTTTGCACTAAGAAAAATGCTAGCATAAATCCTAAAGCATAAAAACTAGTAGCATAAAAACATTAGGCAGCAAAGAATAAGAAACAGTCAATACAAGGTTAGCAACCAGCACAAACTGATCTTAAAACGTAATGGCCAAGAGAATGAATTGTCAAACATATTGTCAGATGATGGAGTCATTGCTGTTATGTGTGATAATGCCCCCCTCCCCAAATACTACCATTTTCAATCTGGCACCACCTCAACCAAAGGGGCACTAGGAAATGATATATGCAGCACTCACCCTAGTTGTGGGGGTCCTACTACAACTGCTTGTTTCAATGCACCCTGCCACCAGGAGAGTGCTACAGACATTTCCCAAAACCTGATCTACAGCACCTTAGAAACCCTTCAATTGGGACACAGCCAGGCTGAGAAGTTGGGGCTGTTGGGGATCATATTTGGTGTTAACAACCACAAATGTGAATCCCTAGGAATTACAAGATGAGAAGTTCAGCTTACAACCCCATAGCTATCAGTCTAAGCATTCCAAACCTCCCCAAACCCTTAAGACATTTAAAAAAGCATGGGGATTTGTAATTTGGGGAGACACTAGAGCTCTCTGGCTGAGTATTCTAAATGCTCATCTCTAAACTACCAATCCCAGGATCCCATAGGACAGAACTATGGCAATTAAAGTAGAATAATAGTGGTCTCAAACTGGATTATTTCTGCGTGTGTGTTTTGGACCTCTGCCTCTTTAAATCAAAGTGTAATATTTTATGATCCTTCTGTCACAATTTCAGTCAGCCTTTCAGACCTGATCATGTTCTCTAAACTGAGAGATGCTGCTTATTTAGCCCACAAAGCTCTATGAAAGCCTTGCACTCAGGCCTCTGCCATATGGATGAATGGTGCATGTGTGGAGAAGAATTTCCCAGTGGGCCGCATCACCACAGTCATTACATACATTTGGCATTCTGTAAATCCTCTCCATGCTTCCCTGTTAGCATTACATGACCCTGCTATCAACTCTGTAATCAGGCTGGTAGTATTTTTGTATCAGATATCTTAAGATTATGAATTAGGTCACAAGGGGATGAGAAAAAGAACTGGGATCAAAGAGTAATTGCTTCTTTTGCTATTTTACTCTTCTGGGGCAAGGAGTGGTAGAAAACTATGAATCAGAGAGAAAGGGAGCAAACTTTATGGATTTAAAGCTTTTGTCTCTGCATTGTTCTACTGTTTCCTCTCTTAATGTCTTTTACAGTATCTTGGAAGCTACTCATGTTCAGATCAATGAGGAGGGGAGTGAAAATCCATTTTATGCAGAAAATATATGTCCAAGATGTGATTTTCTCATGTATGTCTTTCTCTGTATGTAATATGTCTCAGGAGTCTTCTGCCTGTGCACTCTCTCATGCTGCTTATTTCTCAAATTTGAATAAATAGCAAAATTTTATTACTTTATATAATAAATTTGCATAATACAGTTTTTGCTTATGATGAGAAGGAGAAAAGAACAAGCTTTTTGCCAGGACCTGGAAAAATCTTCCTGAACCCCACACCTGAAACTTAAATGCACTAGCTGTTTCCTCTTCTCTTTGCAGACTACTTGTGCAGACATAATTACTAGAAACTCCCTTTATTTAAAAATGATTTCCTCTGGTTACTAAATTTGTACAAATATGCAGTATGAGCTTATGACTGCAGATAGAGGAATGCAAATTAAGGCAATCCTATCAAGTATTTACTATATTAATAAAATTCCAATAAAGCCCCTGAAAAGCCATATTTTTCAGTCCTATGTTAATACAGTTATGACCATATTAATTCATTGCCTCCTTTTTGAAGAAGTGACTATTTTCAGGTAGTAATAAAGGCTGCAGTTTTTGTCAAGGAAAAGGGAATAGTGAGTCTTTGATTTTGGTTTAATAACACAATAAATTTGTTAAAATGAAAATGCTTAACTTTGGGGCTATGCAGATGGGTGGCTGTGGGCTGCCCCTGCTAGCTGCTGATCAGGGCCGCAGCAACTGCATATCCCAAACTAGAGTAAGCATGGCAGTAGGCACTTTCCCACTTTCTTTACCAGGATTATGAGAAATGATAGTAGCTTAATCTCATTGGATGTCTGTTATTTGTGGGTTTGTGTGCATGTGTTCAAAGTTTAAAAATAAACTAGATTATAAAATGGCAGGAAAGGCTCATGTTCTTTTTAAATTTTTGCATGACTACTCATAGTTTTAGAAGGTTTACATCCTTTAGCAGAGGAAAAGGTGCTGGATGTTAACAGAAATGGCCAAAATGGAGCAACTGAAAAACAAGGGAAATATAAATAGGTATGGGCAAACCCAAAGGTTTGCAATAGTACACAAATATTGGTTAAATACATGCCAGTTCAAAACAACAAAAACAACAAAAAAGGATATTAGGGGATGAAGGGTGCATCTACACTGTAGAAATAATGGCACTTTAACTGCCATGGCTCCATTCTAGGGAATCCTGGGATTTATAGTTTTGAGATGAACCAGCACTCTTTGACAGAGAAGGCTAAAGACCTTGTAAAACTAAAGATCTCCAGATTCCATAGGATGAAGTTAGAGCTCTTAAAGTGGAGTCAAACTGCATTATTTCTACAGTGTACGTAAATCCTAAAATGTTCTGCTTGAATTCTTTGCATCTGCTCCATCCTGGAAGAAGGTAAAGCTGGTAGATAGGAACCCTGAATAAGTACATGCTTGGTAGGAGATGAGAATACACTACAACATTTTGTTGCAGAAATCCTCTGAGCCCTGCCTTGGTGCTATATGGTGTATTCACATTGCAAAAGACAGCAATATTACTGCAGCCATCATCACCCCAAGGAAAACAGAAGAATTAGAGTAAACAGCCTTGGTTATCTACCCATTCACCCCAGGTACAGCGGCTGAAGTCCTAGGACTTTTTGATTTAGAAGGAACTATGCCATCATCTGCCAGTCCTTTGGCCTCTCTGTTCCTTTTAGTTGGTATGTGCACTGTAGCTGGAGGGAAATACGTACATTTTGTGTAGTGTTACAAGCTATCCCTCTTGTAATCTAGTTTTTTTTTGTGGGTGTAGCTACATCCAGAGTGGGTGAGAATCATAAAGTTTAGAAAAGACCTGCTCCTGGTAGAGACTTGGCCTGAGATTCTGCATCATCTGATGTAACCACAATGATGGAGCTTTGGCCTTAACAATTATGTCTGACAATGCCACTTCCAAAAGAAGTACTTTCTCAGCCTGGCAGTGCCCTAGCCAAAAGGTTTTTGAGGCACTGCACATTAGGGCACTTCAAAATGATGTCTGCTGTGTTTCCTGGGATGTGGTGAGAACAGGCAGCTGGAGAGACTCTTTGTGGTCCTGCTGCAACTGCTTGTCTCAAGGTGCCTTCTGACTGGAAGAGCACTGCAGATATCATTTCCCATCACCCTGATCTGCAGCGCCTCAGAAATGGGGAAATATGGGTCATTTGGAATCTGCTCATTATGGTCATAAATATTAATTTTCAGCAGTAACTACTGAACTAGTAACTTTCATCTGAAGAAGCAGACTCAAGTCTACAAAACTTATGCTGCCAGATTCTTTCTTTCAGTTAGTCTCAAACATGCCAGCCCAAAACGTCAAGAAATGTCTTTTTTTTTTCTTTACAAAGTTCTGCATAATCACCCTCAGTTTTGTATACTCCTTGGCAGCCTTACTATAGGTGCCGTCATGCTAAAGGTCTATACTTCAAAGTTTACCATTAAGTTTACATGGGGGTTGGTACCAGCACTCTTCCTCAACATCCAGATAGTTATCCCTTCCTGTTTGCGAACATTGAGTCCGCTGTCTGACTCTTCACTGGAGGGACAAGCAGAGAGGGATAAAATGGCAGTGCGCAACTGCGCATGCTCCCCTGCCATTGGTGCACATGCCATTATTTTCAATGGGGCTTGAATATTTGCGAGCTGCCGTTTTTATGGGGGGGGGGGGGCTTATGTATATTCTTCCATGAACTGGAAGGAGCTACTGCATATTCCAGACCAACCTGTGGATGTATGCATTCTTACAACTTCTGGATATATTGGCTTGTGGTTTCTCTAATTTCCAGACAATATGTGTGGGAGTTTGTAGACCAGCAAACTGGAGGCACACCAGATTGGGGAAAGCTGTTTGTTTAACATTCTGCAGCAGTGAAAGAAACCTGATGGATAACATGTCTTCTGCATGGAATCGCTCCTATTTGTTCAAGTGTGGATTTAGGATAGTAAACCTAGACTGAACTTAGAAAATCAGCCCTCGAATACTGGGCATCTCTATTAGCAAGATACTCAGTGGAAAGAAACTCTATGTGATATATATAGACAAGATCAGAATAGAATTAATTGCACCCAAAAGAGAACTGTAAAAGGGGGCATTATTTTGTAAATGCTACAATTGAAAGTTTACCTTTAGGCTGCTTAGCATAGTTTGTAGGAAATCACTGTGAATCCATAAGTAAACTGACCTTAATTTCAATAAATTGGCTTGACTAAGTAGAAATGGCAGGTGGTATCCTTCTCTAACCTTGAGGCTGATTAGTATGGAAGCTGTATAGCTACCTCCTAAAAGTAGGCTAATAACCAAAATCCATTTGCATAAATGCTGTTTAAACAGGAATATCAAGACTCTCCTGCTGAAATATCCAGTGCTAAAGTTATCCTAATGTTTTATTTAACCCTTTGCTATACAGCTGGTATAACCAGTCATATAGTTAGAATATTTCCAGTCATGCAGCTAGAATTGCCGTTATGTTGTCCCTATGGACATTATCACACGGGGAGTCGCGGGGAGAAAGTGGAAATAAACGGGCACGAGCAGAAGTCTTTAATTTACAGGATTTGTCCCATTCCGCCTCGTCTGATAACTAAATTCGAATTTAAAAGGGAGTTAATTCGAACGAAAACCTGATCTTTTCATTTTCAGGATTTTTGAGGATTTGAAAAGATCAGGTTTTTGTTCGAATTAACCCCCCTTTAAATTCGAATTTAGTTATCAGACGAGGCGGAACGGGACAAATCCTGTAAATTAAAGTCTTCCGCTCATCCCGTTTATTTGCACTTTCTCCCCGCAACTCCCCGTGTGATAACGTCCTATGAGCCCTAGATCCTATTGCCAGAGTCATTCAACCAACTGGATTTACCTACACATTGACTCACCCTTAAACAATAGATTCAAGGAGTCTACTCTAGTTGGGACTAACAAACGGGATCTCAGGAATGGATTGATTTATCACATTTGCAAACTATCCTTCTTTGAAGGGGCATAGGGCAATCTGCATGCTCCTCCTGCCCCTATAATTTTTCCACCCACACATTATGATTGAATAATAGCATGTGTGCACACTGCCAGGAGCCATGCTATCTGTGGGATTAAGGGAATCCAAAGAAGTCTTGGCTGATATTCAGTTAGCTGGTTACAATATTAAAATATAGGCCTTTGACCTTGTAGTGTTTTCTATTCATATTTACATTTGTGCTACCATCACAATAATCATAAATACTCCTGAAAACTACCTTAAAATCCAGCCAGCTTCAATGAAGGATGCAGTTTTGTGATGCTGGTAAGCAAGGTGCTGAAGTATGAGGCATCCAGCCCCTTCTGCCAGTGATTGATAGTGCACTGAAGAGTTGCAATGGATCCCAGATTCTGCTTGCTGCACTGCCAGCCACTGGCAGAAGCGGCTGGAGATATCACCCTTCACCACTCCATTCACCAGCATTGCATAACTCCATCCTGCAGTATAGGTGGCTGGATTTCAAAGTGGGTTTTGCTGGCCATATTAGACAACAGATCAAAGTCACAACATCAGGACTACATGTCTGAGGCACATCCTCATAGCTTCTGAGCTTGACTCCTACTAGTTGATAATCTTACAAGTACAGCCCTTTGTGCTTTACTGGTGTTCTTGGCTGCATGGAAGTTCTAGTTACTTTGAACTGCTTGTGACATTTTTGGGTAGGAGGTAAAGCATTCAATGCCTTAGCAGTTTTACCATACTGAACTGTTTGGTGTCATCTTATAAATGGACCTTGCCTCTTATCCCTTGAATGTTAGATTTATTCAAAAGCCTACGAAAGAGAGCAAAAGCTTTTTGAATATGTAAATTTGCAATGTCTGTTTACTGAGTTGCCCCATCCAAGTACTTGTGACTCTTTCAGGGAATTTTAGGGGGGATGCAGACCAGGGCGTCCAGGACGCCCTGGTCCAGAGCGCCGCGGGGCCATGGCAGTCGCACCGCGGCGCTCCTGCGGCGTCCCTGGAAGGAGCGCTAAATCAGCGCTCCTTCCTCAAGACAGCGAAAGTGCGCCCTAAATGCGTAGGGCGCACTTTCGCTGTCTTTTCCGCCGCAGCACGTCCGGTCGCTGCGGCGGGAGGTTGCCCTGGAAGCGCCGGCCGTGCGGAGGGCCGGCAGCTTCCAGGGCGACCTCAGGAAGAGGAAGGAGCGCCACTCGTGCGGTGGCTCCTCCTCTTCTGGGCCTCGAGGACGACCTTTTAGTCGTCTGCTGAGGCCCTTAGACAGTTAGTGAGGCAGGATTTATCTTGGCAAAAGCCATGCTGATTCTTTTTCAGCAGGCAGGCATGTAGGTTTTTTTGGCCACCCAAGGGATGACTGAATGGCAGAGGGGGCTGGGGCTGACTTACATTTGTGTGCAGGGATACATGACCCTATATGCACACCAATATACTCTTTCCTCTACCTGGTTGGTAAGAGTTGTGGAAGTTTCAGCTCCTTTCCTTGACCACTCTAATCTGGGCATGAGACAGGGGGAGGGAAGAGCTGAAATTTCAGAATGAGATTTCCTTACCACTTTTAAGCAACAGAAAACAATCTGCATGAAGTTCAGCAGAAAAAGCCATTTGTTAAAGGAGCCTTGGTGGTGCAGTTGTTAAATGCCAGTACTGCAGCCATGATGTTGTAAGTTCGATCCTAGAGGAGAGCTCCAAGGTCCACTCAGCCTTCCATCCTTTCTTAGGTCGGTAAAATGAATACTCAGTATGTTGAGGGAAATTGGATTATGCATTGTAAACCGCTAGGGAGTGCTAGTTCACTGATAAGCAGTACAGAATATACTTGTTCCCTTGCTATTTGTTCCCTTCCTCACCCAGATAAATAGTAGGGTGGTGGTGGAAAGTGGGGTGGGATGCCCTGTGGCTCTGCAGACCATGGAGAGATCAGACAGGGACCAGATAAGGGTTGTACATATATCTCCTGGTCCAACTTTTCCAGTCCACCTTAGAGCCAGCAACTGGATTGGGCTAACATCTATTCAATTTCCAAACAAGGTGCAAAGAGGAAGATGTTCCCATCCCTTCCCTCCAATGAGTAAGGATTCAACAATCAAAGCAGGATCATTGTTGCAGCCTCACACTTTTGTGAGGGGATAGTGGAAATATAATTCTCCTTGTGGCCTGATTGGAAGCTGAATGGACCTTCTTCATCCAATCTGGCTGCTAGCTTGTAAGGTGGGCTGGGAGATCATTTACATATTACACTATGACTGCCTAATCTTATTTATTACAGAGAGTTTACAAATTTAATTGCAGTCATGAAATCCAGCCAATATTTTAAATAATGCTTTCTATCAATTTACCCAGAATAGATGTTAAACTAACCACCCTGTAATTTCTTGAATCCTTCCTTAGGTATCTGTTTAAAAACTTATTGCTACATTGGATGCTTTCCAATCCCCAGACACACAGGCAAACCTTAGGGATAAGATTTTTTTTTTGTTAGAAGTCCAGCATTTTCAGTGTTTTAAGTTCATTAATATGGCTGAATAGATATCATTCAGATGAAGCGATTTATTTTTTGGTAAGATCTTGGTCTCCACTCTTCACATTCCCTTCTTGGAATAAAATGTCAGCTCAAGTGCAGGTATCTTCTGCAGTGGAAGCAAAAGCAAACAATTCATTTTACTTTTCTGCAACTTCCTTATCCTCTTTGTGCAGTTTTAACTTCTTTGTCAGCCAAGAGCTTATTTTATGGTTTCCTTGATGTATTTAAATATTATTTTAATGTTTAATGTTTAAGCAATACATGCCTCTAAATCAACTCCAGCCTCACAAAAATGTCAGAAGCCTCCCAATATTTTTTCATCCAAAGGAAATCAAGCACTGTCCCTGGAGCAATGCTTACATTTTTTCTGTGCCTCTCTCCATGATATCTTTCACATCATGCCTGCAGATGATGGTGTTTGGGGTCAGACTCTGTCTGCTCATGATGATCTCCAGAATTATCCAACCATGATCATTGGAGACTATATTTTGCACAGACCTGTTTGAGGTTCCTGTGCCATTTCGATGTTTCCAAATTTTATGATGGATCAGCAACTCAGAGTTTGCAGTGGCTCGTGTTCTTTCTTTCCCTCCCTGGCTTGAACCAGTGAAAGCAGAATTACCTGTATGGGGTTACTGTCTCACTAGCTCCCATGCTTTGAAAAACGTATAACAACACCCCTTTCTTTCTTTTCCTTTGTGTCCATCATCCAGAGAAGTAGCATTTCCAAAACCAGCTCCCTAATGCTATGTAAGCCACATAAATAATATTCTTGCAAGAGCTCATGTTTTACAATTTGAAAAGATCTGTTCAAGTAGGGATGCACAAATCAAAACTGCATCATTCTTGGCATCATTGTAAAATTAAAAGGTGTTTGAATTTTAAAAAATAACAGTGGTGGTGACCTTTCAAGACACAGGGACTGAGAAGCAATCTATTCAGCCGTAGTAAAAATAACGCGGGCAGGTACTGACAAGCTTCCTACCAAGAAACAGTAAGGTTTTTTGTTTTGTTTTGTTTTGTTTTAAATATACTGTCTGTGCACAACTATACAGAAGCCAGCAAAACACTCTTGCCCTTTTTAAAAAACAACACTCATTACATTTAGATCTTTGCCAACTCCTGTTCCAGTGATGCCAAAGAGTTATAACAAGCACCCATTGGAAAACCACTCATCTAACTTCTCTTGGGAGCTAGGATCACATTTAAAATCCTTTGACTTTATGTATTTCACAGTTTTTTGTGTCCCCAGGAAATATTTTATTAAATAGACATCAAGTTCCCATTTCTCTCTGCTTTAAACCGCCATAGTGTCCCCCTTCCCTTTCTCCACCTGACAAATCGTTCCTCTTGCAATGGCCCACAGGTGTACCAGCTTTTTCCCTAGCTCTTAAACAGTTAAATCTGAAGCTCAAAATCTGCCCTATTTTAATAACACATGGCATTTTTATATAGTACTTTTTAAAAATCCGTGGCTTTCAATGTATTATAGGAGCAATCCAAGAAAGATAAGTGAGTGGGAAGGATAGAATTCATTTCAGCTGCCATGGGGTGAAGAGTAATTGGGATTAAAGTGCACAGAGGGAAAAAAGAAGAAAATATTTTGGGGTGCATGCTGCCAATGGGAAGAAAATGATCTTTCAGCAGTCATATCTAGAATTTGGAGACACATGGAAAGTCAAGTAAAGCAAAACCCATAGAGGATAATTGGTTCACACTGGCTAAGCTACTTCACATTTTGCAACAGGAACAGTGCAATTATCAGAAGTACTGGAAAGATGTCCTGCTGTATGCCACATCTACACAAAGACATAACTCAAATGAGATAAGATGGCACATTTGAAAGATAAGGCTAAATGTGATTTTCAAAATGTGTCAGCAAAAAGAGCTCAAGAATGCCATACAAAATTCAATTGCTATGTTGCATGTGTATCTACAGCCTATGACAATGGGGCTTTAGTCCTTTAGTAAGGACACACAAGGATTCCTTGATTCAGATGATGTTACAGCTGACAAATGGTGGGTGGGTGAGGCTTTCAGACGTTTCCCAGCATACTTCTTTAATAGCCCAATATTTTTCCCAATATGTGCCCAAAGCAACAACATAAATTTGGGCAAAATACAGCTAAAAACAATCATGGTAATACAAAATAAAAATAATTAAGCAATCCTATTAAAAACAGCATTAATTTATAACTGTTTCAATGCATTTAAAACATAACAATGAGAATAAAAGTGCAGCACTGCTTTCAGACACCCTTCCTTGGCAAAACCCTGTCCAAATGGAAAGGTCTTTGCTGGAACAAAACTAGAGAGTGGGCAAGCCTAGAGTCTTGTGCGAGACAGTTCCACAGCCTGGGAGTAGCCACTGAAAGGTTTTCTCACAGATCTTCAGCAAATCTTATTATGTTTATTTTAATATTGTATTTAGTCTTTTAAGGAGGGGTATTGTATTACTGTTATGATTGTAATGTATGTTTTTAATCTGTATCTTATATTTGTAAGCCACCTTG
>CM034701.1:110437705-110458303 GCA_020142125.1 Phrynosoma platyrhinos | reverse complement strand
ATTATTATTATTATTATTATTATTATTATTATTATTATTATTTGAGCTTCTGATGGTGGTGGAACCAAAAGGATCTCAGACCTGGAGATGCAATATTTCAGAGAGTCTGGAGTCTGAATGCAAGCCATATTCTGCCCAAAAAGCATGTTTATACCCAATCAATTAGGCAAATGGAGCATTAGAAAACTGGGTCATCACCATTACAAAAAAGGATGCCTATTTCATGTTTTGAAAGGTGACTAATGCTCTCTCTCTCTCTCTCACCACACACACATACACGTAAGGGAGGGTTGGTTTTAGTTTTGATTTTTACTGTATTGTATTTTATGCTGGAAGCCACACTGATTGCTATGCAGAGGGGCGGGGTAAAAATACATTTTATTATTATTATTATGAAGGGTGTCTCCTGATTTTTAAACTATAATATAAAATGTGATTTCAGGTATCAAAGGTTAAGCAATCATGAGCTAAAAGTACATATGTGAAGATACAGATGGAAGAAGATGGAGCACGCCAGTAAATACTTCAAACAGTGCCATTATTCCCAACATCAAAAGCAATATTTTAAATGGCAGGCATTAGAAAACATTAAAAGCATCAGGCAATAATTATAAAGACTTAAGCCTTTTGGCATTACATCATTATGCACCAATATTTACCAGGCCCTCTATATATATATATATATATATATATATATATATCAAACTGAGTAGTGCTGACAGCCCAAGTTGGGGCATGGCAGGAGATCTGCTAATTATTGGAATAATGGACCTTTGCCTGATCTTCTGACTTGGCAAGTCCATTCCTTTATATCAGAAAACATTTCACCAGGTACCTGGTGCACAATAGCAAAAAACCTGTTTATGGTGTTGCTGAACACGCATGGATGGAAGGCACTTTCTCAAAGAAGCACAGTGGTAGTGGAAGAGAAGGGACAGCAGTGAGAGCCTATCTGGTCCAAAACTGCAGAAATAATCCAGTTTGAGACCGCTTTAGCTGCGTCGACTCAGTGCTAGGGAATCCTAGAAACTGTAGTTTGTTGTGGCACCACAGCTCTCTGAAAGAGAAGGTGAAATGTCTCAGAAAACTACAGTTCCCAGAATACCTAGCACTAAGTCAGCGTAGTTAAAGTGGTCTCAAACTGGATTATTTCTGCAGTGTGTTTTGGACCATAGTTCCTTTGAATTAAAAGGTCCCAGTGCTTCAGCCTGTATACCACTGTTTGCCTCCTGTGCAGAATGGGTAGATAACCAAGACTCTTATTCCACTTCTGTTTTCCTCAGGGAGATGATGGCTGCAGTAATTATTGCTGTCTTTTGCAGTGTGAATACACTATATAGCATCAAGACTTGGCTGAAAGAATTCCTGCAACAAAATGCTGGAATGGAATGGAAAGCTAAATATCTCCCAAAATTACAGTTCCCAGAATTCCCTAACATTGAGCCAGGGAAGTTAAAGTGGTCTCAAACTGGATGATTTTTGCAGTGTGTTTTGGACCTTCATTAGCACAGAAAGCTACCCAACTGGCTTCTGAATGACTCAAGAGTTAGCAAAGCACCTTTCCCTTCCACTGAGGGTTGTGCTGGACAATAGGATCATGGGCATTAAAAAAAATTAATACTGACTCTTCAACAGATGTTAACTTGGCCATGAAACCCACTGGGTGACCTTGGACAAGTCACATGCTCTAAGCCTCAAGGGAAGGTAATGGCAAACCTCTCCTGAACAAATCTTGCTAGAAAAAACCCATGATAGATTCACCTTAGGGTCACTATAAGTTGGAAATGGCTTGAAGGCACAAAACATCAACAACAGATGATAGATAAATAGATAGATAGATAGATAGATAGATAGATAGATAGATAGATAGATAGATATTATAGTGACTAACTAAAGAAAAATATTCAAATGTGTATCATTATTTCAGCTAAACTGGACTACAGATACTCAGACAATGGCTGTCTTTTACTATTCTTTTTTGTTAGTATAATCATTTATTGTTGTTAGCTGCCTTCATATTGATCTCGACCCATGGCGACCCTATCCTCTACTGCTCTGCCCCCCTGTCCTCTACTGCTCTTCCCAACTCCTGCAAACTCATATTCATGGTCTCTTTAATAAAGTCCATCCATCTAGCATGTGGCCTTCCTCCCTTTCTGCTTCCTTCCATCTTTCCTAACATTATTGTTTTTTCCAATGATTCATGCCTTCTCATGATGTGTCCAAAGTATGACAATCTAAGTTTTGTCATCTTGGCTTCTACGGATATTTCTGGCTTGATCTGCTCTAGGACCCATTTGTTTGTCCTTTTGGCTGTCCATGGGATCCTCAGCACTCTTCTCCAGCACCACATCTCAAATGCATTGATTTTCCTCCTATCTTCTTTCTTGACTGTCCAGCACTCACATCCATACATGGCAATAGGGAATACCATGGCTTGTATGATTCCTACTTTTGTGCTGAGTTGTATTTGCATTTTAGGATCTTTTCTAGTTCTTTCATAGCTGCCTCCCCATTCTTAATCTTCTTCTGATTTCCTGGCTGCAGTCTCCATTTCAATCAATGTTTGATCCCAGATATGAGAACTCTTTTACTGTTTCTATTTCCTCATTACCTAGTTTGAATGTGTGTAAGTCTTTGTGGTCTTTAATTTTGTTTTCTTTATGTTCAACAGTAAGCCTGTCTTTGCAATTTCTTCCTTGATCTTCCTTACTAGTTGTTCCAGGTCTAGGAGGTTTTCTGCTAGTATTATGATTGTTATGATGTCATATTGTTGATACCCAGACAAGTGGGTAGAAGATGTGATGTGCCAGCAACAATCCACAGAAAATTGTCACCATGGCAAGGAGCCACATAATCTTGGAGCCCTTGGAGTGGGTGGCAGCCCATCGCTGGAGGAGAAGGGAGCACAGCATGTCTTAGGCACAATGAGAGTTGGGTGCCACCTCTGCCACACTTCTGCCTCCTCCTTATTGTCAGATTGGTGTCGCTGCTGCCACTGCTATAGCTGCAGACATTGCTGCAGAGAGGAGCCCTGGAAGCAGCAGGCAATGCTTGCACCCTCATTGACAACCAAGTGATTTCCACTCCCTCTTGTTTTTTGGACCATGCCCCCCTTTTATTGCTTGCACTCAGGACAGATCATGCCAACTGATATTCCAGTACCTGGGTCTTAGTTATGGTGCTTAAATCTCATGGCCTGGGATAGTTCTGACCTGAGAATCCTAGCCAGGTGCACAATCAATGGCAAGTTATTCAACATCATGAAGTTCACATGTGCCCAGAAACCAAGGCAATACTGGATAGGGGACCCAGGCTGGCACCCATATGAAGTTGCCATCATGGGAAGTCTGTTTCAAGAGATTACTTCATGGTGGTCATACCAAACAGACTGATCCTAAGGCAATTTCAGCTTTACTTTGTTCTAAATATAGAATATATAAACCCTGTGTCTAAAATGTGTCTGAGCAAGAGCAGCCAAATTGCTTTGCTGCCTTAGGAAACTTCTGTGTACATTGGGAGTTTAATCTATCTCTAACATCAGTAACAGGATAGCATGTTCACCTGCACCTGAGATCAGGCAACCAAAGGCCTAAGCAGACTGCCAGAAATAGTGCACATTAAATTGAGGCACTGCCCTGGCTCAGGGCTAGGGAGTCATGGGAATTGTATTTTTTTCTGAGTCATTGAGCCTTCTCTGTCAGAGAGCTCTGGTGCCACAATAAATTACAGTTCCCATGATTCCCTAGCACTGAGCCAGGGCAGTGCCTCAATTTAATGTGCACTATTTCTGGCAGTCTGCTTAGGCCCCAACTTAGGGGACATTGAACAGGCTATGTGGTACCTCTGCCACACAAACAATTGCCTCTGTGTGTGTGTGTGTGTACATGAGAGTGAGAGTATGTGTGAGAGAAAGACTGAGCATGAGAGCAAGTGAGTGTTACCATCAATTTATCAGTGAGTCTGTTACTAATCAGTTTACTTCAATCAACATTAATCAGCCATGCTCACTTCTTTTCACAGGCTTATCTTGCCAGATCCTCCTCCTCTTCCATCTTTTCCTTTATCCTCATGTGTCTCATTATCTTTTTACTTTTGTATAACAACTAATCAACATGCGGAACTTGATAGACAATTAAAATACAGCAATTAACCAAAACAAAGCCAGTCCTTTCTGGCACAACTTTAGGATGAGTGATGGGGGAGGGGAAGAATAAATATGTGGTAATGTCTGAACACTTACCTGCACACTGCCCTTTTTAGCCTAAGAAAATAATATCAAATTGAGTTTAGGTAAGAACAACCATGGGAGTTCAACACAGGACAGTTTTCCAGAAAATGTTAAGTGCAACTTTCATTCAGCAGTTATGGGCAAACCATCTACAATTTGCTAGCAACTCTATGTGGGACAATAGTATTTTTGTGATGATAAAAAAGAAAATACACTTGTAAAAGAACAGATAATCTGTGGGTTATTTATCAAGCTTACTGGTGCATTATTAAAACAGTTTTGCAAAACATTTTGACTTGCATCTGGAGACATTTTTAATCGAATAAAAACTGTCTCATTGACATAAATAACATTTGCTGAAAAATGACTGCTGCATGAAATTAACATGCAAGGTATTCAGCAAAGCACCAATTCAAATAAGTCTCTTTGGAATTCCAGGAGGAATCCAAAGCCACTTAGAATAAACTTTGGCAGCTCAGCAATTTGAAATGTCTTATACACATCTCTGTGTAATAACCAAAGGAACACAGGACAAAACAATGCCAGCAAATCACAAAAATATACAGCTGTTGAGAAGATTAAACATAATCCTATTAAGCGACTGAAAAGTGATTTTTTTAAAAAAAAACAACCACAGATGTGTAAAAGGGTACATTGCCCAGGGTTAGCGATATCTTTATAACAACCCTTGGGTATATTGTCCACAGTGCTAAAAGGAATATAAGCAATGGATTATAATTAAACTGATAGTGTTACTAATGATGATTAGCCAAGCAAAACAAAATAATTGTTCATTGGTTTGCAAAGTGTTTGGATTTGGCTTAGATAATTTTCCAAGTAAAAGCTACAAAAGTGTTTCTATTACTGGGTTGCTGTTGCTTTGTTACATTGAAGCCATTGTGCAATTAATTTTTTTTCCTTTAGCAGGTTAGAAAATCATAGAGCCACAATTAACAAAAAGTTTAGAATCATTAGCTGATTTTTATGGTGAAATCATATGGTGCTCTTCCATGACCAGGTAAACCAGGTTCCAAATTACCTTGCCTATTTAGTGGAAAGAAATGTGGAAACACAACACTCTTCTAGTTAATTGAATTGTTGCCTTATTACATGAGCAGCATCTTTATCATCATTGCATTTCTCTCTTGTACCAAGAGGTGCCATCTATGATCAGCATAGGTCCTTTAGAAGACCATGCTGTATATACTTTATTATGCTTGTGACAGTGAAGCCTGTGACACTGATTTACTGAGCTTATGTTGTAGCCTAGAATTTCCCTCTGTGAAGGAAAAAGACACTATACATTTATTTGGAATTAAGACTTCAGTGACAGGGTTAGGACTGAGCAGAAAACCTGGGAAGTAGGGAATGGACTGATAATGAAGGTGGGCTGGTGCCTTGAGAAAACAACCAGAAGAAACAGAGAATGGAGACTAAAAGGATTAATCAGAATAGAAGGTATGGTGAGGGGAAAGATGTCTTGTTTCTGACTGCAGACATTTATTTTATACCCATTCCGGCTCACGAAAGCCTGATAAAATGGTCCTGAACCATTAAGGTTCCCCTTATTGTGGATGTCAACATAAGCTTATGAGTGAATATAACTTCCCGCCTCATAAATTAAAATTCAACAAGCAAAGGCTCCTGTCTCATCAGCTGGTATATGTTGTCATATGCGTGTGCACACATCTGCAAATTAAAATTTTCATATTGTCTATAATTGTATAGATTAGTAAGTATGTCCTCATGTAATTGAATTTGAAGTACTCTTTAATTGGAAAAATGTATTCCTAAGGGCTTTCCAGGCAAGTTTGTAATTTTACAGAAAACACATAATAATTGCCAAGGGTCAAGTTGCACATTATGTTTGCTGTGGAACTTCCATTGGGGCAGGTTACAGAGACCATACATCATCCCTGTTGAAACAGCTCCACTGGCTTCCAGTTTGTTTCTAGGAACAATTCAAAAGTGCTCACTATGACTGATAAAGCCCTATGTTTCTGGTCAGACCATATCTTCCTGTATGAGCAAGCCCAGGCTCTGAAAAAATAAGGAGAGGCCCTTCTCGCAGTCCCACCACCATCACAAGCACGGTTAGTGGGGATGCAAGAGATGACCTTTTCAGTGGCTGCCCTTAGACTCTGGAACTCCCTTCCCATGGCCCCCTCTTTGTTGTCCTTCCATCAGCAGGCTAAGACTTTTTCATTCAGGTGGGGTTTTAAAACAGAAAGTTAAAAGAATGAGCTAAAAGGCTAGGGGTACCATATTGTTTTAACCAAACTGTTTTAAAGAGCTTTTATCTTTTAAAAGTGCATTTTATTATTTTATTGTGTGATTTGTTTTAATACTGTAACAGTTTAATTCTAATTTAATGCTCAGCTTTTGTATGTTTTAACTATATTGTTCTTTTAAATTGTGAGCCACTTTGAGTCCCTGTTTTGGGAAAAGCAGGATAGAAATAAATAAGAAGAGGAGAAGGGAAAGAGGGAGGGGAATATCAACATTTAGTTACAACAGCTCAGTGCCAGCACACAGAGAAGCTATTTTTGGACTATAACTCCCAGAATACCCCAGAAAGCAAAGGCACTGAGGGACTTCAGGAATTGTAGTCCTAAACTCTGCTCAAGACATCAATTACATTATCATGATGAGTATTTTCCTACCTCTGTCTCATATAATTTACTGACTTTAGTGCAGGTGAGAAATACACAATGGGATGTCACCGATCCACATGGTAAGGGCTCCTGGAAGTAACAGACATGAAGAGAATTCCTTGTCCCAGAAAAACTGGTTTTGACTACATTCCTGTGGCAAACTTAACTGGTTCTAAGTGACTGTATGGGATGCAGTGGCTCAAGTGGTTAAGACTGTGACTGTTGATTACAAGATCGGCAGGTTGGCAGTTTGAGGCCTGAGTGCCACATGATGGGGTGAACTCCCATCACTAGTCCCAGCTTCTGCCAACCTAGCAGTTCGAAAGCATGCAAATGCAAGTACCGTAGATAAATAGGTACCACTTCGGGAGGATGGTAAACAGCATTCTGTGCAATCATGCTGGCTCTTCAGCTTATTAACTCACAGAGTAGTCTCTGACAATGCTGGCTCTTCGGTTTAGTAATGGAGATGAGCACAACCCCTTATGGTTGGACATGACTTGACAACCTTGTCAACAGGGAATATCTTTACCTTTATCTTTTTAAGTGACTATAGCAGATTCAGTTTGGATACAGGAAATTTCAAATGGTTTTCCCAACAGGTAAACACTTTTGTTGAGAGGAATCTGAAGTTAAACTATGGGACTCACTATCCCAAGATGTAGAATTGCCACCTTTGTGGAGAGTTTTAAGAAGCTTATTAAAACACACAGAGGAGAAGGCAATCAATCGCTCCTAGTCCTTTCCTGCCATATCAAATCCTGTATGTCTTGTGTTGTTGTTGTTGTTAACTGCTCTCAAGTCAACCTCAACTCATGGTGACCCTGTGGATGAGACTGCTCCACTTAAGGCTTGTAGATTCATGTCCATGACGATCTGGCATATGACCTTTGTCTCTTTCTAATAACCTCTATCTTTCCTAGCATTATTGTCTTTTCTAATAAGTCAAACCTTCTCATGATGTGGCCAAAGTACAACAGCCTGAATTTGATCATTTTGGCTTCTATGGGTACTTCAGAGTTGATTTGTTCAAGGACCCATTTGTTTGTCTTTTTGGCCATCCACAGAATTCTCAGCACTCTTTTTCAGGACCACATTACAAAGGAGTTTATTTTCTTCTTCTCCACTTGCTTCACTGTTCAGCTCTCATAGTACATAGTGATGGGGAATACCATGGCTTGGACGATTCTGACTTTAGTGCTCAATTGTATGTCTTTTATTTTTATGTCTTGTATACCAATTGAAATTTGTAGTTTTTTTCTGGCTATTATGCCTTGTGGTCTTGAAATCACTAATAATATTTCCTCAAACCGTTTGAGACATCTGCTTACTTGTTTGTTGTTTGTTTGAAAACAGTATGATTGTTTTATCCTTGTTAAAGGCTTAGCAATCTATGGCATACTACAGCTCTTCAAGACCTTTTAGACCAGAGAAAAAAAAAGATCTACACCAAATAAAAAACTAAGGGCCTCGGCAGACGGCTAATTGAGCCGTCCTGGAGGCAGGGAAGAGGAGGGGCAACTGCACGCTCGGTGCCCCTTCCTCCTCCCGAGGTTGCCCTTGGAGCTGCCGGCCCTCCGCACGGCTGGCGCTCCAGGGGCAACCTCCCACCGCAGCATCCGCACACGTTGCGGCGGATAAGTCAGTGAAAGTGCGCCCTATGCTTTTGGGGCGCACTTTCACTGACTTCTGAAAGGAGCGCTGATTTAGCACTCCTTTCAGGGGTGCCGACAGTGCGTCATGGTGCGGATGCCTCGGTCCCGCAGCGCACCGTCCCACGGCGTCCCAGAGGACCTCGTCTGCTTCCCCCCTAACTAGCAAGTATCTACATGGCTTAATCTGATGGAGTGGAGTTGGCTTAATCCAGGAAAGTCTATGCCAAATAAAACTTGGGGCCTCGGCAGACGACTAAAAGAGTCGTCTTCCGGGCAGGGAAGAGGAGGGGCAGCCGCACGAGCGGCGCCCCTTCCTCTCCCCGAGGTCGCCCCCAGAAGCGCCGGCCGTTCGCACGGCCGGCGCACTGGGGATGACCTCACGGCCCAATGCCCACATGCGCTGCCACGTTTGAGCCAGGGAAAGTGCGCCCGCCGCTTTTGGGGCACACTTTCCCTTGAATCTAAAAGGAGCGCCAATTTGGTGCTCCTTTTAGATGCGCCGCAGGAGCGCCGCGGTCCGGAGGCTGAACTCCGGCAGCGCTCTGGACCAGGGCATCTCCGACGCCCTGGTCTGCATCCCCCCTTGGTTGTTTTTAGCAGCCAGTTGTTGTTTTGCTGGAATGGAGTAACACAGCCACCCCACCCATTATCCCCAGAAATCTTCCCTTTTTCCATGTTGATCTTGACTCTGCTGGCAAGATTACTGTGGTTAGAGTACCCTCTCCTTGGAATCAATGAATGGGGAAATAACAAGTTGGTCAAACTGGTAAAATCAAAACTAATGCAACTTACAAATGGAAAAATAATAACAATAAAAGGACAAGCAATAATTAAAAAAGAGAAATATGAATTTGTGCCACACAAACCTCCTTGCCAATACTCAGAAAGAAACAAAAGGATAAATCCAACACAAATATAAATTATACCTATTTTCCTTACCAATTTCCCTTTCCAGGTTGCTTAGTGACAACCACTTCAGCCAGAGTGGGTATTAATATAGTGTACTTCCTGCCCACTTATGCAATGTGCCTATCCAAAATACACTTGATATTTAGCTATAATGGCTTATTCTAACTCATAACCTCTGCATTCTGTGGGTATATTTGGATGATAGCTTTGCATGGCTCTGTAAGTATGCAGAATAATCCATTAAGGCCCTACACAAGCTCGCTCTTTCTCTGGATAATCTCCTTACTTAATTTGTCTAAAGTATAAAAAAGGATTCTTTTATGAAGTCTGAGTGGGTAAACTGCAGGAAATAGATGTGTGCTGGATGTACCTCTGCCTTCTCTGGGATATACTCAGTTTGTGAGATGACCCTCCCTACAAGGGCACAGACTGTTATCAGGGAAGACATGGAGGCCACTCAGCACAACCTTCTTCTCACAATGAATATGTGTTTAGCTTGGCAATGTGTGCCTCCATACATTGATTTTCCAATTAGAGCAATGCAAGCAGTTGTGAGAGCTCCTGTTTGGTATATTACGTAGCTTCACAATAGGCCTGCTTATAATGTTACAGGTAGCTTTTGAAATCTCCCTTGCACTTTGTTATAACAGTATTAAACATTATCTTAACTATCCTTTGTTACCATCATTGATTTTTAATGAGTGCCTGTCTTTTCTTATGACCCTGAATGGACTTTGGTCTATAGCTGCCATTATTCCAGGAGCAAGGGAGCTATTGGATTGGGAGGTAAAGATATCCTGCATGTCTTTTAACACTTTGTCATCAATATTGGGGTTAAAGTTGGATTTTTATTTTTATTTTTTTGAAAATTCTTATATCTATCCATATTTGGGGTCCCAGGTACTCTCTGGGTGTCCCATTCCTAGAAAAAAACTTGGCCAATCTAATTTTCTGAAACAATTGATGGACTTTCCGCATAGTATCAAAAGAATTTGATAGTATTTTCAAAGAATTTTCATTGTCCTTCCACACCCTAAGTTTTCCCTAGGATCTTTTCTTGAGTCTTGGTAGGATCGTTCCCATCACCAGTTCAGCTGGTTATATAAGAGACTCTGTGAGCAGGAGAAGAACATTGTTGCTTTTGAATTGAGCAGAGTCACATTGTTTTGAATGCTTGTAGGATACTAAGGAAGACTGTTGTCGCAACGCGTCTGGCCTTAAGTTTTATTTTTATTTTCTGCATTTGCACACTTTTCAGTGGGGTATTGTTACCCTTTTAAAAATTTTACTGACTTATCTACTTCAGGGTTCAGTTTTTTCTGGCCTTGAGTTTTGAAATTTTTATTATCATTATATTTACTTTTTGTATTTGCATACTTTTCAGTGGAGTATTTTTACCCTTTCAGAAATTTTATTGGCTTTTCTGCTCCAGGGTTTAGTCATTCTTTTATGTCTTCATATTGTTGCCTTTTTGTAATTGGAAGTGGGATTATTTTATCCTGGTTATATTTTTTGGCAGAACCCTTCAGTTTGGTTTTTTGATCATAGATCTTGGGTTTCTGGCTGTAGGGACTTTTGTTGGTTTGCAGGAAATGATCCGTCCATGACAATGTGGTGGTTTTAATAACCTCTGCCCACGGATATTCCTGTTCCGTACTGAAGACTGCATCAAAGGTATGACCCGCACAAAGTGTGAGCCTGATGACCAATTGGGATAGGCTATGTTTGTCATGGATTCCATAAACTCTTGAGCCGCACCTGTTAGATTTGACAAACTGGTCTCGAGTGGAATGTTGTAGTCAGCCAGAACTAAAAGGCTGGGCTATTCCAACAGCAACTCTGAGACCAGCTGTGTCAGCTCGGTTAGGGAGTCATCTAGACAACAGGGTGGTCAGTATACTAGCAGAATCCCCAAACTATACTTGGTCCTCAGATTTAGGTACATGCACTTGAAGTGGACCATGTTCTGGACAAGTATCCTGGTCAAGATCTGGTTATTTTTATGAACCAGGGCCACTCTGCCCTCCCCCCTGCCCACTTCCCCTTACTTGTTCACCGACAGAATACCATGAATGGTCAATGTCCTTATAGTCAAATACTTTACTAAAAAGCAATTACAAACAAGCAAAAAGATAATGGCTGGAATCCTACTGGGCAGTTACGAATACATAACTACCATAGTTAAAGAGCTACGTAGTAAAATTCAGCCTCCAATCTCTGCTTACCAGGAAGCTGCCACTGCAACAGATGAGAATCTGTTCCCATGTCACTCAAGAAGCAGCTGGCTGACATTCCCACCCTGTCCCATGTGTGATCTCCATTGTGACAGGCCAAAGTGGGGTCCCTGATGCAATTCCCCCATGCAGTTGAGATCACTCACATGAAGAAGTGGGATCATTAGCCAGCTGCTTCCCAATCAATAGGGGAACAGACTCCCATTGATCACAGTGGCTGCTTCCTAGTAAGTGGGGACTGAGGGACTTTCATGGCTCCTATGCGTCCCCTAAACTAGAGGCTATGTAGGGATCATAAATACCACACAGTTATATATATCTAAGTTAGGCATTCATAACTCCTCAATAGGATTCTGAGCATTGTATGTATAATCTGGTCAATATAAAATATTTGTTAAAAATACAGTACAAATTATTTCACTCTGGCTGGCACACAACAATCATGATCACATATCAGATATTGGATGTTATCTGTTTCAGTAGCTATGAGGTTGCAAGACAGATATACAACCTCAAAACATATGGAATTCAGGTTTATGGTAGTTAACAAGTGAACAAGATTCCCAAGATCTACAATTTGAGCCAGACATCTGAAGAGTTTCTATAAGGGCTCTGGGAAATCATGTCTGTAGTACCCTCCAAGTCATAGAGTGCTTTGAGAGAAGCAGTTGCAGCAGGACTCCAATGGATCTCTCCAACTGCCTATTTTCAATGTGCCCCATGATCAGATGAGCGATGAGAGAGTTCTGGCATTGTAGTTATATCTGAAGACGCAAGATCTCAGCCATTATATCCGAATTGTACAGAATGCAGGATCCTAAGCATATAACACAAGCTCAAATGAATGTTCTTAAATAATGGATTCTCCCATATGCATTCAGTCAGTCAGTAATTCATATCGTGCCTTTCTGCTGGCATGGGACCCAAAGCTGCTTACAACAAAGATTAAAACAAAATACAGCTAAAAAACCTAATAATAAAAATGATTAAATAATAATTATGGTTAAATAATAAAAATGATCAACTGATTGAAAGTATAACACACTCCATTAAAAGACTTGTCTGCCACAACCAGTTAAAAATCAATGGCCTGCCCACTGACCAAAGAGAGCAGAGATGGAGGCCAACCAATCCTCACGCAGAGAGGTATCCCTCAGTCTTAGAGCAGCTATCAAGAAGTTTGTCTCTTGTGTCCTCACCAATCATGCCTGCAACAATGGTGGAATGGACAGAAAGCCCTTCCCTGAAGATCCTAAAATTGGGGGTGGTGGGTGGTGGGTGGTGGAGGTGTCATACAGGGAGATTAGCCCCCTTTTCAGATGGTGCTTTGTGCCGTCTTGGAGACAAGGAAGCAGAGGGGCAGACTCACGCTGGGTGCCCCAACCCCTTCCTGAGGACGTCATCAGAGCGCCCGTTGTTGCACATGACGGGCACTCCGATGACATCCTTCTGGCTCAGTGTCCAGACACGCTGAGCTGGAAGAGGCGCAAAAGAGCTGTATGGTGGCTCTTCGGGCGCCCCTTTCATGGCTTGTGGAAGGAGCCTCGGCCCCAATCCGCTGCTTCCCAGGGTGGCCCATGGCTGCTTGTCTGCATCCTCCTGGACACAAGCCATATAGGGCTTTACAGGTCATAAACGTAGAGTTGCCACAGACCCAATATGCCCAGGTTTTATCCAGATTCTAGGCATGTCAACTGGTGCCTGTTTGGACCATCATTTGGCCTGGATTCTAAGCATTATTTTTTTTTTTTTTAAAAAAAGCTTCCAGTATTGTAGGATCTGAGAAATTATCAAAATATGGAGGAACTCTTCTGTGAAATTGTTCTGCAGGCAATAAATCCACCTCTGTCTCTGAGGCATAATTGAAGGGAGAGTACAGGTGGTGGAGAGATGCTTTGGATGATCTGTGGATGATAGGAGGAGGGAAAGAAGAGGAGTGCAGACAGCATCCTTTAAGAGGCAAGGGAGAGAGGCATGGTGAAGTGGGGGGTGAGATGAAGTAGAGAGTAGGAGGGAAGGTGCAAGGGAAGGAGTATGCTGTGTGAGTGCAGCATGTAAGAAACAAGAGAAGAGCATTTCAAGAGAGCAAGGTGAGGTGAAGGGAGGGAGGGTGAGCAGTACAAACAGCAGCAGGTAAGCATGAGAGAGAGATTGAAAGGGAAGGAATAAGAGGGAAGGGAAAATGAATGGTGCAAGCAGTGATAGGCAAGAAGCAAGAGGGGGTGCACTGTGAGGCCATGGGGAACAGTGACAGAGGACTTAAGGATAGGGCAGAGTAAGCTGTGTGTGTGAAAGAGTGTAAGAAACAATGGAGGGAGCAGTGTAAGGGGTGGTGGTGAAGTGATGAAAAGGTTAGGAGGGAATGGGAGTAAGCTGTGCAAGTGGCAATGTATAAGAAGGGGGTTGTCCTGCAAGGGTATGAGATGATGTGACAGATAGTGGGGTGTAATGGAGTGACTGGTGTGAGCAATGGAGAACAAGAGGAAAGGGGATTTTTAAGGCAGGTTTGCTGAGAGGTAGGGATGGCCAACAGCCACATGGTAAATTCCATGAACAAGCAGAGATATGGGTCTCCTTGATTCAAGTCCAGCACTTTAAATAGTAGTCTATAATAATTCCCTCAGATCAGTTTAACTGGGAAAAATGGTGTGAAAGTTGAAACATATTGGAAGAAAAAATGCAACAAGTAAAGAGCTGAATTTGCATAATTTGAATGAAAAAGAAAAATTTGCATAATTAGAATGAAAAATTTGCATAATGTACAAATTAGGGGCTTAAACCAGGACTTTGAATGCTGCCCAGAAGTGAAGTGGTTGATAATTAAGCTGTTGGAATTATTCCAAACATCCCTCCATCAGCTTTCCATTCCATTTGTTGCATTGTGCATATACATTCTGAGTTCACTTAATTGTGTCTAAGCCTTCAACTCCATGTGCCAGATCTCTTGTTAATGTTCTACTTCCTTTTTTTTTTGACAACTATAACCTCCCAACTTGCACTGTTATCTCCCACTCTGTCTCTCCCCACATTTGTTAATTCCTAGTCCTGTGTGTTCAATGTGTTGCACATCTAAGTACAACTTGCTTGATCTAATCAATTTCTCAATTCTCTGTTATATCTACATATTTTCTAATCACACAATTTCTAATAAGGTTATAATATTTCATTCATGCCTGTGTTCAGTAGCTACTTGGGCTAAATACAGAGAGCAACTTTTTCATCTCTACAGAGCCCAGTATCTATAGATCTGCTTTTACACAGTTGGTTACATATCTACATTTATGAATTGTAGTGTAACTTGATTGTGGGCACATGGTAACATGAGAGTGTCAGTATATATTGGAAGTCAGTAGAATGTAGGAAATCATGCCTTAGAGCTGTGTATCAAGTAATGCTCCTTAAATATGTTTTTAAAACCCTCAGCTTGAAGTCCTATGGATACTGGGGATTACTGAAAAGACCATAGAATCAAATTGGAAGAGACGTCAAGGGCCATCGAGTTCAACCCCCTGCCATGCAGGAATACACAATCAAAGCACCCCAACAGATGACCATCCAGCCTCTGTTTCAAAACCTTCAAAGAGGGAAAATCCACTACACTCCAAGGCAGATTGGTCCACTGTTGAACAGCTCTTACTGTCAGGAAGATCTTTCTAATGTTGAGGTGGAATCTCTTTTCCTGTAGTTCAAATTCATTGCCCTGGGTCCTATTCTCTGGAGCTGCAGAAAATAAACTTCCTCCTTCAACAGTATGGACGTTATCACATGGGAAGTCGCGGGGAGAAAGTGAAAATAAACGGGCACGAGCGGAAGTCTTTAATTTACGGGATTTGTCCTGTTCCACCTCGTCTGATAACTAAATTCGAATTTAAAAGGGGATTAATTCGAACAAAAACCTGATCTTTTCATTTTTGGGATTTTTGAGGATTTGAAAAGATCAGGGTTTTGTTCGAATTAACCCCCTTTTAAATTTGAATTTAGTTATCAGACGAGGCAGAACAGGACAAATCCCGTAAATTAAAGTCTTCCACTCGTCTGGTTTATTTCCACTTTCTCCCTGCAACTCCCTGTGTGATAACGTCCTATGACATCCTTTCAAATACTTAAACCCAATAAATGGTCCCTAGGCAATCAAGCCTGAACTCTTCCTATAAGCCAAGATGAGTAAAATGAGACTGCAATACTTTGGCCATATCATAAGAAGACATGATTCACTAGAAATGACAATAGTGCTTGTTAAATTAGAAGGCAGCAGGACAAGAGAAAAACCACATTCTAGATGTAGAGACCCCATTTACAAAGCCATGTCTCAGAATCAGCAAGATCTGGTCAATGCTTTGATGATAGGATCACTTGCAGGTCTTTCATTCATAGGGTCATCATAAGTCAAAGTTGACTGGATGGCAGTTAACAACAAAGTAGGAGGAATTCAGAAACTCACAAGTGATATTTCAATTTACAAAAAATGGCTGCCAAGTGGCACATGTATAATGCCTCCTTAAACCCATTAGACTGCACAATTACTTAAATGATGATGATGATGATTAGCCATACTTACAGTATACTTTTTTTCCCCTTTCCTGGTCTCTCTGTTTTTAACTTCAGTCCCATGTACTCCATGTTTATTACAAAACAAATAGAGCTAGCTTACTTTTTTTTGTCTGTATGTGCTTCAGTTTTATAATCTAAAATACTTGCCAAGTAGATTATGAAATATATTTTCAAATAAGTATAACAGAAAAATAAAATAGGAAATGGAAAACAAATACTATGTAATTATGGCTGACTAAGCACAATATTAATTTTCTGCCACACAAGCTCACAAATGATACATTGTAAACAGTCAATAGAATAATAATTTAATGGTATTTGGTGGCTAAACAAAATATGTAGCCATTTCATTTGAGAAACAAATAATAAAAAAGACATCTGTTCAGCTAATAGGACAAGGGAATAATTATGGCTAAGCCTTCTGTAACACAAATGGAATTAGCTTTATTAAATTTTCACTTGATTATTATCATTGTAACTGAATGACTCAATATGTAAATCTGAATTAAAATAAATCCAAGAAGCAACAGAAGACATATACTATTTTAAAGTGATTCCGAAGAAATGATATAAAATGCTAGGCTCAGACAATTTGTTAAATCTCTTTTCTAAGGGTTTTTTTTCCTGTTAAGCAATTCAAACCATTTACTAAAGCATTGTTAATACATTATCAGGATAGATTAGAACATTTTTGAACAAGTATCAGTGATCAAAATAACTGGCAGTCAGGTGTTTTTAATTATTAGAAACCATTAGATATAGGGATTAAAATAGAATGCACTTGTTTCATTCTTGTATATTCTTGTAGAGCTAAAGCACACAGAGAGCATGTATTGGTGTACCCACACTGCAGAATTAAAGCAGTTTGACACCACTTTAATAGCCATGACTATATCCTATAGATCCCAGGATTCTGTAGGATAGTGTCAAGGCCATTAAAGTGGTGTCAAACTGCTTTAATTCTGAGTGAGGCTATAAAGTCCTCATTGATTTCAGTAGTGGCATTTGATGTATATATACATTCCTTTGTCCATACAAATCCATTTCATCCAGTTAAATAAAATGGGCTAAGGGATATATGCAGCCACTCTGCCAGCATTAAGTTAGTGGGATGCTGAATTAGAGTAGGAGGCTTGCTCAAGAGAAAATCAATACTACCCTAAACCCACTTGATCTTGACCAATTTTGGAGCCTAAGCAAAGGGTCAGATATAGTTCATAATCAGACAGGACACTATCAGGGATTGTTATTGTTATTATTCTCCAGATATCTCCAGGTAGGACCTCCAAGTAGAACTAGAAAAGGAGTTCACCTGAAACCAGGAGACCTGCATCCAGTCAGAGTTAATGGTGCTGAGCTAGATGGACCGATGGTGTGACTCAGTATAAATGCCCCTGTGTAAACACCCTGGAATAAATGGGTAGTAGAACTCAACACAAACTACAACTATTGCCAATACTGCATGCTTCTAATAGTATTTTTGAGTTGTATCAGCAATGCAATAACATAGTCGAGAGGCTACCATTGTTCATTTGGAAGTTACATGTACAGCTATTATGTGTGTGTGTGTGTGTGTGTGTGTATGCTTGTTTTAATAGTAAATGTGAGATTCAAGTTATCTGTAAAATATAAGTAGGCACATATTTTAGTAGATTAAGCAGCACTATTTAATTAGGGAAATCATTTTAATTCAAATAAAACAATGCAAAATGTCTCTAGGACTCATTGTTTGCATTAATAAACCTATTTATTATGTTGTCTGCAGTGTCAATCAGTTTGACAAGTCTCTATTTTTTTAAAGTAGGAATAAAGGTGAAATATGTTTATAAGTGCTGCAAATTATAGAACTGAGCTCTGCACCCCACTGGTCTATTCTGTTATATAAAACGCTCATGCATAGAATCTATTTTTGGCCTCTTATATAGGAAAGAAACTATAGAGATTGAAAGGAAAGTTTTAATACAGTGTACATGAAAGTTCATTGTAACTCTCTCCAACTATAGTGTTCAATTGATTGATATACCAGATGCAATGTCTTATTTTTTACCTGCACACACCATGCTATCCATTTTCACACTAATCTACCTCTATTTATATGATCCTAAACCAGATCACATAGATCACTCTATTAATATTCAAACCTAACAACTGAGCATTCCTGAAAGAGTGTGAGGACTACTAGCCTCTGTACTCCTTCCCCCAGACAGCTGAAATATACTTCTTTGTGTTGACACTTTTCACTCCTTATAAGAAGCTTATCGCATTCACAATTAAAATGTCTTACCTGAACCAGCTTAAAATTTAAAATGGGTGTCATCCTGATCTTATCAGAAGGATTTAGCCCCCAAATTTGACGCCCAGGTCCATCCCTGCTCACAGGGGTGTTCCGGCATCCATTTCCTTAAGCTGGAAAAGTCCTGGCTTTGAAAAGAGGTGCGCTGAGCACCCCTGTGAGAGGAGATGGATGCAGGCTGGACCCGGGCAGCAAATTTGGTGGCTAAATCCTTGTGGTAAGATCAGGATGCCACCCACTTTAAATTTTAAGCTGGCTCAGGCAAGACGTTTTAATTGTGAATGCAATAAGCTCCTATATTAGAATGTTTGTGACATTCACAATGATCAATAGAAATGATCAATAGGATGGTATCTTCTCTGACCATTAGACATCAATAGTATCACAAAATTTAAGTCATGGACTTGATTCCCCTTAGGCTTTCATGATTTGAACACTTTTTGCTAAATTACAAGATGGAGAAGCAGAGATCACTTCACACAATATCTACCACCTCTTGCAAAACCACATTAGATGCCCAGGAGACCCTCTATGAGGGTGGGGAAAGTGGCTTGAAGAATGCTGTGGGAACAGTGAGTTGCCAGAAGACACTTCTGATGTTTTCTGCTCATGCAGTTTTTGAAGAGATAGGGGGGTTGCAGACTGCCAGAAATAGTGCAAATTGAGTCCACTTTTAGGGTTAGGGTTAGTGCTAGGGAATCATGGGAATTGGTTTTTTTCTGGGACATTGAGCCTTCTCTGTCAGTACCAGCACTTTTAGGATTTATTGGTTTTAGCACAAGCTTTTGTGGATTTAAAAATAAATATTTTATTTATAGAATTAAATGCTCATTTTGTCATTCCTAGGCAAAGAAGAAGAAGCATTAAGAGACTGAAGAAAATTTTTGTGGGAAAGGAGAATGCCTTCATTTTGCCAACACCCCACCCCACCCCACCCCAGAGTTATACCCCTACATACCAGTATTCTTGAATGGCAGCTTCAGAACCTGAAACCATAAAAATGCCCATCAATACTATATTCTACCTAACTTTCCCACTTTTACCTGCAACACCAAGCCACATCCCCAAAATGTCAGGCATGTCCACACATCACACAGCCCACCATCTCTCGTTGCTCTCTACTCCACTTCTGTGCTGAGGTTGTTCCCAGAACAGGGAAGTATCTTTTCTGGTAAACTGCTAAATATTTTACATGTGTGTTTCAGAGAAATTCATATACATTCAAGGCTAAGGGATTACAATTAGGAAGCATACTGCAAAACTTCTAAACCAGAATCTTATAAGTGACAGATGATCGTTTAGCCTCCCATTAGACTAGAGTAAATATTTTTTTCTTTTTAATTTTTTTTATTAATTTTCCAACATAGAATAAATACCATAACATACATTTTTCATGAACAAAACAAACACACAAACAGCCTTAGAACATCCATAATAATTAATGTATACTGTCTGTCTATATTATCTATACTGTTGTATGCCTTCAAGACATTTTCAACTTATAGAGACCCTAAAGCAAACTTACCACAGGGTTTTCTTGGCATGTTTCATCAGAAGGCTTTGTCATTGCCTTCCTCTGAGGCTGACCATGTGTGACTCGCCCAAGGTCACCTAGTGGGTTTACATGGCTGAGCCGAGATTCAAACACTGGTGTCCAGAGTTGTAATGGTCTGCCTGTATAAGTCAGTGCAGGATGGGATTTCTGACTTTTTGGAGTCCTGCTGACAAAGTCTTTGCAGGACCAGACCCAAGCTGCCAGAGTCCTGGAAGGATCACACTAGCCAACAGGCACAGGCGGCTCTACTCATGCATGGCAGCTGGAGGTACAGCCCCGCTTGGACCTCTGGGATTTCTCTCTGTATGGTTGGAGTCTATGTTGCAGAATTTTGAGCATAATTTTGCTTGCATGGGAGATCAGTGCTATGGTCTTATAGTTGCCACAATCTCTTGTGTATCTCTTTTTGCGGATGGGGATATATATTGACCATGTTGGCCATAATTTCATTTTACATAAAGGTAAATGTGACTCTGTCAATGTGGATTGCAGCAGTTCAACTGGAATATCATCTGT
>CM034701.1:110382210-110408706 GCA_020142125.1 Phrynosoma platyrhinos | reverse complement strand
CCCCCCCCCCCCAAGCTGGCTGCTAAATAAATGTGAAGGAGAAAAAAGTGGTTCTGTTCAATCATCTCAACAAATATATGAATGCAGCTATAGATGCCTAGCCTATCTTCTCAGATCTCTGGATTTTAATCCTGTCATGGTGTACAACATTCTTCCTGATGTCCCACAACATTAGACAATCCAGAAATAGAAACGTATCTTGTGTATGGAAAGTCCCCTCCAAATTTGTCCTGTTACTTTTTTTTTTATGCTGCCCTGAACTCAGGTTTTGTTCGTTGTTAGAAAATGTCCTTTGATGTGAGCCACTGCCTGTTTGAAGTACTGAAACATGAGTCAGATCTCAGATGTAATGCACATCTAACCTTCTTTATGTCTGCTAACAACAAGTTTTGCAAGATCAGGTTTGATCTTACAGTTACACTGGTAATGATGGTTTCTTGTAAGTGCTTTAAACTAAGGATGGGCAAAATATGATCCATGGATCACATACATACCCACTTTTCTGGCCTCTGAAAACCCTTGAAATCCTCCCAAATAGTCTGAAACCCCAAATTGTAAACTTTTCCCAGGTGATTTTCAGGCAAATTCTTGTTGGAAAATTACACCAAACCTGCCCAAATAAACATAGTCATTTACTACCTTCCCTCAAATTTACTACAACTTGAAAACTGGCCTTCAGAGAGAGCTATGGAGGCAGAGGCAACACTCTCTTTAGCTTAGAGAAGGGCAAGAAGTGGTGAAAAATTGTGTATAGCCAACATTGTTACTATCTTCCCCCTTTCACTCTAGTACCATGGTAAAAAAAATATGAATTATATTGCTTAGTAAGTATCCAGAATGATCCTTGCATAGATTGTCACAAGAACTTTTGTTTTGTTTTTTTAAAGTGGGTAAGATGGGGATGATGAAGATAAATGTTAGTGGCCAATATACCTAGCTGCAGTTTAGTTCTCCAGAATATGTAGTATGTAATTATTGTATACAGTTCTGATATGGTTGCAATGGAACTGTTTAAGTAATGTCTCCATCACTAGATATCTATGTGGACAAAACTGTCAGCCAAACACAGCACTGAAGTGGAAGAACTGCTGTAGCAACTTGTTCTGACAGGATATTCCACTATTGTATTTCCCGGATGATGTTCATTCATTTGTTGAATGTTTTGAATGGTGATTATGCTTGCTGCTCAGAGATTCTGAATGCAGTTGGAAAAATATTTCAAATTCCTAGCTTCTAGCAAGAATTTTTAGGAGGTGGATGGAGGTCTGGCACAGGCTGAACAAAAAAGCAGTCTCTAATATGAGCCTGAGGTCTACTGGTGTATTAGTTACATTTATTCCACTAGTCTAGTCTTTAGACAGACTTGTTACAGTTAAAAGCATCGGCAGATAAATAACAAAAGACTGTCCATAATATAGGTGCTGTCTGAGAAATGTGGCTAGACTGTGCGAGTTGCTAGAAGTTTTCTCTTTCCCCATTCTTTCCTGCTCATGTCGCTTTCATCTTTTTCACTTTTGGTCCTCTGTGGAGTGCAGATGCCAACATTAATGAACTTGGGTATTAACTACTGATCCCATTTGGAAATTTTGTTTCTTCTTCATGGTCTCTGTAAACTACACAAATGGGTTATCCTTTGCTTGCACAGTTCATCTTTGGCACATAAGCTTTTTGACAGTAGTTCCACCCACTCTCTGAGCGACTTACCAACAAATTCTTCAGTTTATTGAACTTCATCACAGTTGAGTCAGCTATATGAAACTTATCACCTTTACAATACGTACCATGCTCTATGAGATGTGATTTTATTACAATCCTATAATAGCCATGTGAGATATTAAAACATATTTTCTAAGCTAGAAAATAGAATATGCGACTGAGATTAATTAGTGTGATTCTCATCTATTTTTCTACTTAAATATATAGAATCATACTTGCTCTTGACAAAAGTATGTCATGATATGCTGTTACAGTTAACAATAACATCTGTTAATGTTTTTAGTCAGTCCATATGATGCTAAAAAGTTTGTTGCAGTCACCTTAGTAATTCAAATGCTTGTTTTTAATAGTATTCCCATTAAAAACTGTTGTCATGTTTCAGTGTGAAAATATGTTTTCTGTTACTGAAGATGTAGGCTTCTTTTTTTTTTTTTTTGCACTCTCTTATCATCTGACAATAATGACTTTTTATGCCATAATCAAACAGTTTTGTGATTTGCTATTTGCTGGCCAGACAGCTCTGGTGCTCAGACTCTTCCTTTAAAAATCTATTTTATTGATTTTTGAAAAAGGTGCAAGCAAGAATAATAAAGAAGTTTTCAAAGACTTGACATATGATGGGTAAAAAGTTAAGATGAAATGGAGTGTTCAACAGATGAAGTTGGTAAATGATATTTTCTACAGTAATATTCCTAGAATATTTTCAAAATAATTTTCCTTTTAATCAACTTTGGTTAGTCTTAAAGGTACTACAAGATTCCATACTAACACAGTTATGTCTTTGAATTCAACTTTGATTATAGTTAATATTTTGGAGTTATATGAAGTCAACAGCACTAAATAATGCTATTTTGAACAAATTGGAGAATCTTATTTATCCCAAGAAAAATGCCCAGTCACACCACCTGTGCTGACCTAGAAACAAATCCCATTGAGCTCAGTGAGATTTCTGGTAGAAATGTGATAATCTCAGCATAAAAAAGATCTAGACTCCCCCCCCATTAAAAAAAGTTTTACACTGGTAATTTCATTGGTATAAATTATTTATTATATAAAGAACAATACAGTCAGCCCTCCATATCCACAGATTTTTTGATCCACAGATTCAACCATCAATGCCTTGAAAATATTTTAAAAATACGTACATTCCAGAACCCAACCAACCAACCAACCAACCAACCAACCTTGATTTTGCCATTTTATATAACAAATGCCATTTTACTTGTCACTGTATTTAAGGGGACTTGAACATCCATGGATTTAGGTATCCACGTGGGGTCATGGAACCAAACCTCAGAAGATACTGAGTATGAACGAGTAAGATCTCTTATGAACAGATATAAAATTTGGAGCAGATACATTATCATTGTCATGAGCACCACTTACTTTTCTTTATGTGGCAGCCCAATGGGTATTGTTATCACACCACTGCCCCAATATGTGACGTGCCAAACCACTTTTAATTTTATCTGTGGCTTTACTCCCCAAACTTGGTTTCTTTATTTTTTAGTAGTGTGGAAAATCAATCCAGGTCCAGACAAGCTTATAATTAAATAACAATAAAACTTTGTTTGAATGATGGTTAACAATGTTTCATTTGTTATGATGCTGCATTCACTTGTTATTGTTATACTCTGTTACACACTCTTTAACTTTAGAGAACACCAGATATTATTCTTTAGGACCCTCACACCATCCTTAATTATGGTTATCCTTTTAACTGTATTTCTATAATAACCTTCAAGCTTACTGGATCCCAAAAACTCCCTCACTTGGAATTATGTCCTAGAGCTAAGTCCCTTCTTTCTGAACTTTAGCCCTCACAGTCTCTGACTCCTGGACTCTTAGACAACTGCACCTGGACTGACTCCAGCTGTCAGCAACGGAAGAATTTAAAGTGTTAGTCTGTAGAATTAATATATAGAGATATTTTGTAGCACCTTTGAGACTAAGTGGAAAAAAATGTTTGTAGAATTAGCTTTAATAGACTTTAGTCTACTTCTTCAGATGTTTATGTTGGAGTGGAAGGCAGGGACAGACATAAATGCAGGAGTTTACCTGATGAAAACTGAAAAGGAATGATGGCTACTGCAGAACCAGTCGGCATGAGTAGAACCCATGAGCTCTATGTGATATGTAGTTTTGCAAAGGGCTCCCCACACATAGGTCCCCAGGAATGACATCCCATTGTCAGCAATGGAATTCTTTATCACCTACAGCCCACAATTCTATTGGTTGTCTTTTGGGAGCAAGTCTGTGCTTTACATTTAAGTAATAGGAAATAGGGTTAAAAGAAGAGAGAGAAATCTCTCTTTGGAGAGTAGGTATTATGTGTGTCCTGCAGGATAATTCTTGCTGCAGACTGGAAAAATTTAGGATACTAAGATATAAGGAAGAAGGGCAAGAAAACACTTTGCAGTTAAGATTTGTAGATCTTCTATGAGATGTGTCAAGGATTTGGTTTCCTGTCACATTAGAACATCATTATGACAGGTCAGCTCTCACAGACAGACAGACAGACAGACAGAAAGACACAGACACACAAATAGGTGCCTTTCCATGTCATTTTAAAAGCTGATAGTGTATTTAGTACTTTTGTTTCAGAATTTAGCATAATTTTGTAAGCATAGTGATAGTACAGACCCTTATGGGGATACATTGGGGGGTGGGGAGAAGGTGAAGAAAAATGTATGCACCTAATGATGACATTTATTGTGGTGCCCACACCTTTTGGAAAAAGGGAATCTTGACATTTGCCAAGTATGTTTATAATGGGTGGATGGAAAATTACATTGCTTTCCACAGAAGAAAATGTTTATATCTTTCATTTGGAGCATGTAGTAATTGCTTCCCAGGATTTAACAATGTTGTCTTTATGGAGAAAGATGTGGGTTGAAATGGAGTGCTGTCTTGCTTCTCTATTGGTCTTGCTTCTGTAATGGGCTCCCTGTCTTACCTCCTGTGACCTCACTGTGGTATTTTTCTACTTTTTAACCCTCATGGATGTCATAAATTTTTGTAACTTATTGTAATCTGCTCAGTTTGTGCATAAATTGGGGTAGAGATCTTGTGAGAGACCAATTAAGACTCATTATGTGTGCCTCATAAAGTCCATTCATCCAACTGGGCTGCATCAACAGGAGTGGGGAAAAAAAACAGGGAGGATGCTGTGAGGTGGAACAGTCCCCAAGATACTGTAGGAATGCATAATAGAAAACTTTGTTGGGAGCAGATAAAAACATTCTGCATTCATGACCAGTGAAACAGTATATTGGGAAAGTACCATCCAGTTGGTGGGGAGGAAAAGTAGAGTATTGATATGGCATTAGTTATGATTGTAAGCATAAAAGCTACATTCAGAAGTTCATAACTAGTTGCTTTTTGAAACAGAGAAGGACTGAAATATGAGACTGGGAGTCTGAAGAGAGAATATTTCACTTTTATGAAGAAATATCCAAAAGGAAATGGTGGGTCTGATAATTGAAAATAGTTTCTGCATCAAATCTCTAAGACATAAGGTAGTGTACATTCTGCTATGTGTGAGTTTTTTAAAAAAGGAATCAGAGTATTCTTGTCCTTTTTGGTATCTGAGTTTAATAATTATTGAATATATTAATCATCAGTTTTGCTTGTATGTTGCAATGTGAATTATATCAGTAATTTTTTTGTGTCAGATTCTCCAAAGGAAAGCAGAACAATTGTAGTAAAAAGAAAATCTTCTGATAGTGGCATTTGTATTGCCAATGGCTGAGAAAAGTATATGAAATTTAGCTCAATATAAAGCAATCTGATAAAATGTTGCTGAATTGTTCTTGGAGATAGTTTTGCCCTACTCAGAATGTCTATTTTGTTCCTTTTGATGCCCTGTGTAGCTGTTCTTATCGACCTCAGTTACTAAATGTTGGAAGCCATTTTTAAAATAACAGTGTTGAATGATAAATTTCGGCTTTTGCTTTTCTTCCCTTTATCAACTGAAAACGTGGCCTGGGAAATAGGAAATTCTGAGTAATAGTTTTTCAATAACTGTTTCAAGAGATAGCATCCTCAAGCGAAAAGGTGAACCTGTTAACCCTTGTAACTTTTAATAAAGTGAGTACACAGTTTCACAGACTACTATTAACATTTAACCTGTTTGTGTGGCTTACCTAATTCTTGTAAATCATTTGTATAAATACTAGTATTGTTTGCATGCTTTAACAACATGGTCATATCACTTTTGCATTGAGGCAGAGTTACCACTATGATGTCTGTGTAGTCATCTTTAATGAAAAGTCAAAGAATTTTTATAGAAACAGTAACATAATTGTGTTTCTGGAGTGGAGAGTATGAACTCTGAATTTATGGGAAATGTCTGTATACGTGAACATTTCTTGAAACACTCCTGGTTATCATTGTATACATAGTTTTATGTCTATATTCTGCAGTATGTTGAACATAGTTTGTTTTAAGAGAAGCTGAATTTTTCTCATACTTTCAAAGAAAATATATAGGTCACGTATAATCTAAGCTTTTGTTTGGAAATATTAGCATATAGATAGTTTTTTCACTGAAATGTTATAAATGGTGTGATTTAGAAAAGGAAAAATCCCATCCCCCCATATGGGACTTTTGCTCTACCACCAAACTTTCAAAGGTTGTGGAATGCTTTGAAACAGTATCCAATATGTCAGCATGAGAATTTGCTAGAGAGTAAATTTGGGCTCCCACTGAACACAGAAGCACTTACTGTTGGCATTTTAGATCTAAGCCAGGGGTAGGCAACCTTTTTGAGCTGGGGGCTGGGTTGCTGTCCCTCAGACAATTGGGAGGGACCGAAGCACCAAAAATAAATTATATATATATATATATATATATATGTATATGTATATGTATATGTATATGTATATGTATATGTATATGTATATATGTGTGTGTGTGTGTATATATATATATATATATATATAAAAATATGCATGCACATTCTCTCAGTCCCAGAAAAGCCATGGCAAAACCCCTGTGAGATTTTGCCAAGAAAACCCCAAGAACAAGTAATAACAACAATAATCAATATCATCATGGCAGGCAGCAGTGGCAGGCCTTAGGTTGCCTACCCCTGATCTAAGCTTTTGGGTTTATTTCTTTTATTAGATGCTGCTTTGAAACTCAATTAGGTCTTGATTATTTACTGATTCCATACGTTATAATATAAAGTCTTTAAAATGTGTGAGTGGTTTTCTTTGTTTACTTTTGATGCCTTGGTTAAAAACAGCAACAACAACAATAATAAGAAACTCAGAGAAGTTATCTGAAGCAGCCCTCTTTCTTGATGGTTCTCAACTCTACAGGGTGTTTAACACTCCTTGGGGGGGGGGAATTTCTACCCATTCAGCCTCCTCCTCAAATTGTCCTGAAGGATTTATTGCAAACATTTTATTTTAACTAATTTTTCAAAACAGTGTTTTCCTTTTGTAAAATATGTGAACAAAATGATTGGTGCTGTCTGGTCTAGGGAAGATGCTTGAATGTGATGGATTTCAGGATCATAGTGTTAAAGGGATAGTATTAAATTTATTTTTGATGCACTTTTTTGATATATCTTTGAATTGAAAAGTGTCAGAAAAATTCCAGTGCAGAAGCTGTTGGTGGAAAGGTTATATATTGTTTTTCTGACAAGGACACTAGGGATGTATTTAGAATCTTAAAATAATTGTTTGGTAGCAAGTGCCATCCATCTTCTTTTGTTTTCAAACAATGCTTGATAGTATTGGCGTTTTTGTGCTGTCTGATCTTTTCTGGAGTTTTTCATAGTCTCTGCTCATCACTGTAGCTTAGAACATCTATAAAAACATACAGTAATTCAGAATTTCGCATATTGAGTTCCAGAATGATCACATACACAAGTTAAGCAAAGTGGCACTACTAGTAATTAACATACTAATGTAAATAATATTCATGCAGTCCACAAGTGAATGCTAAGAATATTTTGAAACACTTCTGTTTGACCACAATTACAGTATTTGTTCCTTAATCCTTCCCGCAAATGAGGAGAGGGATTGGGGACTCTGAGAAGGCGCAAGAAACAGCTCTTTGGGCAGTATATGACCACACTTTCTACACTTCAGGGTAGAATGGCTTTTATGTTTCCATGCATATTTCAGATGCAAGCTCATCAGTAGAGGAGAGGTTTATGTATTTGCTTTTACTAATCTGTACTTTGGACAGTGATATGGATTTTCCATAAATTTTTGAATTGGAAATTTTCTAGAAAGTGGCCTAAAGAAGAGTATGATCCCATTTAATATGTTTATCTGCCTTACATTTACTTTTTAAAAGTTTTTAATATTACAGTAGTACCCATAAGTATTTGAACGGAATATTTGATACGGGGAAGTCCTATTTAGGAGACTTGTAAGCTGCAATTGTAGTAGTAAAATAGCATCTTTGGCAATGGTTATCACACAACATAACCTCCAACCCATAGCTGCCGTGCCTTCAGATATGGTTAGGGCATCCCTTTTCACTGATGAGGGAAGCCTGTCAATAAGATCCCAATCATGTGGCAATCCCATTAATCCTTATGTGTGAAACATCACTGCCACGGTAGTTGTAATAATAGCAGTCATGGTGGCACAATGGTTAAATGCTGGTACTGGAGCCACTCTCAGCCACAGCCCTTTCATAGGTCAGTAAAATGAGTGCCCAGCTTGTTGGGGACAATTGGCTTACATGTTATAAACCACTTAGGGAGTGTTAATTCACTGATAAGCGGTATAGAAACGTACTTGTTATTGTTATTGCCATAATGTGATATCACAGTCTCCTCCTCTCCCCTATCCCCAATCACGATGCCCAAGCAGCCTGATTTCCTTTATTTTTTTGCCTGTTTTTTTCTTCTTTAAAACTTAAATAACATTACCCTTATGTTTCCTAGTAAAATCAAAAAAATTTACAAGAAGGGAAATTCGCTTTGTTGGAAATGTAAAAAAAAAGGAAGGGTCATTTATCCACATGTGGTGGAAATGTAAATTTGCAAGACAATACTGGACAACAATACGGTCAAAAATAATGGAAATCCCAATCATGTGGCAGATTCCTAGTTGTCCTAAATTGTTTCTTCTTAATATAACTCAGAAGTTAGAAAATGGGATAGATAAAAATCGTAGGAGAATATTACTATACATGGTGACTATATCAAGAATTCTCTACACAAAATATTGGAAAAAACAAGAATCTCCAACTGTAAAAGAATGGAATATACGTTTAAATGATGCAATGAATATGGATATCTTGATGGCTTTAGTTAGAAATGAATATGTGGACGTGAGAGAAAAACAACGGGAAAAGGTAAAACAATATTTGAGAAAATTATGGAAATAAATTACAATAGCAACTTGAGGAGTAGATGTGTTAAAAAGAATGTTCTAAACTTGGGTTTTTATTTTTAAATGGAGAATAAAAATTTTGGTTTAATTTAGTATTGAAAGATTTTGAAAAGTGGAAAAAGAAGGCTAGATAAAATTAAAAATGAAAGAATGAACAGCTAATGGGGATTAATCCTGGGAATAAGATATTAGAGTCTTGCTTTAAACAATTTGTTTCTGTTAAGAAAGGAGCACTTAAAAAGAAATTGGACTAAATAGTAGAATTAAGTTAACTGGGAAGACAAGAAAAAGAAAGAATATATAACAGATCCATAGGACAATTGTATATAGACTATATCTTTTGTCTTTAAATGCTATTACTTATGTCTGAGTATTTGTACATTTATCTTTATATAGAAATGTTAGTTTGTTTTTTATGTTAGGTATGATAGAGAATTGTATGAGCTATTTGTGACTGGATGTTGGATGTTTTTAAATGTTTATTGTGTGTGTTTTTAAAAAAAAATTTAAAAAAAAATTAAATAACATTACCATGAGTCTAGAGTTGCATTTAAAAAAAAAATAGAAATAAAATAAAAAATAAATACAAAACCCAAAAGACATGCATGGTAGGGCAAAGGGCAGTGAGGCAGGATTAAGAGTGAGTATGGAAGAGAGTGTGATGACAGAAACAGCCCCAGTTGCGTGATTGATAAGATGTGTGATAATGGCAGTTTGCTAACTGGTATGTTTACATTTTCTTTAACTAGTGCAGTTGTGCTGAGAATGGGACTTGTGTGATAATGTCCTTAGGGCAGGAGTAGATGGGCAGGGAAAAGCAGTTTGATCCTGCATATTCCGAAAGTGGGCTGAAAACCTGCTGTCTGCATGGCCTGCTCCCAAGTTGGGCCGAACCCCCATGGCCAATCTGCACTGTGTTATTTTTTTGTCACCTCCCCACCATGGCATGCACATCATTCCACCAACACACTGCCTGCAACCTTGAATTACCTCCCACTTCCTGCACATATGCCATTCTATTGGATAGCTGCCCCTTTGATCAACCGCACAGTTGCACATGCAATGTACCACTGGTACAGGGCATTGGTGCATCACTGTGTGAATGATACATTGGTAAAGCATAATCATGGAGGCTCCCCCTTCACCCCCCTGTTGGACTCTGGTTTGTGTATGTTGTAATGACATCCATTGGAGTTGCACTTTCAGTTTTTTGCTTTGCTGCAGCCTCACGCTGGCACTGGGCTGTTTATATGTCAGTATGAAAATGTGCATTTTCCACATTAAGGCAGAGTATTGGGGCTTCTTTTTGCTCCAGTTTTTAGCCCTGGAGTGTGACTTCATTCTGTTTTCTACCCACTTTCACCTTGAGTGTTGTCTAAATGCTCTGCTTTCAAAGTGCCTGGAAGCAGCTTTATTGTGCCCATTGTTTCACCCCTTAGAATGGTTTAAAAACTAGTCTATATTCAGTTATTATTAGAAAAGATTCATTGAATCAATTGCTGAATGATAAATTACTACTTGGATAATGCCATTGATTCTGTGGGATTGCACTAGTAATGTATTTGTATTTCAGTATATAATGAAAATTGCTTACATGAAATCTCAAATTGAAATCTTTATGTGAAAATTATTTTTATTAGAATACTTTTCAAAAATATGTACTTCTGTGGTTTGTTTATATCGAAAGGGAAAAAGGCATTGAAAACTGGGAACACATTAATTTTGACACACACAGTGATATGCTGTGGTTATCCACTCATCTGCTTCCTATCATGTCCCCCTTTTTATACATTACAGTATTGTGAATACTTCAGAGTTAACAAATTGCCTTGATTTTTCTTTATAGACAGCGCTATGTAAAATATATCAATTTAAGGACGGAAAAGGGAGATTCCACAGAATTTAATATTTTTATTTGAATTTAACATAGACACTCAATAATAATAGGTTGGTATCATTAATTGAAGATAGAGCTCTACATACCAGCCTTGTGGTGACCTGTTGCTCATTTATAAGTTGGTATGCAGCGTATTTAGAATAGTACAATGGAAGCTTTGTTGAAATGGCGAAGCTTTAGCAGAGTAAAGTCTTTTAATGTAAGATACTGGGCCCACAGTGTTTTCATAGTGTGCAAGATCTGCTAATATTATTTCTTCCCCTTAAACAAATGTTATGCAAATAGGGGATTGAGAAGTTGCCTGCTTGAACATAAACCTAGACATGCAGTTTTCTTTAATAGATGAGTTACATTTCATGGCCAAGGAGTAGTGAATATCCATACTTTGGGTGACCATTTTCTCTCTCAACTTATTACAAGAGCTTATTAGATCTGACCATAGGACTAGCTTGTCCTTATCAACATGCATATGGGGGGGTTGCAGACTGCCAGAAATAGTGTGAATTCAGTCCACTTTTAGGGTTAGGGTTAGTGCTAGGGAATCACGGGAACTGTTATTTTCCTGAGACATTGAGCCTTCTCTGTCAGACAACTCTGGTGCCACAATAAAATACAGTTCCCATGGTTCCCTAACTCTAACCCTAACCCTAAAAGTGGACTGAATTCACACTATTTCTGGCAGTCTGCAACCCCCCTTACTTTGCCAGAGTTTTATTTTTGTATTTTGTTGTCCTTAAAGAAGCCCTTTTTACCTTTTATAGATGCCTTTGTTCATAGTGAATCTATTAATGAGGGACCACTAAGACACTGTCTTCTTAAGAGATGTGTTGGAGGTCTTGCACACCCAGGATTGAGACTTCCTTGATTGAATTTATCCACCTTCAGTGTGGTCTTTCTTTTTTCCTATTGTTTCCCACTTTGCCAAGCATTATTATCTTTTCTGATGAGTCATGTCATCTCATGATATGTTCAAAGTACCGAAGCCTCAGTTTAGGCATTTTAGCTTCTAGGGAGAGAGAGGTCAGGCTTGATTTGCTCTGAGGGTTCTGTTGTAATGTCAGCTGTAAGCTTTTTGAAAGAAGATTACACTCCTGACAGTGTTTTACCAACTGAAAAACAAAACCAAAGTGAATTCCTTCTTCAGAAATTGTGCATGATTTAAAGTTGACTTTGTGCTTCCAGCAGTGCAAAAGCATGTTGTTGTCACCACATTTCTTCTGCCTTCTTTCCCCATTAAACTTTGTTCTGCTCTCTGACTTGCTGTGATCAGCATGTCTAGTTTTGACCCCAGAATCTGTTCACATATATTCTACATAAGATTTATTATCAAAAGAATATGGGCCAGCTTGCTTTTCACTGGATTGTGTTAGGCCACAGAACATTGCTTGTGGTTATGTTCAGTATAATGGATAAAAGGTTGTTCAGATCAAGAGTATAGTAATAGTTATGATGCTGAATATATTTGTATCACACACACACACACACACACACACACACACAGAGAGATATGAAAATCAACAGGACCTAATTCCATTCTTTTCAGGTTTGGGGTGCCAAAACACTAACAAAGTATTTGTATGTCAATTTTTTTCACCTTTTTCATACAGTTTCTACTTGGCAGAACACTTAAATGTTTTTCTCTCAACAGGCTCTTTTGTGAATCTAGCTTTTTAATCACTTGCTATTCATTTTTTAAAACCGGGCAGTGATTTTATAGAAGTTACTTTATGTTCTGACTGGTAAATGAGATTTTTAAAAAAAAACAACCAAGAGGGACACATGAGCTTTGACTTGGAAATTTTGAGGTCTCCCACTGGTTAAATATTTTTGGTTCATGTGCTTTTGAATAAGCGGATATGATTATTTTGAATGTTTTTGATGTTCTGTCCTAAACTGTCAGAATTGATGTGAATGGGACAACAACAGTTGTGTTGTGGAGTACTTGTGTTCATCCACATCATTCTGTCTCCCTTTGCATCTTTGTGTTGTATCACCAGTGCCCCAATCATTTAATGTTTCTTGTTCCAAAATCAAGACCCAGAAAAATGCAATGAAAACCACCCAGGATCATGGATTTTCCCAGCAGGCAATGGATCACTAATTAAATAGACACAAATCCTCCTTGCATATTCTCCCACCCTGAGGCCTTGCCATTCAACAACAGAGCAATACACAGATTAACATGTAAATCGTTCTTCCAAACCTGGGTCACACAGTAAGAGTTTGTGTGTGTGTGTGTGTGTGTGTATCCCACTCATCTCCATGTCAGCATTCTCTGAAGATTCTAGCCACAGACGCTGGCAAAACGTCAGGAACAAACTGTTCTAAGAACATGGCCACATGGCCTGAAAAACTGACAAAAAACTATGATAAGACTGTTTGAGTGTTGTTTGTTTTTCTCCTTTGCTCCTTATATCCTTTTCTAAAGATTTGTTGCATATCTGAACCCTCAGGATTGCTCAGTCTGCCGATACCTGTGTGGGTGCTGTTTTGGCTGCAAAGCTATTAGTACAGGAAAACTATATATATATATGGTTATGATTCAGTATGTGTGGGAATGCTTTTATAATGAGACTTTCCTTGGCAAATGTCAAACGTTTTGTTTTTTGTAAATAAGAAATAGAGCAACTATTCAAACTTGCTGTTTGTAGAAAGATGTGAATTCAACTTGGGACCTCAAATTTTGTTTCATGTGCCACTAGTGACATCTAATTTAAATTTTGGTATCATTATGAGGAATATTTTGAAAATCTTTCTGGTGACTGGGCAAACAGTATATTACATTACCTGGGCATATTTCAGTTAACAAGCGTTTTGTGCAGTCATGCTGGCCACACGATCACAGAGTAGTCTATGACAACGCTCGCTCTTCAGCTTAGTAATGAAGATGAGCATCACCCCCTATGGACACGACAACCTTGTCAACGGGAAATACCTTTACCCTTACTGGTTGGGGAACATTTTTGGTATTTACAAGTAGTTGTGGGCAGCAGCCAGGGCTATTTAAAATTTAAATGGTTTCACACCGGCCAGCCCGGAAAATTTAAAATGGAAATGGCACATGTGCAAAATGATCATTTCCTGTGTTACATCGATTCAGTTGCTGATATGTCCGGAAAGCAATCATGCAATTCTAGGACTGTTGACTTGCATTTTCACGCAATTACATGAAAGTGTGAAAATATAGAGCACTATAGCACTTTTTCTTTTCATTACTGCGATCACTGCTGCATTGGCCCTAGTGTGGTAATGTCCTACCATCAAATAAATTACATGATACGGAATTTTTGGTGATTACTGTATAGACTTACCCAGAAGTTAACATCATGTATATGTTGAGGGCAGATTTTGGGGCCAAAATTATGGATTTTGATTTGACCCATGGGTAAGTTGAAGATGGAACTTAGGAAGGGGCTCCTTGACTCCATTCCACAGAGAAGTGAAAGTGCCAGTGCCTCAGGGGCCAACCATGCTTGGCAGCCCCCACTATCATTTTTCCATGCAGGCATTCAAAAAAGCCTGTTGCTACTCTATTCAGAGAAGTACTTTAACCTTTATCAAAAAAGTAACCATCCCCTTCTCTGAGTAAGACTAATGTGATGTCAAGCACAGTTCCTCGGCTACATGCTTCCATTTTTTCAGTTAACTTTGAGGCATGCCAAAAGAGGGGGGGGACTTCCCCTCTAGGAAGGGTGGAAAGAGGGGGGGAATGAGGGTTGGGGCCCTCTTGTGGTCAAGAGAGCAGCCAAGTGAATGGATGACCCCCTCTATCCCTGCCTCAGGAGGCAAAGAAGGCCTGGAGATGACAGGTGGCAATGATGGCACTACCCCCCCTCCAAAGCATCAAGGGTCCTGTGGTTGCAGTGGCACCCTCTTCCTGGTTGTGGTCTCAGTTAGGAATGCCATGGACATGCAGGGCCAGTGGGCAGGGGGTGGGTGGGCAAGGCCTTTTCCTGCTACCACAGTCTGACACTTCCAAACTGTTTGCCCCTGGAAGGTCTCCTGTGAACTCACTGCAGGGAAACAGGGAATAAGGGAAACCAGAGGAGGAGGAGATGTTTCCTTTTTGTGGATAAAAGTTAGGGTAGTCAGGATTCATTAGAGTGGCAAGAGGACTTTTTGAATGCATGAGATTTTCAGATTTTTCCTGCTCTTGCCATAGTTAAGTCTGTGGAGAGCCTTCTATAGAAGTGTCAATATCCCCCCCCCCCCAATCTATCCACAGCAGTAGCCTTTTGGGATTTCCCTACCATGGCAGAGAGAGTGTGGTTTTTTTCAGTGCTGCTTCTTCTTTTTCTAATTAATTTTTTATTGAGTTTTTACAATAAAATACATGACGTCTGTAGAACAACAATAACAACAACAACAATTAACTACAAGGGCCAAAGTATGTATCTGATCAGTAGTTATTCTGCAGCAGAATAAAAACATTAGTTAGTCTGGCTTGTCAAGGTGTTGAGTGTCTGTCCAAAGATCTATCTGTGAAGTTGGAGGTTGGATCCGGTGGGAGTGATGATTAACATACTCAATAAAGATCATACAGTCTTCTTGAAATGTGTCAGTCCTTTTGTGGCCAATGCAAAACCTCGCTGTAGCAGACAGTTTTTCCATCAACCACATATCCCAAATTCTAGACCACCAGTTCTCAATGGAGAGGTCACCTGATTTCCAACATTTCGCTACTTCTAATCTGGCAGCAGTAATTAGAAAAATTATCAATTTCTTATGTTTCAAGTTAGAATTACTTTTAATATGTATAGAAACCAAAATTGGACAGAAATTTACAGTTTGCTCAGTGATATGTGAAATTTGATAGGGAACTACACACTTGAATTTTCTCACTTTAGGACATTCAATCCACATATGCATATAAGAGTCTCTGGAGAGAATGTTTTAAGCGTTTTAGACAGGGTAACAGGTGTGAGGTGCCACCTATGGATGGTTTTCAAAGTATTCTCCCTCACAGATGCTGAACAGGATTTGTATGGAGGTGAAGACCAAACATGACCCCATGCAGTGTCTGAAATCATAGTTTTCAATTATTCTTGCGCAAATGAGTGCATATATAACAAGAAGGGCCCTCCCTCCATCCACCCTCATCGAGGAAGAAAAGGCAGGCCATCTCCATTGGGCCTAGCCAGAACAAGAAGAAGGGCCCTCCCTCCATCCATCATCATTGAGGGAGAGAAGGCAGGCCAGATCCATTGGACCTAGTCTGGAAAGAAGGGCCCTCCTTCCCTCTTTTAAGGGTTTTTTTTTAATTGTTATCATTGTTATTGCTGTTTAATATGCTTTTAAACTGTATCTTATAATATGCTTTGTTTCTTATATTATGTAAGCCGCCTTGATTGCCTTGGCAAAAGGTGGGGTATAAGAATAAATCTATTATTATTATTATTATTATTATTATTATTATTATTATTATTATGTATTGGCCTTTCCCATACGTGTGTTCCAGGTGATGTTTGTAGATAGTTCCCACCATCCCTTTAGTATGAGAAGGAAAATTAAAACAAAAGTTTTCAAAAAATGAGATTCTCCTGCTGAGGCTAGGTGTGATGCAAAAGAAGCAATTTGGTGTACTTGAAGCCAGGTAATGTTAGTTTGTTGTAGGGAAGTTTTTTGGTGGTGGGCTTTGGTAATCCACCAGAGAACAGATCTAAGGTGCGGTACAGTCCACATCTTCTCAGTAACCTTATTAGTGGGAATTGATCATCTAAAGGGGGTTGCAGACTGCCAGAAATAGTGCAAACTGCCCTGGCTCAGTGCTAGGGAATCATGGGAATTGTATTTTTTTCTGAGACATTGAGCCTTCTCTGTCAGAGAGCTCTGGTGCCACAATAAAATACAGTTCCCATGATTCCCTAACCCTGACCCTAACAGTGGATTCAATTTGCACTATTTTTGACAGTCTGCAACCCCCCTAAATGAGAAAGAGGATGGAAAAAAGGGGTTTAATGGGAGAAGGGTCCGTAGCTAGTATGTGTTTCCATTTATGCCAGATGAGTAGGGAGCTAGGTAACCTACTAATTTTCTGTTTTGAAATTTTAGTATAAAGGCAAGTAAATTTAGAGGACTTCATATTATAAATTCTAGATTTACCCATCTGTTGTCCTTAATTAATTGAATAGTTAGGGTGAAATGTTTGCTTGGACTGATTTCTTTTATTATAGAAAGCTCCTCTAAGTTTTTGACATACAGAGAATGTTACATTAAAAAAAACAAAAATGTAGCTATTTGCTCCAAACATTGCAGATACCTCAGTTGGCTAAAAATATTACATTTTCTTAGTCACTCCAAATACTGCTCTGTCCATCAAATGATTTTCATTTTTCATTATGAATGAAATACTTTCAGTTACTAGACAATTATGCAGTTATGAAACAAAAACATGCATTCTTCATTTATCTCATCTTTAATCATTAATTTTATAATGTGAAATGTGTTTTTGCAGAGGCAGGATGAGATGGATATGCAAAAGAGATCTAGTTGGCTACTTTGAGAACGGAAGGATTTACTAGATAGATCTTCATTAGAGTCACCAATTGTGATTAAAAACTATGCCAGCTTTTATGGTGATTTGTTTTAAAATGTATGGGTATGTATTTCTGTTTCCATCTTCCATGGCTACTGAAAACTGAAAATTCCATCAGTTTGTCACTACTGGTTGTACTTGTTAACATTAGTTTGTTTCAGGCTTGATAGTTACAGTCCCATTCCTGTCCTGTATACTCAAAAGCAAAGAAAAATGTGTGCCAGCTAAGGGCTCCTTTAGATGTCATATTTCTCTATGTCAAGAAAATACCCATATAACCAAATATAATGTGTGAATGGCCTTGGAAGTGAAAATCAACCCAAGGAGCAGTTTACTGTTAATGAAATTGTCCTTTCAGTTTTGCAAGTGCAGATTAGATTAGATTTCAGCCAAGGGTGGGGTTTCACTGCCTAATCACATGTCTAATCAAGGCAATGGAATGTAAGTGATGCTCCCACTTAGCTAAATTGGTTTCACTAAACTGATTTGTTGCTGTTTTGAAATGAATTGTATATGGGTTTTCCCACAACTGTGACAGTCCTGGTATTTAGATTGGAATGCAGTTCCTGGTTCCTATGCTGTGTTCAGGAATCGAAACAAAGGGAGGTTAGAAAACTATATGCACAGGCATATCCTTAGGGGTTTTTTTAGTTATTGTAGGTTGAGCGCTATATAAGCTTCAGTTTGAATTGAACTATAATCCTAAAACTGAATTTTTTTCCCCTGGGAGGTCTTAATGAAGACCAAGTTAGAAGCTTAGTCCTCTTTTTGATTCTATAACAGTTCCATTATATGGAAAGAGTTTTTTTAGCCAACTCCAGAAATTAAATTCTATAACAGTCCCATTATATGGAAAGAGATTTTTTGACCAACTCCAGATTTTTTAGCCAACTCCATTTGAAAGATTGAATGGTATTACAGGTTTTAAAATATTAAATAGAATTATTGTGAACAACTAGGATTTTTTGTTTGCCTTAAAGTTGTTCTGATTTATGACGTCTCCAAGGCAAACCTATCATGGGGTTGACTTGGCAAGATTAGTTCAGAGAAGGTTTGCCGTTGCCCTCCTCTGAGACTGAGAGAATATGACTTGGCCAAGGTCATCCAGCGAGTTTCCATGGCTGAGAGGTGATTTGAACCCTGGTCTCCAGAGCTGTAGTCCAGTGCTCAAACCACTACACCAGCTGGCTCTTAGGATTTTATATGTATGTAATTATAAATATGTGTTCTTTCTAAATTTTAAATTTTAATTACTGTTTACTTCTAGTATAGCTTCTGAAGAAGGCCATTCAGTATCATAAAGGCCAAAACACTTTGGGCTCTTTACAAAACAGCAAGGAACTCCATAATTGTAAAACCCTTTAAATTAATAAAATACAGCCATCAATAAGCACTTGGAAACTTGTTTTTTCTTTTGCTTGTGGGTCCTAATATGTGCTTTCCAGTGCGGGTTTATGATTTTGTTTGAACTAATCACAGTTAGAAACAGGAAGCTGGTTTATTTAGAATCTGAAATAGTCTTCCTTTACATGCAAAGAAGAATGTGGAGAGGTGAGGAAGAAGTGCACATTTCCAAGGCATTCTCTAGCCTCTAACTAATTCTCAGAATGCAAAGTGAATAATTTAATATTTTATTTGAGCTGAGCTGCTCTACAGGATGTACAAATATATAGCACTGTTTAACTGAGAGGGTAAGGTAGGATCTTACTATTCATTCCTTACGCTCTTACTATACCTTATGCTCTTACTATTCATTCCATATCCTGCCGTTTCTGTTGAGTCACTTTCATCCCAGCCCCGCCATTGTTAAGTTTTGCAAAGACAAGATCTAGTTCAGATCTTGTCCTCACAAAACTTAACAATGGTGGAGCTAGGATGAAAGTGACACAACAGAAAAGGCAGGATAAACAGCATCTGAACTAGAGAGACATGTGTTTGAGAATCATGTCTTATCAGGGTTCTAAAGCCTGTGGAAAGCCTGTGTGCATAGAGCAGGCTTCCTTCTTTATCTTGTGATACATGGAGATGGGCAGGGTAGGCTGATTTACTAGACATCCCAACAGAGTGGAGTCTGTCAGTAATATATTACTCCTCTCCTCACATTTCTCACAGGCTTTAAAGCAAAATTTTGTTGTCAATAGTACAGTTGGTTCCTGGAAATGAGTTAATAAACATATATCTTAGCATTTGCAGCAGACTTGGAAACCATGTCTTATGAGGAGAGACTTAAGGATCTGGGTATGTTAAGCCTGGAGAAAAAAAGGTTAAGAGGTGGTATGATAGCCCTGTTTAAATATTTTCTTCCAACTATGATTCTAAGATTCAGTTGCTGCTGAGGAACTGTGCACCTTAATCTCAAGTGTGGTTCTGCACACTTAAGATCAGAGATGAGGAAAGATGAGTTTGGCTTGTACTTTGCTCTCAGATCTTTCTAAAAATTTTAGTAGCTCCCATTAACACCTCTGCTTTCCCCAAATTATCCAGTTGACTCCCCCACAGCCATTCACCCTTCAGTCTTTGTTTCTAGCTTAAAGCCTATGAAGACATTAATCACAGGAAAAATTGTTTCAATTTTTTGCTTAGTCTGTGAGAGCAGCATGTTTTCAGTTGAGTGAAAACACTGTCTAGGATAGCTGCTATAACTGAGAATGGCAACCAGCAAGGCTTGGCATTAGAAGGTTATATGGGAGCAACTAACCTTTTAATACTAAAGCCTGCCCCTGAACTGAGTATCTGTGACTTCATGTTACTTCAGTGCAAAACATAACCATAGAACTTTGCTTTTGTGGGGATAAATATTTATTTATGCTGCGTTTCCATCAGATGGCCTATACCTCGGGATATAGAATTGTGTCCAAGTTCGTAATTCATTGAATGTGTCATTTATTGGGTCCTCTAGGATCGAAATAAAACACAGCACGTTGTCAATTATCTTTTATTAATTTCTGTGTAATATTTCCAGAGACTGATATGTTAATGATAAAAAGAAAAATGGGGGTGGGGGAAATGAAGGAATCCAGCAGTAGCATAAGACTAGCTGGTTTATTTCAGTATGAGCTTTTGTGGATAAATAAAATAAACAACCATCCACTTCTTCAAGTGCATGTATATGTTATGAACATACCGATCAATAGGCTTTTCCTAGAAGGCGAAAACCTTGAATCTGGCTTTATAGGCTGCTCAATGTTTGCCAGTTTCTACACTGGTGTCTACTGTTTGTGAGAGAGAAGACCATGGATGCTCAATTTTGCTATGTTGCTGATACAGTCTCTTTGCATTGGAAAACTCTAGTTCAGAAGTAGGCAACCTTTCCCCTTTAAGGGCCAAGGGACTTCAGCTCCCAGAAGCCTCAGCCATGTTGGCCAATAGTTCCATGTTGGCCAATAGCTCCTGGGATTCTGGGAGCTGAAGTCCCTCGGCCCTTAAAGGGGAAAGATTGCCTACCCCTGCTCTAGTTAGTTACAGCTATCTATTTATCTTTTCATTCAAATGTTATTTTGCCTATCTGGAAGTAATGTCCATATAGCAAATTGTTTGGTGTGTAGCAGTCCTGATTGATCTGTAACTGCTGGGTTAACTGTTCAATTTCATGCAACTCATGGCTAGTATAAATGTTACACCAGGGGTAGGCAACCTTTCCCCTTTAAGGGCCGAGGGACTTCAGCTCCCAGAATCCCAGGAGCTATTGGCCAACATGGGACTATTGGCCAACATGACTGAGGCTTCTGGGAGCTGAAGTTCCTCGGCCCTTAAAGGGGAAAGGTTGCCTACCCCTGTGTTACACCCTCCCTCAAGAAAACATTAAGAAGTATTTCCACAAAGCTGCTATGATTTGTATTATTTTAATGCCAGTAAGCTCCAGACATTTGAGCTACAACTGTTGATACAGAAAACCACTATAGAAAGTATAGGTTTATTTATTTGAAATCACATGTTAATATTAGTAAGATCAAACTAATTTTTGTATGTGAACTTGATATTCTGTTACAATGTAATGTCAGTGACAAGAATGAAGAATCACAAATATTACAGGGGAAATTCTGTATTCATGAATCATTGTCAGATGACTGTTTTAACAGTGGACCTTGGCCCTTTACTCTGCACTCACACAGATAGAATTGCTAACATTAAACAAAGTAACTAAGGAAACATTTATCTAGCCAGAAAATCTTACACACCCTGGGTGCTTTCAGATCTCTGTGCAGATGGCACACATGCCAGAGTAGTATCGTTTTGAACACTGAAACAAATTGAATTTCCAAATATAATTAAATTACTATAGTGGGGTGGCTGCAATCTCAGGGCTTCTACAGAGCATGGCCCAGATCACGGGTAGGCAACCTTTCCCCTTTAAGGGCCGAGGGACTTCAGCTCCCAGAAGCCCCAGCCATGTTGGCCAATAGTCCCATGTTGGCCAATAGCTCCTGGGATTCTGGGAGCTGAAGTCCCTCGGCCCTTAAAGGAGAAAGGTTGCCTACCTCTGCAGATCATGTCTCAACAAATAAGGGGCATGTATGGGGAGAAGGAGCAGTGTTTTCAGATGAGGAATTAATCAGCTGCTGGTCCTTGAAAAGCCACCTGGAGTATGGAAGAATCAGTAGCTGCTGCATAGAGAAAGGAGCCAGGGGAGCATAAGACAGTGGGGGGAAATTTAAAGAGAGAGGGATGCTGGAGAGGAGAGACCAACAAGAGAGCTGGAGCCCAGGGAAAGAGAACAATGAGAAGGAAGCCAGAACTGCTCTGGTGATTTCAAAGGTAAAAGGGAGCCATTATGGCTTAGTGGTTTGAGCATTGGACTATGACTCTGGGGAGCAGGGTTTGAAGCCATGAAACCTACTGAATGACCTTGGGAAAGTCACACTCTGAGTCTCTGAGGATGGCAATGGCAACCCCCCTCTGAAGAAACTTGCCAAGAAAACTGCATGATAGGGGCACCATAAGTCCGAAATGACTTGAACGTACAACAGCAACAAGTGGAGGAAAAGGGCTAGAAAACAGAGGAGACAGTAAAGCCATCCGATGGATTTCCATGGTTGAGTAAGGTCTGCAATAGCAATTTGAGTTGTAGTTAGTTTGCTAAAGATGTCTACAGGTAACACACTTAGAAAATGAAACTTCAAATGGTAGTTAATACTTGTTTTCATTTTAAAACCATCAGGGTTCACTCAGTTTTAGAAAGAAAAGTAATAATTGATGTTGTATACTAATGAAAATATAACCAGTCAGCTCAGAAACTGATTACTATTTAAATGAGCTTTTATTGCAAACAAAACATTAAAATATAGTAATAATAGCATTTTAAAGTACACACCACATTGTATAATCTGATCTGCTTTTCATTGCTGAATTTCCACTTTAATAATCTAATTTTAAATAATGTAAAGAAAATGATAAGATTGCAATCAACATGAAAGCATGCTTCATAGGTTAAAAGAATCTTGAACTTTCCATATGGAGAGATTAAAAACTCTAAAGAAGATTTAAAAGACTTATCTTTGAAGAGGGACTAAATTAAAAATGTGAATGGGGAGAACTGAAGCATATGGTAGTATGGTATAGTTATTGAAGCCACCAAGTATTATCAAGGTAATTGGCTCAACACTGATTTGCAAAATATTAGAAGCTTCATAAGAAAAACAATTACATTCATCTGTTAATATTTTGTGATAGTGAAAGGAATAAATGGATTTAAGCTTCAGTTGACTTTACTGAAGCCATGACAGCATCCAAAAGCATCAAGCCATGACAGTTAAAGTGGTATCAAACTGCATTATTTCTGCAGTGCAGATGCAGTCTTTCACTCCTCTGGATTCCTAGCATCACTACTCTTGATCTTTGGAGCACTTCTTAAACAACATTCCCACTTCTTGACCACAATCACTTCACCAGTACAGGCAGGTAGCATACAGCTGATCAACACTCAACATGAGGTAACATGAGCAGCGCCAGATATTGCAAGTAGCATGAGCAGCACAAGATAGCATGAGACTGTGCCAAGCAGTATGACTGAAACTACATAATATGCAAATCTATGGCAGTACAGTACAGTAATGCCACTGTTTGGGATGTCACCCAGTACAGGAGCAGGCTTTCTGGGGATGGGACCAAAAGGGCTCCCCCCACCTGTCTACCATGCACCATTCTATTCACAATTAGAATAGCATGAGACAGGGAGGTGGGGGTGCGTTGGGCACGCTCTCTTGCTTGGCAGGGAAGTGGAGGGTGCTCAGCTGGGTGTCACCCCTCTTCTGGGTTGTCCCTCACCTCCTAGTGATGTTACTGCAGTAGGACCCTATTTAATGGAAGTTTGTAGTACACGATTTCAGTTGTGCACAACTGAAAAAAAAAAGTGTTATCTTTAGACATTTGTAGGTCTTCCAGTGCAGACCTGTGGTCAGCTTCAGGCAGAAACATACCATAGAATTGCTCTGGCAGATATAGAAAATGACAGTAGAGAACACTTCATTGTTTCTTTCGGGTAAGATACAAGAGGAATCTCTTCCAAATTATACAGGAAAATCATATTACGCAAAGAGTTCTGGAAGAGATTCCTCTTGTAAAATGCAGACTATTTTCATGGCACAGATTATCATATGCATGAAGTGCTTTCTATAATTCAGGTATATATGGAGTGCTAATAGGTGAGAGTACGATTATAGTTGTTGATATATGCCTTCAAGTTGTTGCCGATTCTCCAGAGTTATAGTCCAGTGCTCAGATTATACATCATGCTGGCTCTCTGGGATTATAGACAGATGGAAATTAAATGAAGAAAGTTCTGACAGCATAATCACATTAACACTCTTTGTCTTGTCTCTCTTATATCTCTCTTTGAAATTTCTTTGCTCTACAACAACATGATCAGTGACAGAGTGCCCCAGGGTCTGGATAGTTCTTTCACTATTTTTTCATATTGCCATTTCTCTCTTCATGTATTATTTTGTGTGGAGGTTGGCCTGTTTGGCTTATGTAGAAAGTAGAAGAGCATTATTGACAGGCTATGTTATGTTACATTGGGAGGTGGACAAGTCAGTGAACTGCTAATGTTATTGTTGGCATGATTAGGTCCTGTAATGCTGTGAACAGAGTAGGTCTGAAGACAGAATTGCACCTGGGTTTATAGTACAGCTGGTTCCTTTGTTTGTTGCTAATAAGTAGTTCTTTAAGATGGTGAACCTTGTCTGTCAATAAGCATGTCTTTACTATCCAAGACCTCTGAAAGGGAAGTGTTTATTAATCAGGATGAGGTTTAGTTCACCAATTTTGCATTTCTTTTGTTTCATTTGGCAGCTGTAGCTTTTAGCATAAGTGGTATTCTGTCGTTTCCTCTTCCAAGTCTCTCCTGTGGGTACCTGTTTTGCATTGAAGATTCCCCCCCCTCACTTCATTGTGTGGGTACTGTAGTTTGAATAATGTAAATCCTTAAATTGTGAATCTCAGCACAGTAAGCTGTGATATGCAAGTGATATGTAGGTATGTGGTTGTAGACAATGGATTTTGTGATGGATTCGGGGTGGAACCTGGAAGTATATAAGTATATTGGTTTGTAGGTTTTCAGTACGTGTGGTGCTCCTGTATCCATTGGATAGTGAATCATAGAGATGGAGGAGACCACAAGGGCCATCCAGTCCAACCCCCTGCCATGCAGGTACTCCCAATCAAAGCATCCCTGACAGATGGCCATCCAGCCTCTGCTTAAAGACCTCCAAGGAAGGAGACCACCACACTCTGAGGAACAGTAACACCCAGAAAGTGAATCTTTTCTGTGGTTTGGTTTAGGCTAAAATTGATGGTGGTCTTATTGATGTCCTGATAGTATTTCTCAAGTGATTCATGCCCATGAGTTGAGATGATAAAGATGTATTTAAGTATGATTCAAATATAGGAGATGCTTCATGGGACAGAAGTTGAGAAAGTGTTTTTCCAGGTCAGCCATGAATATGTTAGCATACTGTGAGGCCACAGAAGTACCCATGACAATACTATTGATACAGATTATCTTCATAGTTGAAGTAATGGTGGATAGCACTAATAATAATAATAATAATAATAATAATAATAATAATAATAATTTGTTTATATCCCACCTCTCTGTAAAAACTGAGGCGGCTTACAAGATGAAACAAACAATCCCTTCCCCCAATAGCCCACCCCCCCTTAAAATGCAATTAAACAAACAAAATATAAAAACATAATTAAAATTAAAAATAATAAATAATTTAAAATGGCTAAATGAAAATCAGGGACAGGCTTAATTGTTTTCAGTGGCCTACTTACTGTTTTCAGTGGCCTACCTATGCAATAAAGGCCTGCCGGAAGAGATCCGTCTTAACAGCTTTTAAAAAGCTGTTTAGGGTGGTCAAATGACAGATCTCATCTGACAGGCCATTCCAAAGTCTGGGAGCAATAGCTGAAAAGGTCCTTTGGGCAGTTGCAGATAATCTAATTTTTATAGGTTGCAATAAATTCTTCCCAGAGGACCTTAGTGCATGGGGTGGATTATAGAGAAGGAGGTGGTCCCGAAGGTACTTTGGACCCAAGCCATTTAGGGCTTTAAAGGTAATAACCAACACATTGTACTGTGCCTGGAAACTGATAGGCAACCAGTGAAGCGATCTTAGGATAGGTGTTATATGATCTCTCCTGCTTTTACCTGAGACCAGCCTGGTTGCCATATTCTGTACCAATTGAAGTTTCCAAACTAGGCACAAGGGTAGCCTCATGTAGAGTGCATTGCAGAAATCGAGACAAGAAGTTACCAGCGCATGTATCACGGTTTCGAGGTCCCTAACCTCCAGGAAAGGGCGGAGTTGGTGTATGACCTGATTTGTCATCTGAAGTGACAGATCTAGGAGCACCCCCAGACTGCGAACACAATCCTTTGAGGAGAGTGAGACCCCATCTAGGACTGGGGATTGTATCCCATACCTGGGTTCGAAGCCGTTACTGTTAGTACCTCTGTTTTGTCTGGATTCAGTTTCAATCTG
>CM034701.1:110371096-110382110 GCA_020142125.1 Phrynosoma platyrhinos | reverse complement strand
GACTGGCCTATGTCCAGAGGGTCAAGGGAAGGTTTTTTTCAGAAGCGGCTTAACCACCGCTTCTTTCAAAGAAGATGGAACATGACCTTCCCCAAGGGATGCATTGATGATGCCCCTCAGGAACATCCTCAAGATATCTCCCCCCTGGACGGCCAGCCATGAAGGGCAAGGGTCCAGAGGGCAGTTGTCTTCCTCACTCTACCAAGGAGTTTGTCCATGTCATCAGTACTCACTGGTTGAAACTGATCCAGTATAATCTCATAAGCGGAGTTGCTGGATACCTTATCTGTCAATGCTACTATAACACCGGCGTCCAAGTCGGCTCTTATCTGCAAAGAAGTTGTTAAACGTGTCACAGCAGGCCGTTGTCAGGTTAAGTAATGGGTTCTGCACAGGTGGAACCTGTGCCAGTTCCCTTACCACTCTAAACAGCTCTGCTGGACGGGACTCTGCAGACGCAATATGTACAAAGAAGAAAGATTTCTTCGCTGCACGTATTGCCCCTCTATAGGAGCAAAGAAATTTCCTATGACGAGTTCTATCAGATAAGAGTTGAGTTTTCTGCCAGACATACTCTAGTCATTGTCCAATCTTTCATCTTCATGAGTTCTTCTGTATACCATGGTTGACGATTAGAAGCAGGTTGGAAAGGATGCTTGGGAGCAATCGTGTCAATAGCCGTGGCAAGATCGGTATTCCAGGTATTAACCAAAGCTTTGACAGAATCACCGGCATTACCAACCATTAAACCCTCAGAGGCTTTCTGGAATCCATCATCATCTGGAGGGAGAGAAGGCAGGCCGGCTCCATCGGGCCTAGCCTGAAAAGAAGGCCCTCCCTCCATCCACCATCATCAGGAGGGAAAGAAGGCAGAATGCATGCTGTTTTAATCTTATTATGTTTATTTTAATATTGTATTTATTCTTTTAAGGAGGGGTATTGTATTACTGTTATTGTTGTAATACATGTTTTTAATCTGTATCTTATATTTGTAAGCTGCCTTGATTGCTTAAGCAAAAGGTGGGATATAAGAAATAAATTATTATTATCCAGTTGGTTCCATTAGCCTTTGAGGGTGGACCATTCTAATGGGTCCTCTACCCCTGACAGGATGGGCAGTGGTACTAAGTTCAGCCTTGATCAGGAAATGATCTGTCCATGACAATGTGGAGGTTTTTATTACTTCCGTCCACAGATATTCCTGTTCCGTTCTGAAGACCGCATCAAGGGTATGGCCCGCACAGTGAGTGGGCCTGATAACCAATTGAGACAGGCCCACGTTTGTCATGGACTCCATGAACTCCCGAGCAAGGTAAGGTTCTGTGGAATGGTTGGTGCTCTCCAATCCATTCTGGGAAACAGAGTAAATTGAAGGCGGGATAGCTTTCGGACATCGATCCCGCCTTTCTTTGTAACCCTGTTCCTGCCATACCTTCCTTTCCCCCACACAACCTGGATTTTTGCTCCTAGATCACAACCGGCGACAGATGCCTGACCCTTATACACACAGTCCTCCAAGTCCCCTCAAGTTGCTGCTGCGCATTACCTGAAAATGCTGTGACATTCAATGCTATTAATCACTGTAGAAAATATGGCTGCTTTCTGAATTTGGAGTTCTAATCTATCTTGTTTACTTGTCAGATTATGAAAGTAATTGTCTTAAACTAGTTGACTCATACAGTTTTCATAAATGACATGTCAAATTCATTTGGCTTATAGAAGCCTGAGAATGGGAATGGAAGATCAAGTAATTTTTCATTATTTGGTAGCTGCTTTTATGAAGACATAAGTCATTCTGTATCTTTCAGAGATTTGTTGTTGAAAACAAGATCTTTTTAGAAAACAGAATTCTGTTTAGCTTTAAACAATTTCTCATTATCAGTATGAAAAGCTTTTCAAACAATCCCAAAATACTTGTGAATCACATTAATAAATCATAGTGACAACACAGAAGGAAGCATTTAAATCTTTGTATTAGTGAGATTATTAAGAATTTTCCAATTGGGTGTCAAATTACACAGATAAAAATACAGTATTATGAGGGGAATGCTGTTTGGTGCACAGCAGTGTAAAAATCTAACAATTAAAACTTAAAGGTCTACTACATACGGATCTCAAGAAAAATTACTTTTCTGTTGTTAATGGGAGATGAAATTTTATTACCTATCTTTTATTGCTCTTTGTCACTTGTCCTCCTATGGCCAATAATGAGAAAGGTCTCTGCCTGCATTGAAATCCCCAAATACCATTTTAACTGACAATATATCAGACAGAGTGTAGGCCCGTGATTCTGACATCGTCACCATTTCCCCCCTGTATGATTTTTAACATTTTTGCCTGATGATGAAGCCAGTGAAACTTTGGAAGCTTACATAATGTATTTTATGCTTTGGCATTGGCCCAAAAAAGGTATTGCCGCATGCAAATTTTGTATCGTGTTGTATTTTACACCTTGTGTATACACTTGATGCAAGTGTGAATTACTGTTTTTGCTGCTTAGTGTCAGAATAAGTCTTAGAAAAAGTCAAAGGGTATTGTACTATGTGCACATCTTTCTCTGTTTAGTGGAAACCCTTTCAGATAGTATGCTTAGAGGTTTCAATTTAGTATTATTCATGTTTTTCTGTTTTGTATAAATCGGGGTCACTTAATATTTTGTCTTTTTTTCTTCATTGCTCCATTCTGGAGAAACCTTATTGCAACATGGTACCAAAGGTAGTGAGGTGCAGTGAACTGTAGCCTGCAATAATATCCAGGAAATAATCTTGCAAATTAGGCCACAGATGTAACTAGTTCACTTGTCTAAAATCTGCCTTGAATCCCATTTTAGGAGAAAGGTGGGATATAAATCCAATAAATACACTTGTCCCTCCACCTTTGTGGCTTTGACTTTGGTGGATTTGATTATTCACAGATTTTATTAAAATGCTCTCTCTAGGAATATCTAGGTCCTCTAGTGCAACTCTATGGACAACTTTAACCAAAAGTTAATTGTTTCTCATTATGTCTTCTCAAGCCAATTTGTTTATGAGATCACAGATTTCTAACAGTGTGAAACTATAGCCTCCTTTAAATTTTGAACCAATAGTTTCATTACCTCTTTCAAAGGCAACATTTGAAACATTTTTGGTGGCCTTTAGGATTCACATAGCATGTTCCTATAATTTAAAATATTTTTCCAATCATATTTTCTGGTACAGTGTATCTGCACCACCTAATTCAGTGTCTGATTTCATATCTACCACATGAGTATAAACCTCACATTGAAGATAACTAGTTTCAACAAATCAATAAATAAGCATTTGTTGTTTTTGATTCATTTAATCAAAACCTCTCCAACACACCGTTATTACTTTGTTGCCCAAAGACTATCTTATGACATGTCTTCTATAGCATAGCTAAAGATAACTATAGATGGAAATGCTCATGGTAGAACTTTTAACTTTGCTTTACAAGATGTTCCAGCAGCAGTGGTTTTTCTGCTGACCCAGTTTTTGTTTATGCCAAAGCTTGTCTTCATCTATCTTCATCTTCTTCATCTATTACATAAGTAAAATCTTATGCACTCATACCATCTATTATGTCAGCTGCTTCCCATATTAATTTTCAACAGTTTATCCTTGCAATAACAGTTGTCTTAGTGTGTGCAGTTTGGCTAACAATACTATTTTTGATCAAACAAAATTTGTGTTTCTTTTCAGTGAACAGATTTAAGTGCACTTCCAAATCCTTCTTCATAATATGTTTTTTCCCCAGTATAACATGATTTACTGTAAAAATCTTAATATATATATAAATTAAAGAACAGTATAACTGCATTCTGTGAACTCCAAAACATATATTGAGACAGCAGAATGATGTTTCTAGTGTTCCATAAGCCAAAATTGGTATAGTAATGATTTTAGAGCAGCTGTTTGAAAGATCTAGGTCAGTGGTTCTCAAACAGTGGGGTAGGATCCCTGGGAGGGGGAGCAAGAGTGACTCAAGGGAGAGGTGTGTGAGACTTGGAGGCCATGATCCCTCCTCCTTTTCCCAAACCTTTTACGTTTAAAATGTACATATGTTTTGAGTTAAATACTGAATTTGTTTAAATAAATCTGTTCTATTTTGAATTGTGTTATTTACTTATAAAATGTTAAAATAAGAATAGATATGAATAGAAATAAAAATATCCACACTAAAAAGGAAAAGAAAATACACACACCAAACATCAAGTGTGGCCTGCGTGTTGTCTTCATATAGATGTAAAAGAGGTCACAAGGATAAAAAGTTTGAGAACCACTGATCTAGGAAATAATTATCAAATCACCAAAACTATTAATGCTGCCTGTAAAAATTTTTCTGGTTCTCTGATACATATAGTAGATGGTTTTGTTGATACCAGAACAGAATAAAAACTTTTACCAGACATCATTATGTGGGACTAGGTTATAACTGGTAAATTATACTGTGGTTGTACTGAAAGAGTAATAACATGTGGATTGCAGAAACATCTTGATGTGGTTTTGAGGAGATAGTGTTGAGTTAAATTATATTTAGTATTTTCAGTGATAGTAGTACAGGTACTAGCCAATATACTTATCAGATTTATGAGAGTAGAATCAGTGGCAGCAATGATGAATTGTTTTGAGGGTGACAAATGAATTAAGTGAACTGGAATTAGATTCAGATCTTCATGAATTGAGGATACAGCCTGGTAACTGACAATAGGATTTTTCTGTGGGATTTTGTACTTATACATCTTAAATAAAATTTATTTCTATTTTGAGGATTCATTGGAACTTTGCAGATTTGTTAGTAATATTCCAGTAGAAAAAGGTGTTATTTGAGGTAATAGATTCTCTGTGTGTTTACTTTGTATTGCTGCTTTAGAAACAGATTGAACAATAGCATATGCATAGCACGAGCAATTAGATGTCTCTTATGAAATATTTTTGGAATACAATGGTATCACTTCTGGGTTATGTTCCAAGGTTAAGAGTTTTATCTTTGTGGAATGTGACACAGTCCTTGCTGAATGCTCTTCAGCATCTCATATTGGCGTGTGTAAGTGCAAAACTGAGTATTAGTTTCTGAAATAATATGTGAAGGAGAAGGAACATTAAAAAACAGTTTTATATTAATGCAAGTAACTTAAGTAAAAACATGCACTGGTACATTATTAATGTGGTTGCTCAGGACAAAGTATTCTTCATCTGTGTTTCTATTTTCATGTTTTAATATATAGTTTTCACAGTTAATGTTATTTTTCTTTCAATAGTCATCAGTGTCATTTTTCATTAAATAGTATAAATACATTATTCTTATCTTGATAAATATATTTATAAAAGAGATTGCTGTTGTTGTGTTCAATGTTCAAGTCGTTTCTGATTCATCTCTAAGGTGAACCTATTACAGGGTTTTCTTGGCAAGATTTATTTGGAGGGGGTTGGCCTTTGTCTTCCTTTGAGATTGAGAGAAAGTGACTTGCCCAAGGTCATCCAGTGAGTTTCCATGGCTGAGCAGGGATTAAAATCCTGTTCTCACATAGTCATAGTCCAACTGTGGTGCTAAGAAAATGTTTCATATACTTGAAACCCCCTTTTCACAGACATGTAAAAATGTTGAGATTTCTCTAATTTATTGTTCTCTTTTTGTTGAAGGCGATTATATGCTGCACTTTTGAAAACAGTGGCTAAACAGAATTACAATATCTATATTATCTATCTATCTATAATGTATCTATAATCTATCTATGATTGAAAATATTTTTAAAATGCAATTTATATGCACAGTTTTAAAAGGTATAAATGTTTAAAATTATTTTCATGAAATTGACTAGGCAAAAAAAATGCTCAAAATGGTACTAAGTCATAATTAAATCACTGAAAGATACATAAAATTTAACATATGTAATATGTATCATATTATTGTTCAATTCTGTGAATTTCTGAAGTACTTTATTTATATCCCAGTTTTCTTTCAAGGAGTTTCTAGTGAAACACATAATGCTACTCATTTTCTGTCATAACAATCATATGATATGCATTAACTCCAGTGTCACATCCAGTTTTTCACTCCAGTTCTTGGTCAAGATATCCTTATCATGCAGGGAGTGATAATCTTTTCTGGCCCAAGGGTTGAATTGCCTTGGTAAGAACCTGTGTTAGGCCATGTGCTAGTAGTGGTCAGAGCCCAAAGAGAGAGGGGCTAAAAGCAAAGTGGTTAGGACCTTCTTCTCTCAGAATGCATGTTGTAGTAACACATATTCACACACCCTCCCATTCCTGCATGTTATTGTGCTGCATTGACACATGCCCAGCCCACCTTGAACCTGGGTTTTCATGGACCTATCTCTACATAAAATTATGTTGGACCTAGAACAGTATTTGGTCCATCAAAAATTTATATTTTGGGTGTATTGAATATCATATGACTTTTTTTAAAGCAATGTTCTACTTCAAGTAAATGTTGGTGATGTAATACTAAAGATTCTTCTTTGTGGAATATGATGTGGGTGTGTTTAGGGGTATTTGGTTGGATGTGTTACCATGTATTCATTTTATATTAGAAAAATCTTTAGTATTTAGAATTTCACACATTCATTCAAACTATATTCCTGTGACCTGGACTTCATCTGCATTGCAGAAATAATCCACATTGACACCACTTTAACTGCCATAGCTCAAGGCTATAGAATTCTTAGAGTGGTAGTTTGTTGTGGGAATTGTTTTTCTGAGAATGGTAGTTGTCTTTTTGTGACAGTCAACGTATACAGATCCCAACAACACTGCCCCTCAGTTAGATTCAATGGCTGCATCTGCACTTCAGAAATAATATGGCTTGACTCCACTCTCATGCCACAACAAACGACTATTCCCAGAATTCCACAGCCTTCAGCCATGGCAATTAAAGTGGTGTCAAACTGGATTATTTTTGCAGTGCAGATACAGCCATGGAGTCTAATTGAGGGGAAATGTTGCTGGAACCTGTGTACTTTGACTGTTGCCAAAAAAACCCCCACAATCCAAGGTTGGAAAGATAAATATTCACTATCTGTCTTTCAGTGGTCAGAAGCTCTTGCTGCTTTATTTCTTCATGAATATTTATTTTATGGATGCCAACTCCAAAAAAATAATTTTTTAGAAATATTGGCAGCTTGTATCAATGTATATGCTTGATGCACATTCATATCTTGTATACTTCCATTTCTCTTTTTCTTTCTTCCCTCTTCCCCTGCTTTCCTGTCTGGTTCTTTTGTTTGTTGTAATTCTTTTAAAATCCAATTTTAAAAGAACACATTAATCATGACATGAAGCTACCCAAATATCACTAAGGACTCAAAATGCACAATAATGTCCCATACATTTGTGACTCTCTTGTTTTTCCATCTTCTTCTCATGATATAACTAAAAGACCTAATAACTAGAAGTTGTATGCTTACAGCCATCCTGTTTTAAAAAATAGGAGCAGAGATTGTCCTTGTAATGGGTCAAAAATGAATGTTGGTAAACAAGAGATAAACACAGTTGTTGTCTAGAAGTGAGCGGGTAATAGTGTAGACTTGGTGAAGCCAGAACAGAGATAGGGATCCCAGAGGACTCAAAAGAAGGGATGGAAAGAAAAGAGATTGTATCTAGTCATCTAAGAGGTTCATTCACCCAATCCATCTCTGTCTGGACCCATATTTCCATAAATATTCCCATCATTCTGTCATAAGTTTGGAATTTTCTTATAGTATCTGTTTTCATAATGCAGCATTGATGCAGAAATGCTATAAAAAATCTCAGCCTACATCTAATTTTATAGAAAAGTTATTGCAGAGCATTTTGATTGAGTGGATTTGTGTTAAAGTCTTCAAAATAATCAAACCAGTTTTAAATTCAGGCCAGTAGATGTATCATCTATACAACTGGGAAATAGTATGTGTATTTTAAAATGCTCAAAATGTTGCCTTTATTTTATTTTTAAGGGTTAATATTTTAGACTTTGTTTTATTTGAGATTTATTTTTCCCTGGGCTGAACATGACCTTCATTCTGTTCTTGCAGGTTGAAGCCAAGCAGTAGCTGTTCTTCAGATACTTTATCAGGAATGTTTCAGATTGTTTGTGGAAGTGATGGTAATTGAATGTCGGCCAGCAGTTTCCTTGCCTTAATAAGGAAAGCTAAATTTGGAATCTCTCTTGTTATCACTCCAGGAGCTATTATAAGCTATATCAGTTCCCTTTACAACATCTCAATGAGGGTCTTTAAATGAGATAAAATGGAAAGATTTGTTGACATCTATGTATTAATATTTATAAAATATTTAAAGTGTTCCACTACAAGCCTCATAGTGTAAATAGTAGGAAAATATATGTGACTTTATGGAAGGCCACCACTAATCTGTGAATCTAGTTCAGTTAGCTTGGACGTAATATTTGTCCACTCCAGTCACTGCCAGCCAGTTTCCATTGCTGCCTCTTTCAGGCTTCAATTATAAATAAATAACTAAAGGCATTTAATGTTTAGCTAAACGCCCACTTCCAAATTTCATCATCTTCCTCAGTTTTGTCTAGTCTATCATGATAAGAAAAACATAAATCAAAAGACTTCCTAACAATTTAGTGATAACTAGCTAAATGATCAAATAAACCTTGGCAGTACACAGGGAATTCTATTTTTTCCTTCCTGATATGAAAGGCATTGTTCACACTCAGTCCTTGCCTAAAAATAGAAGATACGTTCTTCTTCAGTAGTCTTTATGGCCCTTGCATCTGAGCTTATGCTCAGACAGAATTTATGTTGGAACATTCTAGAGCTGAACTTTTAGGTGGACAGTGCTCTTCTCCCCCCTTCCCCTAAAAGTGCACACGGCCTGATGTCCTAGAATTCTATGACAAAAGTTATGGCTTATGGGCTGTTGTTCAGTTTCCTTCATTTGTCACTCCAGTTTGTCTGAAACATTGTCTTCTTCCTGCATTACACAGGAACCAAATTAAGACCAAGCCTGGCACCAGAGACATTGCCATTAAAAGGGCCCAGACTAGATTAGGGGTGATCTATACCTGTAAAAGCAAAACTTACAGTGTTGAAGGGAAGTGCTGTAATATTGGAGCTTCCTCCTCCAACCTGAAACTGGGCAAATCCCTGAAACTGGCACTCCAGAAAGGGCAAGCAAAGAAGAGACCAAGCTGAGATACAGAGCTTGTATTGAATAAAGAAAAAGAAAAACACAAACTTAATTCTAAGAAAATATTACTGTAATGTCCAACTCAGTCAGATGCCTCAGTATTGAAGGCTGTCTTGACATCACTGATCTTGTTTTCAGTGGTGGACTTGACTTTGCAGAAGATGCTTCTCGTTGTTAACATTCTTGGCATTGAGAAACAATGAGTGCAAGAGGTGCCATTAATAGATCCTTTCGGGATAGATTCAGCCTTGATACCAACACACTGACACTGGAAGCCAGATTGCTAACTTAGTACCACACATTCCTGTGGGGGAATCAAATTTAGTAGCACATCACTGGGATGACTAGTTTAGTTTAGATGACATAAGAAACACAGGGCCTTTGCAGACTGCCAAAAATAGTGCAAATTGAGTCCACTTTAACTGCCCTGACTCAGTGCTAGGGAATCATGGGAACTGTAGTTTATTGTGGCACCAGAGATCTCTGACAGAGAAGGCTCAATGTCTTAGAAAAAAATACAATTCCCATGATTACCTAGCACTGAGCCGGGGCAATTAAAGTGGACTCAATTTACACTATTTCTTGCAGTCTGCAAAGGGCTTTAGTCACAAAATCTGCTACAAGATTCTGTCCAAGTGTCTGTGTGTAGAACATTACAGCCTCAACTGGCTGTACCACAGTCTTCATTGCTTCATGCAGTTCCAAATGTGCCTTTCTCTATACCAGTGCTAGTTCAGGCCATCAGTCCACCTGCTGTAGAGGTCAGTATCCTAACATCTTCATGTCTGAAGAAAAAGGCATTTATAGAAGTGTCAGACTGTCCAGAGTACAATTTAGAATTTTCTTCCCCACAATCACCTTATCTACCCACTTTCTCATCCAGTTCATGAAGTGGGTGACAATGATCCTGTTTCCCCTACAGAAGACCTATAACAATATATAGATCATATACATCACATGGCAAAGTCTTTGAGATTGGAAATTAAGTTTCAACTACTTGCAGTGCTAGACCTCCTTTTCCTGATGTCAGACTGTCCAGAGATCTACCCTGGTAATGCTATCACCCTGGTAATCTACCCTGGTAATGCTATCACTTGTGCCAATGTCTGAATTAATTAAACAATCCTGAACAAGGCATTCATCTACACTAGTAGCATTATGCAAGGTGCAACCAGAAGGGTGGGTTTCCTGTTTGTACACCTAACATCAAAAATGCCACTCAGTCAAATGATAGAGAAGGTAGACGCATGGGCACAATGGGAAGACATTTTTACTCTTATTCTGCATTAGGCATAAAGGTAGTGAATTACCAGGTCTGTATGTCAGGGTGCCAACAATTTCTTTAGGGGAAGATGGTGGCTTTCATCTTCTGTTTTCTTGAAGGTCATATCAATGTAGCTCATCTATTCCAGCAGGAAGCACATTGCTTGGCAGCTCAAAAAATTAGAGAAACCCACCATACAGTGATGTTGAAGTTAAAACAATAGTGGCATCAATCAACTTATGGCATTGTACAGCAGGTATCTTGGAAGATACCAGATACATACTTGAGGACCTCCCATTTGACATGAAAGTCTTTTTAATGCCAAAAGATGTGACACCATGGATAATTTGTATAAGGCGAGGTCCATTGAGGGGAAAAAGGATTTTGTGTGCATGCCTGGTCCCAGTGACTTCAAAACCAATACTGGAGAAGCAGTCCAGGTCTTCTGCACAATTTCCCAATCAGTATTCACACTCTTCATCTCAACAAATGGGCAATTTAAACAAACTCACTACTGTTCATCTTCCAAAAATCTGGAGGAAGCTCCAAACACCATCTTTCACCACTCCTATGATGTATCACACCATCTAAGATGCTC
>CM034701.1:110341642-110353828 GCA_020142125.1 Phrynosoma platyrhinos | reverse complement strand
GGAGATACAACAAATATCAAAAGAACAAAAAGAGATGAAAGGAAATGGACCTGGAAGAATTAAACTTCAAAGATCCTTTTCATCTCCCAGCAATGCTCCAGAATGGGACAGGCCGGTCAAGCCCTCATGGCTGCAGCTGTAGTTGTGGATCCAGAGTCATCCCTGGACACGACGGAGTCGGAGGACAATGCAGGGCTGGCAGAAAACTTCAACGGCTGGCCTTGTGTAGCAGCGGGATGCCAGCCGTAAGATCACAGCAATGTACCATGAGGGTGAGTGGTGGGGTTCTGTTATACATCCTGGATGTGAAGGTGGAAGATTGGAGTGAGAACAGGAGCATGAACTTAGTGGCTGCTTATTGATCCGGGGAGCACACAGTGCTTCATCAACCCACTGTAGCAAGGCAAATGGGACTGAACATTTGAGGCACCCCATCAGCTTTCACCAGATGGACCAAACTCAGTGGGGGAAGGAGTTGCCAGTGAGGAAACCGAAACCATCTGGCTAGGACTAGCGGATCATTGGGAGAAGATCTGGTTGGTACTAGGTCACATTTTGGAGTACCAAGAAATCGTAGGCATAGACTGGTTGCACTTTTATGACTCAGGGCTCCAGGGGGGTACAGGAGAACTGATTTTTGATGATCCTGGATGCAAAGCGCACACCAGAGACACCAGAGCAAGAGTGGGTGAGTGTGCAGTGGTGACATTGGGGCAGCTGACTCAGCACTAGAGGGTGGGAAGCACAGTCGCAGAGGACTCACCAGGCTATCCTCTGGAATATAGATACTTGGCAGTGGTGTTTGAGGAAAAGGAGTGCTACCAACTCCTGTCCCATTGGGAAACAGACTGCACAATCAAACTGATACTGGGGGCAGAATCCCCCAAATCCTGTATAGTAGCTATACTCCATGATACCACTGTAGATGAAAACCTTAAAGGACTTTGTGGAAAAGAACTTGGCTAGGGGCTTCATCTACCTGTCCACCTCTATGTATGAGGCCCCAGTGTTCTTCCGGGAGAAGAAAGATGATTCACTATGCCTGGTAATTGACTACAGAAACCTTAATGGGATTTGCAGTACTAACAAATACCCAATTCCTCTGATGAAGGACATGCTGGGCTGGCTAGCCACCGGCCGGATCTTTAGCAAACTGGATTTGAGAGATGCCTACTTTCTGGTGTGCATATGAGAAGGGGACAAATATAAGACTGCATTTAATTGCCCCTTGGGGAATTTTGAATATCTCACTATTCCTTTTGGGCTATTGGGTGCACTCATCTTTATGAGACTCATGAATGAAGTTTTACATGACTTGTTGTTTGAGGGAGTCCTAGCTTACCTGGATGATGTCCTAATTTATTCCCAAGACTTATATCCCCATATAAAGCTAGTGAGGGAGGTCCTGAAGTGCCTCCATATGTGAAACTGGCTAAATGTGAATTTCAAACAGACAAGTTGGACTTTCTGGGATGCCGAGAATCCACTCAGGGAATAAGAATGGATCCAGCCAAAATGCAAATGATCCTGGAATGGGTCCCCCTGAGACGCGAAAACAGGTGCAGAGGTTTTTGGGCTTTGCCAGCTTTTACAGACAGTTCATCCCGAATTTTGCTCAACTGGCATTGCCCATCACTGATCTACTAAAAACCAAGATTCATTCTGGGGAACCCAATGTGGAACCCAAGCCATCCACCAAGGTGTGGTGGACTATGGACTGTCAAGCAGCTTTTGAACAGCTGAAATAACTCTTTTGCTCTCAGCCTATTTTAAAACACCCCGATCCAGACCAGCCCTTTGTTCTGCAAACCGATGCTAGTGATATTGCGTTGGGTGCTGTATTAATGCAAAAAGACTCAGAAGGGAGGCTAAGACCATGCACTTATTTATCCAAAAAGTTTCAGGGAGCTCAACTAAATTGGTGTACTTGGGGGAAAGAAGCAGCAGCCATCAGAGAGGACTGTAAAGTTGGCGCCATTTCCTGGAAGGGGCCAGCCACCCCTTTGAGATTTGGATCATCGCAATTAAGAAGCCTTGAAAGCTCCGAAAAAACTAAGCCCAAAGCAGAGTCGGTGGGCTAAAGAATTCTATTGCTTCAGATTCAAGCTAAAAGCTTCCTGAAAAAAAGAAAATGCTTGCGGATGCTTTATTCAGATTGCCTGAACATGAAAGCCAGAGAGAAACGCTAGAAGATTTATTATTTATTATTAGCAGATTTATTCATTGAATATATATACAAAGACCATGGGCCTCCGGATAAGATTGTGAGCACTCGAAGCGGACAATTTACTTTGAAATTCTGAAAAAAATTTGCAGGAGAAATTAGGAGTCAAAAGGGCCATGAGTACATCTCATCACCCCCAATTGGATGGGCAGTCAGAGAAAAATAATTGTTGTTTGGAGCAATATATTTGATGCTTTTGCAATTATTTGCAGGACAAGTGGTTTGACTTACTGCCTCATGCTGAAGTTGCTTTCAATGGGATGGTTCACCAAAGTACCAGACATTCACCCTTTGAGGTCATTAATGGCTATGAACCAAAAACTTTGCTGGCTCTGACCATGGAACCTACGGATCCGGTGCCATTCTCCCCATGAATTACAAAAATGAAAGATGCATGGCCTTACATTGTGGCAGCACTAAATGAGGCCAAACAGACCTACAAGAAGTTTGCAGATTGAAAGAGGGATAGAAAATGGGAGCTGAGACTTGGGAGCAGAGTTTACCTGTCCACCAAGCATTTGAATACTCAGCAACCTTCCAAAAAAATGGGTCTAAAGTTTGTGGGACCTTTTGTGGTAAAACGAATCATCAATAAAGTGACAGCTGAGTTGGATCTACCAAAAACCTACAGACACTTAACATCCTGTGTTACATTTCAATTTGCTAAAGCCAGCGCTGGAAGAGGATCCTTGGAATGCAGAGCCTGAAACTCTTCCTCCATTAGTGGTGGGAGGGGAACAATACTCTGAGGTGGCTAAGATTTTGGATTCCAGATGGCACAGGAAAAAGTTACAATATTTGGTCAGCTGGTGACACTTATCGGACTCACATAATGAATGGGTCTACGCCAGACATGTAGATGCCCCAGACTTGGTCCAACAGTTTCATGAACAATATCTGGACAAGCCAGGAGGGGATCGATATGTGTAATAAGTAGTATAAAATGTTTCAGGGGTGGAAGAGTGTCAGGATTCTATGTTTCTCATAAGAATCTGACCACCAAAGGGTGATCATGGGGGGGGGGTATCAAAGGAAATGGCAGATGGGCATTGCAAATAGTAGATGGGACATTGAGGAAGGTTTTTGACTGGGATGAGAGTTTACCTTCCTATCCCAGGAGACAAAATGAAATAGACTTGCAAAAGCAATAGTGAATTTACACTTAAAGGTGTTTTACTGGTTCTTCAAGTTTCTTGCTACCAAGCATGACAGTATGCATCAGATTTTCAGCATTCTTGAAACCTGGGAAAATCTAATGCAACTCAAACTGCAGGACAAATTCCATAGAGGAGCCCCTTGTCACCTCATCACATTATTAGTATCATCACCTAATGAAGACTTGCCCCCGAATTATATTATGTGTCAGCTGTGATCCTAGCATTTTAAGTCTTTTATATCCTCCTCCCTTTGAATAATACATTAGATGTGAAGCTATGAAATTATGGATACATTCTAGACTGAGGAAGCAATAAGAATGTGAGCATGCCAGCATTTTTTACTTGTAATTTTATTCATCAGTTGAAAAGAACTGTTACTATTATTATTTTTAAATAGATCCAATCCAAATATGATTACATACCTATCAGGTCCAAGTGACTCTGGTGTCTATGGGCAGAATGTGAAAATGTGTAGCCCTACAGCTCCTATCTTCAGGCTATTAAACCTTATGATACATGGTTGTGATTTCTAACAAGATAGTAAGTTGAGACAAAGTCTCTCTGAGGCCATTCACATTCACAACTTTTTCATGCCCTCTGCTTGTCAGTAAAACTGATGAGGGGATGGAAGGAGCCACACGCTGCTAGATTCTTATCAGGAGATCATGGTGTATTGGAAGATAGCAATCTGGCATACTGCTCTCATAAAGCCAGAGAAAATATTTTAGTTTTAAGGAAGAGAAAATTACTCTTAGCAGATATTAATAGACCTTTCTAAATTTCAGCACTTTTTAGTTTACAGCTGTAATTTTCATTTCTCTGTAAAAGATGACTGATAATAAAACCACATTCAGCATTCCGTGCTTTTTAGATGCCACATTAATAAACTGTATATTGTCTAACATTTGAGAAATAAATGTTTGGTTAAAGGAAAAGCAATCAAAACAAAGCAGACACCTTTATGTGTGGAAACTATCCACTCAGTTCTAGATTTGATTTTGCAGGGTTTTGACTTCTGTGTAAATGAAAGCAAACCAATGATGAAGATAGAAATGATTAGCATTCCCCATTCCTCACATGTTAATTTTACTCTAAAATAGAGTACCTGAGCAAAGAGAGAATTAAAACAAAATGCCAGTTGGAAACTGACTGTTTACAAAGCAGGATACAATGGTAAGAAGGTCTAGGCCAGGGCCGAGGGACTTCAGCTCCCAGAAGCCTCAGCCATGTTGGCCAATAGTCCCATGTTGGCCAATAGCTCCTGGGATTCTGGGAGCTGAAGTCCCTTGGCCCTTAAAGGGGAAAGGTTGCCTACCCCTGGTCTATGCAGTCGTACTTGAGCTGTACTGTATTATCTCCTCTTTCCTCCCCCCTCCCTTACATGAACTGAATTTCTTTCTCTGAAACACATTTGAGATATAATCAAATTGTATGTTTATATTTATTTATTGCATTTATACCTACCATTTCCCCAGGATGGAAGCCAAGATGGCCTACTTGTGGAGTCACTAATTGTGAATATTCACAATAACTTTTGAATATGTGTGGTGAACACATCTATGCTGATTATTGTTTTCTATACAACAGAGACCACCTCTTGATGGGTGATGCAGACTGCAGAGAGAGGGATGCCTAACCCATTCCTCTAATTTCAGATCTGCTTTCCCAGTGGTTCCTCTCCAAGTACTATTGTTAAAGTGAATTGGAACCATTTAATACACATTTTCAAAGCAACTAATGTGGTTTGGAATGCCTTCACACCATCTCTGAGTCTGATTGGCCATCTAGGAGTGGCTTTTTGGTTTAAAGGGATGATCAGGACAATTTACCTGCAACTTACATGCATTTGCCATCTAGTGTATCTCAGATGTAGACAGGCTTAACAGAAATATTTGTTTAAAAAATTAGATATAAATTTATTTAAAGCTCTAGAGAATATCTGAGTAGCATTACTCAGATAGCAACTATGTTCTTGTAGTCTTAATTAGTATTTACTGCCTCTTCATTTTTGGCAACATTTTGTTTAAACATTTTCATTCAGAGTGCAGAATGAATGGCAGTAATTAAAATTTCCCTTGTCTTTCTAGTCAAGAGAAGCTTTTTATTGTTGCTATGGTAATAGCTGAGTGACAGTATGAAAGTAAGTGAGTGCTTCTGAGAATAATTAAAACATAATTGGGAATATTTTTTCAGGATAAAATTGCAGGCTTCTGTATAATGGGTTTTTATAAAGTCATTTTAAATTTGTGTGTTAACATACTGCAATATTTGAGACATTGTTCTTGGTGTGAACATCCACAAAAGTAGTAGCATTCCTAATGCCTTTGTCTTCCATTTCTAAAATGTGTGAGAAGATCAGACTGCTAGCTTGATCTTCAGCCGGATAGATAGACTTTCCTGGCTGATTTATCAGTGTCTTTCTTCTTCATGGTCTCTGTGAATCACACAAATGGGTTACATCTGCGCCTGTGCAGCTAGCTTGGAAAGTTCTGGTATCACTGGGTGAATTTCCAATTGCAATTTTTTGGTGGTAGCTCCACCTTCCTCTATAAAGCCCCTGGCGTTCCCGCTCTTTCCTCAGTTCCTTTCGTCCGCCGCATTTGCAGTTAGCGAGAAACTTCACTCGTCAGAGTTGCTCGTTTCTTAGTGAAATAGTATTGACCTACATTTTTTGACAAATTTTTCTGGCTTGACTATTCTTCAGGACTCGTCACTGGTGTTGTTTGCTGATCAATTGACTTTGAATTTGTCTTGCAGTTTCAACTTGTTGCTGGAAATTGCTTCCTTCAAGCGCTGCGGTCAGTGCAATTCCAAAATTCCTACAGCTGACCAGCATGACCGCTGTTTTCTTTGCCTTGGTGAGGCTAACAATCCCAAGGCTTGCCAATTTTGCAAGGGGATGACGGCCTAGGCCTTGAAGAACTGTGATCTTAAACTGAAGGCCGCCCTTTGGGAACAGGCTCTCAGGCCAGCCTTGGCTCCAACTCAGGCCACTCCATCGGATCTACCCTCCACCTCCAGTAAGGAGAGGGAAAAAGAATGAGGAAGATCCAAGGAGAGATCTTTGGACAAGCCCTCCAGGGACAAGAAGGCCTCTCGTTCTGACAAAGAGTGGGGTGAATCCTCAATCAAGAGATCCTCCAAAAGGAAGCATTTGGAGCCAGGAGCGGGAGATTCTTCCCACAAAAGGGCCCAATCAGCCTCTCCAAAGAGGTCTGTATGGGAAAGGCCCATGGAAGTCATCAAAACTCCTCCTCCTACATTTCTCACTGCTGAGGTACCAATCGACCAGGCTGTAGAACCTCTCACTCCAATTGTTCAGGTCGATTTGGAGTCTGAGGGAGAGATCGAGGTGCCCGTTCCATCCTTGACCCCGTATGGTACCGAGGAGCCAGTTCCAAGCACTTCTCGGGCTCAAGAGTGCTTCCTTGGGCTTGAAGCTAATGAGGCAAGAGTACGAGTTGGGCAGAGTTACTGCTACGGCAGTACCCAGACCTATTCGTCAACTCTGAGACAGGTCGGTATTATATCCCTGTGGAACCTGAGCAGTTGCAACAGGGTTGGCATTAGACCGAGATTCAGGAGTCCTTGATTTTGACCACTTGTCCTCCTCCTGTTCTACCACAACATGCCTCTCTGTTTGCGGACAGACTGCTCTCGCGATCACCTGTGGAGTGGGCTGAGGGACTTCAGTTCACAGAATCCCAGGAGCTATTCTGGGAGCTGAAGTCCCTCGGCCCTTAAAGGGGAAAGGTTGACTACCCCTGTTCTAGCTGCTCGATGTCTCGTTCCCAGTCCCGATCTTCTGAATCTGAGATTGAGAGGTCACCAAGCCCTCCGAAATTTCCTGCCCAAGTGTTCGCTTCTCCCATGGATGATGTTCAGTCTTTCACGGACCAGATTGTGAGGATGGCCAATGCCTTGGATATTGAGATGGCTCGATCCAATGATGAGGCTGCGGATCCTATTGAGAAGAGGGTGCATGGGAAGGTGCCCACACCACCGGCGATTGCTTATTTACCTTCCTTGGAGAAGATGGCCAAGAGATCCTGGACAGATCCTGCCACCGTCCTGTTGACTATGAGGAAAATTGAAAATCTTTACAGAATTTCTTCCTAGGGTTTGTTGTGACTTTTTCAGCACATTACCAGACAGAACTTGGCCATCATGGACGGCTCTCAAACTACCTTTACTCTGTGGTCATCCTCTTCTTCCTCTAACAGAGAAGGGAAAAAATTAGATGCGGTCGCCAAAAAGATTTATGCTGCGGCCATCCTCAATCTGAAAGTGGCCAATTATGCGGCCAGTATGGGTGCTTACGTGCAGCATTTGATGGAGCGCTTGGAACCATTACTCCAGTCGGTTTCAGAGGACAACAAAGCCTTGGCCGTGGCCATCCAAGGAGAAGCTCAGGCACTTGGAGACCAGCAAATTATTTCTGCAAGGCACTCTAAGGACTGTGCAGCCAAAATCTTGTCTGGTTCAGTAGCCCTCTGCTGCCATCCCTTACTTTCCAGGCCAAGACCGCTATTGAGGACATGCCCTTTGATGACTCTTTAACAAAGAGATGGACGAGAAGCTGAACTTTAGATATCAAATGAAAGCTGATGCCAGGAAGCATGGAATGTCCTCATCCACATTCCAATCCCCTAGGCGTCATTTTGGAGGCCACAGAGCGTGTTCCAGCTCTACCAACAGCGGGCCTACCAACAGCAGGACCAACAGGCACAGTCCCAAGGTCAGTCTCGCCAGTGCTGTCCCTCTCAATCCTCTGCCTTGTTGGTGGGTCGCTGTCAATACCAGGCTCGGTACCGACAAGACTTTGAGAAGAGGGCCTCCGATTCCAGCAAAAGGAGGTTATGGTGTGGGGCGATGCACTTCGGCAAACTTCCATTCAGGGACAGGCTAGAGGCATTTTATTCCACCTGGGCCTCAATCACCTCCAACTCCTGGGGCTTAGATATTGTTTGTAGGGGCTATGCCCTCGAGTTCAAGGAGTTCCCAGCCACCAGAGCTTTTCTGTCCACCAGCCCCTCAAACACCCTACTTGACAAAGTACGCTCTTTGATGGACAAAAGTGCTATTGAGCCCGTAGGTCCCTCTTGGGCCCGGCACTGTTTTTTCTATCATTAGTTTACTGTTCCCAAAAAGAACTCGGGCGGCCTATCTTGGACTTGAGAGGTCTTAATTCATATATTCAGTACCAACGGTTTTGAATGGTAACAGGACACCTGCGTGTATTTGACGTTTTCACTTTACAGTTTATTGTTGTCAATAAATGCTATCTTGTTTGAAATCTACAAGATTGTATCAGGACACTCCCTCCTCCACTGACCAAAGCTTGTCAGTCTGAATAACCCATTTGTGTGATTCGCAGAGACCACGAAAAAGAAAGTTGCTTACCTGTAACAGTATTTCTTTGAGTGGTCACCTGCAAATTTACACAAATCCTGCCCATCCTCCACTCACTGTGTCCTGCTCATTATTTAAAATTCTCGCTGTCACTGCTCAGCGGCGTATGTTTTGGAACTGAGGAAAGAGCGGGAACACCAGGGGCTTTATAGAGGGTGGAGCTACCGCTAAAAAGTTGCAATTGGAAATTTGCCCAGTGATACAAGAACTTTCTGAGCTAGCTGTACAGGCACAGATGTAACCCATTTGTGTGAATTCGCAGATGACCACTCAAAGAAAAACTGTTACAGGTAAGCAACCTGCCCTTATCTACCACCTGATCTGTACCAACTTGCAGGTTTCAGTGTTTAATATAAAAGTAATAGTTTGATTTTTGCATGTGAGACTACGGTATAGGCCAACTAAGTGTGTCTGTCCCCCTCAGCCCTTCTATGAACTGGTAGGACATTTCAAAGATGAGCCTTGGTACTAGTCTTTATGGGACAATAGTTTTGAATTCTTTGGATTTAGAGGCAGAAGGTAATGCTTTGTTACCCGGAGGATGGTGCAGAACAATGTTGTTGTTCTTGTTGTTGTTGCTGTTATCATCATTTATTTATATAGTGCCATCACTGTATGTGGTGCTTTACAGGTAAAAGGGCTGCCCAAAAGACTTGTTTTATTTAGGCTTACTATCTAATTCTATGTATGTTTGCTCAGTATAGTCAGCTGTATTGATTGAATATAGGTACAGTTATCCCAGCAGATCTTAATAGATATGGTGAGGCTTGGGAACTTTTTCTGTGGCCCTATTGGTTACTGCTTCTGAAATACAGCATGCCTGTACCAACTGCGAACTTGCCATCAACGAATCTGAGCGTGCGATTTTTTCAATGGGCTCTTGTACATGTGGCTGTGGGTGTACGAATGCCTATTAAAAGAACGGGACTTAAGGTCCCACATTTTTTGCTATCCGCGGGGGTGGGAGTGGGTGGGTCCAGAACGGATCCCCTGTGGAGAGCAAGGGACGACTGTATTTGAAAGAATAACAGATGAAACTCAATTTCTGTTTATAGCTTAATGTTCTACTATTCTTATCCTTTCAATCCCACACTTCCTTACAGTCTTTAATTTTATGCAATCAAGAATGCAGAGCTTTTGTAAATAGGTCATTAAGTGAGCTTATACAGTGATGAATATATACAATGACAATAAAGTAAATTATCATATGTTTTATAGGATATCTTGTAGAGTAGACAAGTAGGATTGATATTCAGTGACCATACTAAATGTGTGATTAAAAATAGTTTCATTTCTAAGAAAAAGAAATAGTACAATTCTGTGTACTTAATATACATCTGTAGTAATTTGTTTTTAAAGTATGTACATTCAGAAGGAGCAAGCAACCGCTGAAGCTCTCAAGAAAAAGAGAAAGATGTATATATGTGATTGACCACCACTTTCACTCTGCCTGTTGTATTGAATAGTATCAACTCCAGAAATAGTGTGTGGAGAATGGTGTGCTCCCAATAACACAGAAATTGGCTGTCTTTTTATACCTAGATTTTGTGTACTTGTTCTTTTTAGCCCTTTCTGTACATGCCAGATAAACTGGTATGCCCCTGTTCTGTTGGTGGGAAAACTAGACAGCGCAGGGCCCAATCACCAAGTCTGGCTGTGACAGACTGGACAGTGTCAGGACTGTTCCGTGCCAAACCCAGGATATCAAGGTATATGCCCTTCTTACCACAGATTTTAAAAGGTCTTCAGTTGCTCTGGATCTTCTCAGAAAATCTAGAGTTCTCCATTTTGATCCTGGATGGCTGTGGGGCACTTTGCTTTGAGGTCAGGATGAGGCACTCAGCCACATGATCAAGTCTGGGCACTTCGTTCTGACCTCAGAAATGAATGACACTTCGGTAGCAGCTGTGCCAGGCAACACAGTGGGATGCCTGTGTGAACAGCTGCCCCATATTAGAATGGAGGACTAAGGTAAGACAGGAAGGTCAGGGCTGCTCTCAGGCCAGAAGACTCTGGCTGCCCCTGGAATAACCCAGCCAGTACAGAGAGGACTTGGGTTATTTTACAAGATTGGTTACACAGATTTGAAGTATTGTTCACATCTCAGCACAGCATTCTATCCATTTAGTAGGGTAAAGGTAGAGATATTCCCTATTGACAAGGTTGTCAAGTTGTGTCTGACTATAGAGGTTGTGCTCATCTCCATTACTAAGCTGAAGAGCCAGCGTTGTAGGAGACTACTCTGTGATCATGTGGCCAGCATGATTGCACAGAATGCTGTTTACCTTCCCACTGAAGTGGTACCTATTTATCCACTTGCATTTGCATGCTTTCAAACTGCTAGGTTGGCAGAAGCTGGGACTGCCAACCTGCTGATCTTGCAATCAACAGAGTCAGCGTCTTAACCACTTGAGCCATCTCATCCTATTCAGTAGATTTTTTGGTCAATTTTATTGTATATAACCACAGCTTTCATACAATTTACAGTTTTAGCAAGGAAAAATGAACACACTCATATGTATTCCTTATCTGCACAACTTACAGTCATAGCATTTAAAAACTGCACTCTAATCTTAAAAGAATGGAATATTTGTAGTATATGTTTTGATTGCATATACAGTGGGTCTTCCATATTGGTGGGGGTTTGGTTCGGGGGGGCTGCATATGTGCGAAAAACATGGACAATTGTGCCCCATATTATTCCATGGCGGCAACATAAACGTTCACGCTTTAACGTACACATTCACATCACCACCATTGATTAATAGGGGAGGTTGTGATCCATGGCTGGTCAGAATCACAGATCAGAAGCTCACTGATATGGTATGCCAACTGTACTTCCATTTCTTCATGAGCAAAAAAGTCAGGTTATATCTAAGAAATGTCTACAATCTAATGTCATAATCACTAAAAGTCAACATGGGTTTCTCAAAATCAAGTCATGCCAGACTAATCTGATCTCTTTTTTTGATAAAATTGCCAGCTTGCTGGATGAAGGGAATGCGATAGACATAGCATATCTTAATTTCAGTAAGGCTTTTGACAAGGTCCCCCACAATATTCTTGCAAACAAGATAGTAAAATGTGGGCTAGACAATGCAACTGTTAGGTGGATTAGTAACTGGTTGACTGACCGAACCCAAAGGGTGCTCAGCAATGGCTCCTCTTCATCATGGAGAGAAGTGACCATTGGGGTGCCACAGGGTTCTGTCCTGGGCCCCGTGCTCTTCAACATCTTTATCAACAATTTGGATGAAGGAATAGGGGGCATGCTTCTCAAATTTGCAGATGACACCAAATTAGGAGGAATAGCTAATACCCCAGAGGTAGCAAAATGATCTTAACAGATTAGAAAGCTGGGCCAAAGCTAACATAATGAATTTCAACACAGAG
>CM034701.1:110289139-110335595 GCA_020142125.1 Phrynosoma platyrhinos | reverse complement strand
GTGCTAGGAGTTCAAGTTCATCTTGTTTATTTCCCATGCTCTGTGCTCCCATGAGATCTATGCTAGTATAATAAATAACACTTCCAAATTCCAGAATCTTGCATTTTCCTGGAGTAGCCTCCCCTAAGTATCAAAAAGACTATGTTACTTATGGTGGTTATTTATTTCCTCCTGTAACAGAGGCATTATGCATCTTAAAAATACTTTTTGGGGGTTATGACGAAGAGGATGTTGCTGCATTCATGCACTCCTGTGGGCTTCCTATTGGCATCTGATTTGCTACTATGTCAACAGAATGCTGGAAAGAAAGGTTTTTGGTCTGATCCAACACAGCTCTTATGTTCTTGTTATATGACTGCATATAATTGCATATTGGTTTTTCATGGCAGATACTCTCAAAGCAAATCTACAAAATTATTGCTTGTAAGTAGAATTTTTAATGTAATCACTGTTGACTGTTGCTATTGGACATTTTTGTTTTCATACAGAGTTCTTCAATTCATGAAATTGCCCATCTGTAGATTCTAAAAGTGACCATGGTGCAAAAAGCAACTGGTTGCCAGGAGGATTTTATATTTCCTAAACATCAGACATTATACTTACTCTCCTACTTATTGTTGTAGCATAGGGTTTTGTGTCAGAGCTTAGAAAGTTACTTTATAAGAGTAATCAGTTCCCGTTAATCATAATAGAGGTTGAAAAATAACTCATTGCTGTTACTTAATGTTAAAAAGATAATTCTTGTGCTACTTTTGCTGCTTGTTACTTTTCCATTGCTTTCTGTTTCTTTGAAAGAAAAACAAATTAAGAATTACAATAGAATGGCATAAAATCATTGCAGCTCTTATAAATTGTGAGTGTATAATATATCTTTAGACCTTGATTCTACTAGATAAACTCCTATTACCTTGATTCTACTAGATAAAACTCATATTCTCTTTGTTCCTTGTGGTTATGTAGCAACAATTCAAAATTAAGAGTCTCATTTTAAATTGCTATATATATTTTAAAATAAATATTACACTTAGATAGTATCTGAAAAAGTTAATTAAGAGATAAAAGGTAAAGAAATGTATAAATATATAAATGAGTGGTAAGGCTTTCTGTTATCTAGGATGCAATTTACAAAAATAGGAAAATTTGTACACCTGTTTTTATGCAGTTACACTCAAGCAGTCTACTGAGTATAGTTAAAAAAATATTTAGCAATTAACCTTGAGCCATGCAGTAATAATTAACCAACTGGAAAGGAAAGAATTTAAAGAGAGCATGCTGGCAGAAAAGAACAACAGCTGACCTTTCTCCCCAACCAGGTGTGTTTTGTTAGAATAGACTTCAACCAGATTAAACAGCTCTTAAGAGTATGTGACACTAACTGAATTTTTTAAACAGCTGTAAAGGTTTTGGACAGAACTGATTGCCATTTTGGCAACTTATTTAAGGGCAGTTATTAGACAATTTAAATACAACTCTTAAGCAGCAGGAGTAATTTTGATTATAGGCATTTGGATATTCCCCCCCCCCTCCCCCTGATATCTTGCCAGATACATAATACTAGACACATCAGTGGCAGGGGGGAAAGTCAACACTTTCCCACTTCCCCAACCTTGTCTTGTGGTTTGGAAGCACCACTACTATTCAGAAAACAGTTTGGAGCTAGATATTTTAGTTCCATCTTGTAAGGGACATCTAACTCCCTTTAAAGTTGTAGCTATTTCCTCAGGTTGGGACCTGTTTAGAAAGCTTGCCATTAACAGGTCAAGACTTATATATCCTTTGAGTTGCTGGCAGGTGAGAGTACCATCTTTTTCTTTCTTTTTCTAGCTTGGCACTAAGAGAATGCTACACCTGCAAGGTCATTATGGAAGTCTATCTAGCTACATCCCCTCTGACCCTCTTAGCTTTTTCCATAGCAAAGAACTACAATATGAACATAACAGTGGGAGGCTCCTGGATTCACTAAAGTGGTGCCAATTATCAGGTCTATGATTTAGCCATAAAAATGGAACTAAGTGCTGGTATTTAGTTGGGTTCATGGTTTGACACCAAAGAGGGTTGTCACTTCAGGGAAGATCAAGTGTCAGATCCCTAAGATGTGCTCACTTTCTACACCACCACTCCTAGAATAGCTCACATATGTACATGAGGAAGATCCTATTTTTCAAATTGATCTGGATCCCCAACCTAATCTAACCTTGCATAACTATGAAAAGGCATACTTTGGTGCAGGGCATAGTAGATGGCTTTAAGAGGAGATGAGTAGTGCTTCAGTGTTGTCCTATCTTTTAGTGTCCTTTCATCCTGGCTGTGGGTTTGCAAGTGCCTTGTGCTTGAGGACAGCTAACAAAAGGCAAGGAATCATTTTTAAAATAAACGAGAGCAAGGCTTTAACTAAAGAACCAGCTGAGAAATGCCCATTTTATTATCTCTCATGCCCTCTCATTTAATTAATTACTGGCTTGATCCTTAATGCTAAAATTCCAATTTAAGTCAGTCAGTTTCTAACCTATATTTCTACTTAATTGATACTTAATTGATTTTAATTGGTTAATTCATATGACTGACTGCACATGATTGGTGCTGCACACAACATACGATTGGCATTCCTGCACATCTTAGCAGGAATGTTGTATAAATATGAGCAATCTGGCAATACCAGTGACATCACAGATTAAGTGATGAAAGATCAAATGAGTACATGGTTATATGAATTAGCCCTATGACAACTTCAGTCCATATTTTCTTATGAAGCTGGAGTAGGACAGCATAGTTACAGTGATGGTGAATTATAGTCCCAGTGTGCAAAGGGTGTGAAAACTAGGAAAACACCATTATCTCAATAACCTCTACCCCACTTTGTACATGCTCATGAGTCTTTTCAGATCTTGACTATTTAAATTCATCAGATATAAACAGTAAACAGTTAATAAAGTTAGCAAAGCCTCCGACAAAGGAGATTCTTTTATTTCTCCCAAAGTCTTTTTATGCCCACTCACTATGCCTCCTTTTCTTTCTCATTGTCTGACTAGCTGGAATTTTTAAAGCATCATTAACATTAGAAAGGGGATAAAGAAGGGGGAGAGAAACAGATTTTTGGTGTAGCAGTGTTTCTGCAGTAAATAATGCAATAAACCTTGAGTTGGGAGACAGTGGCATTCTGCTTAACAATTCTGCTGTGGATATTGTGTTCCTTTCTAAGGTAAATAGCAGCTGCTCTTACTGAACATGCATGGACAGCAAAACAGAGAGGAAAGGGGAGGGCAGATAAGCCTGCCTCACCAGCTCCCCTCAGCATGTTGAAGACAAAACAAATCATAGATATGTCAGTTTAGTCACCAAAACCGAAATCATAAGAAAAAAACAGTCATTCCTAGGTGTATTTTGGCAAAAAGTTTCAAGCGATATCCAGAAGGTTCGCTATTTTTTTTATTTAATTATGTAAGGCTTACAAGACCTAGTTTTTTTTTTCATTTCAGAGTGGATAATGTTAGTTTTAGGTAAAAAGTTTCTTGACACATGCTGCATTGCTGTTTTGTTTATTTGGTTTGGCTTTGGGGTTTTTTGATGGCATAAGAACCTATTCTTATTCTTTTCATGTTATTTCAGCCTCTGGTACCAAATTATCTGTTAAAGAAGTAACACCTAGGAACGCATCAGTTTTATTAACTGGAAATCATTGAACTTATCTGTAATAGCACTTGTTTTGAAAAATAATTGACATACACATCTGAGTGAATCTGGCTGCAAATGTTTTCTGGGGTTAATCGCATACTGACCTTCTCTATAGAAGTTTGCTCCACAGTAGTCATAGCTAATTCTGAATTCCAGTCAGTAAAAGTCAAATCTATATTCAGAAAATAAACACTGGCGGCAACATTTTATACCACTTAGAACTGAACAGATTGCATGGTATGGCATTTATTATCTGATGCAAGGTATTGCTTTTTGAGAATCGGGGGTTCATTTTTAAAAGAGAAGCCTCTGGATGCCATGCTTGTACAGGAAAAAAATATACATGTAAGATCAATGGTTCATGAAGACCCCAAAGGCATTTTTTCTTGTCAGAAAATATCAATAATATTGTATCTTGTCAAGGGTTCTGTTATTTATTTATTTGACTATTACACATCATGCCTGGGATTTGTAGTTTGCTAAACTACTAGAGGTCTTTTGTTGTTGTTAGCTGTCCTCAAGTCGACTCCAACTCATGGCAACCCTGTGGATGAGACACCTCCAAGACTCCCACTGCTCTACTCAGGACTTGCAAACCCATGCCTGTGATCCCCCTGATTGAGTCCATCCATGTTATATGTGGTCTTCCTCCTCCTTCTCTCCTCTACCTTTCCTAGCATTAATGTATAGTGATCCATGCCTTCTCATTATCTGGCAAAAGTATGACAGCCTCAATTTCATCATCTTGGCTTTCAAGGAGAGTTCTGTTTTGATCTGTTCAAGGACCCCATCTCTTTGTCTTTTTGGCTGTCCACTGTATCCTCAGTACTCTTCTCCAGCACCACATCTCAAATGAGTTGATTCCGTCTGCTTCCTTTACTGTCCAGCTGTCACATCTGTACAAGATGATGGGGAATACAATGGCCTGGATGATTCTAACTTTAGTACTTGTTTGTGTATCTTTACTCTTTAGGATCTTTTCTAATTCCATCATAGCTGTCTTAGGGGGGTTGCAGACTGCCAGAAATAGTGCAAATTGAGTCCACTTTTAGGGTTAGTGCTAGGGAATCATGGGAATTGTGTTGTTTTTTTCTAAGACATTGATCCTTCTCTGTCAGAGAGCTCTGGTGCCACAATAAAATACAGTTCCCATGATTCCCTAACCCTAACCCTAAAAGTGGACTCAATTTGCACTATTTTTGGCAGTCTGCAACCCCCCTTATTCATTCCTAGTCTTATTTCCTGACTGCAGTTAGCAAGACAGTGTTTTATCCTAAGTATGGGAATTCTCTGTCTATATCGATTTCCTCATTGACTAGATTAAATGTATATATTTCTTCTGTGGTCATTATTTTAGTTTTCTTTAACATTAATCCTGGCTTTGTACTTTCATCTTTGACCTTCCTTAGTAACTGTTCCAATTCTGCGATGTCTTCCACCATTATTATTGTGTCATCCGCATACTTTATGTTGTTGAAGTTCCTTCCTCCTATCTTCACTCCTATTTCTTCTAACTCTGCTTTTCTTATTATGTTTTCAGCATATAAATTGAACAAATAGGGTGATTGGACTGGTCAGTGGTGTCAGCAACCCTCTTACTCAGCCCACTGCTTCCTCATCCCTCCAGCTGTGTGGTGATGGTGGCTCCCTCTGCTCCCTAAAGTGGGGAGCTGGTCAGTGGCAGTGATCCAGGCTGGATGCTCCTGTGGCCCACTGCTTCCTCAGCGCTCTGGCTGGGCAGCAATGCTAGCTCTCTCTGCTTTGGGCAGCAAGGGCAGCTCCCTCTACTTCCTCGAGCTGCAACCTGGTTTTCATCATCATTTGGTGATCTGAGTAGGCCTCTTATACAGCCCACTGCTTCCTCATCTCCCCCAGTGGCAGCTCTCTCCACTCTCTTAGCCACGGATTAGCCACTGCGTGAACAGAATGTTGGACTAGATAGGCCTTTTTCAGATCCAACTTGCCTCTTCATATGTAATTATTACTAGTGGTCTCTTTCTTTAGTGAACCTTGCCATGAAATAAATAAATAAATAAATACTCTAAATTCTACAATACCTAGAATTTGAAACAAAGAATATGCACCTTTTGTACTGCCCCTTGTCAATATTAATTTTATTTGCTCCTATATGAGATTGGTTATCTTCTGAGAAATGTTTTTAATGTAAATATATGAACTGTAATGAACAAACTATCAATGTAAAAAAGCAGGAAAGAAGCTAGGATGATTTTCTTTGGATTTGGTTTAAATTAGGAGCCCTCTCACTTGGGATATTTAAATTTCTTCTCCTTACTGTAAAAAGCACTGATAGCATATTTTCTCTGAAACACAGGATTGTACCTGCTCTTATAGTGTTGTGCATGGGCTTGAATCAGCTTTACACTGATATATTACTGTGTTTAATGAGATGTTTTAATTTAAGTAATAAAAATGTAAGTAATAAAAACACATCTCTTCTGTTGTAGATGATGACTTTGTGGGTCACAATGGAAGTAAAAAGTGTAAATGATATGAAGGTTACTTTTTTAGGGGAACTATTCATATTTTGTGTTTGTATTGTTCAGAAATATAAACTGAAATTGTAAGACACCTATTGAAAAAGCAACTGTTAGTTTCCCCCCAGTTATGTTCTAATTCCTGTATTTCTTTATATTGATAATTGGAAAGCTTTAATTATTAACTATTTAAAAATAAATGGATCTTTTCAATGTACCAGATTTTATATATATTAATGTGAACCAGCTATTTATTTCACTGTATAATGATATATAAATATTACAAATAAATAAACAATAGAAAAATAGTGCCATCTGTTCTACAGAAACAAGCTACACTGAATTTCTACAAGTTATCATTCTGTACTCTTTATTTTATCTTCCAAAATCAAGAAGTTAGTCTCTTAAAGAGTTAAGGTGCAAACATGTACTTCCTATTTCTGTTAAATATCACAAGAGTGTGTAATCATGTTGCGATTACATGTTTTCTATTGTCAGAATCAACAAGCTTGTGACACAAAATATCTTCTTGTTTCAATATATTGCATGGAAAATCATATATTTCCAGGAGCAAGAACTTGTCAGATGAAATAATTCTTTTTGAAAATTTCTTACATTCTGACACTTGTGCTGGCTTTGGTATTAAATTACATTTTGATTTTTGTTTCAGCCACAACCAGCAGTCTACAACATTTAGACATCCTGTCACTGGCCAGTTTTCCCCAGAAAACATTGAGTTTATTTTACAAGAGGGGTAAGTACAAGATTTGTCTTTCTGTTTTTCTCAAAGCAGACATTTGAACATTTGTAGTTAAACTGTGGGAAAGTGTTGTCATGTGCAAAAGCTGTGATGGTTCATACTTCCCTTTTGCACTGATACTACAATAGATTTTAAACTAGTAACAATAATGATTTCCTTTTTTTCTCAGTTCAGAAACTGTGGCAACATTTTCCTGTTAGAAGGGGGAAAACCTTTTTCAAATAGTGCTTCTAACTTATATATTTTCCATGTGGAGGGCTAAAAAAAAGGGGGGGAAATAAGTTGGGCAATAGGACCAACTAGAATGCTACAGAACTCTTTACCAGGCAAGGTGGTAGAAAGAGAAGGATGGGATGGGGTGTCAGATACTGAATCTGATTTAATTCTTTTTTAAGGGGGGGGTAGCTTGTTTTTATTATGTTTTATTGTCTATGTGGGGTACTTTTAATGTAAGCAGCCTTGATTGCCCTGGCAAAAGGCAGGTATAAAAATAAAGTTTATTTATTGATATTATTATGAATGTTTCTGGTTTCTACGTGAAATACTACATTTCATGCAAAATGCAGAATCATGTACATTTCTTGTATTGTGCATTGTGCATGCATTTGTATGTAGGCTGCTAAACATTTCTGTTTCCTTGTTTATTTAAAATCACATTTCTAGTCTTCATAGCTAGAGAGACAATAGTGAACTTGTAGCAGCTTAGGAAGAAAATGGCAGTGTTTAACACACCTCAAGCTCTGTAACTTTATTCCTAGGATAGATTGTAATATTCCAGCATCTCCTTTGAAGGCTACTTTCGTAATCTCTATGCTATGGATCAATACACTGTGTGCTTTATAACAAGTGGTAGAAGTAATGTACTGAATGGCATCCTGATACTGATGCTGAGGTGTCTAAATTAATTTTACAGCTAAAACCAGGTAAAGTACTGTGAATTGTAGGAAAACATTTTAGTACAAAAATGTGAATAGATGTTCATCAATATTATAAGGCAGAACCATACATTATTTACTTGATTTTCCTATAATACTGTTCCTGAAACTAGAGGGGCCCATGAATGGAATAAATAAGATCAAAGAGGCCTATTTCATCCATGAGATTTGGTCACTGTAGAAATTAAAGAAGGCAAAAGAACTGAAAGAGTACAAACATGAAACAGAATATTATATCTGTGTCCTAAACAGAGGGTGAAAGGTTTAATTACATTGAAAGTAAAGTAAAATATCCTTCTTTCAGTTTCAGTTTCTTTTAAACTTCTAAAGGTATTGACATAGACAATACATTTCTTGTATAGGTCTGTGTGGAAGTGCTTAGGGCAACCTTAATTTTTCCATTGATCTAATTTGTGACTGTGAGTTGAGCCTGTGATGAAATGCGTCTCTGTGTCACAGATGGGTTTTGTGCTTTTAAAGTTACAGGATGGAAGGATGAAGAGCTGACAGTAAATTTTTGAGAGTGTTTTGGTAAAAGGATGGAACTGTGGTAAACAGTAGAAAGTGAAGAAGGTCATAGGGATTAAGAGGAAGCAAAAAGCAGATATTTCATTGAGAATTGGTCATTTGAAAGTACAATAGGAATTGTATTGAAAAGTTATCATTTTCTTCCTATTAAAACCAGGGGGAGCTGGTTCCAGTGCTGGAAGCAGTACATCTGGCAACTTTTAAAGTTTTTAAAGGGAAGAAAGAGGGAGTGAGGCAGTATAGACATAGTGATGCTGGGGAGCCCAGGGCCATTTTAGACCTGGCAGTGCCACTCTTAATTTTTTTTTAAATTTAGAAGAGTGAAGTAATTTCCTGCCAAAGCATTCACGTACACTACCTTGCAGAGGTATTCACCCTCTTTGACTTTTTAACATTTTGTTGTGTTATAACTTTGAATTGAAATGGATTTAATTGATATTGTTACCACTTGATATACCCAAGAGGTTCAACATTTTGGTGCAAAATACTTTTATTGTTGGTCCTTACAACATGTACATTTTTTCACTTTGTTGTTAATTGCTGTCAAGTTGTCTTCAATGGGAGTGAGAATGAGATACCTCCAAGCCATCCTGTTTTCCTGTTAAAGTCTTGTAAATTCAGGGCTCTGGTTTCCTTGATCTAGTCTATCCAGCTCTGGTCTTCCCCTTTCCCTACTACCTTAAACATCAAGTATTATCACTTTTTTCTAATGAGTCATGTCATTTCATGATACTTCTAGAGTACAATAGTCTCAATATACTTGAGCTCTTTCTACCAGGGTGAGAAGTGGTCCAGGGCAGCAATAGAGGTGTGGCAAGCCTGGCTTCCAGGCACACACTCCTTAGACAGGTGTAAGACAAGTAGCCCTGTGTCTAATGATGCAACTAGACCCATGTCAAAAGGACCCTCATATGCATATATACTCAGATGCAAAAGGAAAGTCTGAAGCTGCACAGTGCATATAAAAGGAACATCTAATGTGCTGCTGTACATGCTCTGTTTAAAAACAGATGGAAGAGGTTTGGAAAGTTAGGCTCCTATACTGTTAATGTTATTGCATATTTTTACCATTGGTTGGGAGTAGTTGGAGAAGCGTTCCATATCTTGGTTCACCAGTTTAAAAAAACAGAGCCAAACAAAAGTCAAGGTTAGCTTGGGAGAAAGCATGTTGCTCCATTGCTGCTGCACAAATGGATCTAGTGGCCCTACTTGGTTCCCACTTAATTGCTGGCATTTTGCATTTCTTCCTGGGGTTTTACACCTGTGGCTTCCTCACTCAAACAGCTGAGCAGCCATGACAAAAATCCCAAGGCCTTGTACAAATCAGACACACAGTAATAAATCCTGCTTGTTTGTTTATAATGTTACACTATATTGTGATTTTTTTTTTGCTATTTGCTTCATTTAAGAAAGACAGCTGTTCTATAAATAACCGATAGTACACTATATAGTTCATTGTACATCTTCTCTCTTGTTCCTTCTGCCCAGGATGTAATCTTTCATATACTGCTTCTTTCTAAACACCAGTGTTGTTCTAGAAACTGAAAAAGTTTAGAAGTGAGGCAGTCTCTGTTCAGAGGTCCCTTTGGGCCATCCTGGAGGCAGGGATGGGGAGGGGCACCCACACACTGGCCACCTCAACCACTCCCCGAAGACGTCCTGACGCCATGCGCTGTTATGCATGGAGCACGGCGTCAGGATGTCCTTCTGGTACAGCCTTTTGACACGCTGCACCGGAATGGGTGCCAGACAGCCACACGGCAGCTCTTAGAGCAGCCTTTTGTCGGCTCCTTTCTGGGCCGGCAAAAGGGAAGATTGAGGCCGCACCGTCCAGCAGCTTCGGCCTCGATCCTCCGCTTCTCAGGGCTGCCCATCTGCACCCCCCCCATAGTCTACAATAGATTGCCAAAGTAAGGATGAAACAAGGGGCTAGAAATTGAGATTGAGACCAACAGTAATCTCAACCAGAACTACCTCAGAGATACCTTTTATCTGCCCAATCGCTCTCTAACTGAACATGTGAAAGGATGAAGTCTGCTTCATGAAGGAAGGTTGATAGGCTTAGTGAAATTCAGAAAACACTGAGTACAATTCATCATTCATTTTGTGTACCATCTCCATTAATGCACTGGCTCTTTGCTGCTTCCTATAGAATGTATAGCATTGGTAACATTTTAAAATGTATGGATGCTAATTTAAAAAATGTGATGTGTGTGTTCTCTGGTTGTAGCTAGCAAAGAACCCTCCCCACCGCCAAAATAAATAGAATGTAAAATGCTGATTAATTGGCCAAATGAAGGAAGAGGCAAATAAGATGTGTTTATTTAAAATATCATATGGTGTCTCCTAACCAGAGGTTGATTTAACAAAATAGTAGAATATCTTTCTTCTGATGTAGAGGCAACAGGAACTGATATAACCCTCAGAAGTTGCATAAGACACATCATTCAAAAAGTTTATGAGCTCTAATGCAGGCTATCATTAAAGCTGTGAATCTTCTTTTTGAAACAGAGCCTATATGGAGGGTATTCATACTAATTTAGCAGTTTTTAAAACAGTAGAAACACAAGTGTGTAATGTTGAAAAAATCTTTTAAAAAAATAACATGCTTTTTAGTTTTGAATCAACGAAATGGTTGAGTCCATTATTTGATTCCCAAGCAGTTGTTGAGGCTAACCTGCAGTTGGCATGAGTGAAACCATGACACTGATTGTCATGTTCACTGTTTTCCTCTGATAGTTTGCTCTTTTGTGGTAAAACTAATGGACTTAAGGATTGCCATGAACTACCTATTTCATTTATTCTTTGATTGAATATCAGTGACAACCATGGGAACATTCAGGACATCATGTCAGATCTTTCATTTGGTTCTGGTAAGGATAGATAAGGAGTAGTGAGATTTCAGCGCAGCAGTAGGTTGTATGTTCTGGCTTCATTTTATGTCTCCTATTTTTCCATTTGCAAATTGTGCTCAGTATTTAACAAATTCATTCGTCTAAATCATTTATCCAAATCTTTATAGTCTGGCGTCAGCAGTTAGGTTGGAGAAATAACGGTCACAATTGGTAAATATTCTAATGTGTAGCTAACTTTTTTTCCATGTTATCACATTTTTTTTTTTAGCCAGCAGTATTTAACCTGGAAAATGAGGATAATCTGTAACTAATAGAGGAAGAGATCTGTTGTAAATTATGCTTGTAAAGCATATTATATGACCTAATTATGGCATAAAATACTTATTTTTCTTTTACATATTATGTTCGTACTTGTGTGACCCTGAATGCACCAAAAGTAAACAATATTTTTTAACTGACACTTGGCATTTAAATGCAAAATATCTGCTCATTTAATCTTGCATGTCTCAGTAGTTTGTAAAGGTTGTGAAAATAGCTCTTAGTATATAAAATCTTAATTAAGGTTTATTAAACAGATGTGTTCAGTTAAATTTGACTTTAACTAACATGTTATGACTCGATTCTGCAAGAGATAATTAACATAGTATGGCAACATTTTTCTGTTGACAAAACTAAGCATCTTCCTTGTCCTCCAGAGACCTTTTCCTTTTAATCTACTTTCTTCCTCTGAGCCCAAACAATACTTCATTGTTGTTCTCTCTTATTATTTTCTGGCCTGCTTCTAAGAGATGAACAGTCAACTTTTCTGTGGTATAATGGCATTAAGCTATTGTTACAAAACTGCAGTGTGGATTTTTAAAACTCCTTTAAATAATGGTTAATTAATTTAATAATTATTTAAATAATGCAATCTGTCTTCTCTTTGCCCTTGCATATGACTAATACGCTGCATAACACAAAATGGATCTTAAAAGTTTATGGTGTAGTGGTTTGAGTGTTGGGCTATGACTCTGGAGACCAGGTTTCGATTAGCAGCTCAGCCATGAAACCCACTGGGTGATCCTGGGCAAGTCACACTCGCTCAGCCTCAGGGGAAAGCAGTAGCAAACTTCCTCTGAACAAATCTTGCCAAGAAAACCCCATATCAAGTCACCACAAGTCAGGAATAACTTGAAGGCACACAACAACAACAACAACAACAACAACAACACTGCCGCGTGGATTTTATCTGCTTTAAATAATGCTCAATTATTTAATAATTATTTAAATGCTTTAAATAATGCATTTCTTCTCTTTCCCCTTGCATATGATTAATAAGCTGCACAACACAAAACAGATCATGAAAGTTTATACTCTATTTTTGGAATACTCATTCACTTAGGATAGTGAGTCCTAGTTTTGTGCATCCTCTTCTCTCATTCCTTCCCTCCCTATGTCAGATTTTCTCTTGCATGTCCTGTTTTGTGGTGGTGCTGGTATGCCTTCAAATAATTTCTAACTTATGGTGACACCAAGGTGACACAGGATTTTCTTGGTAAGATATGTTCTTGATATGTTTTAGAGGGGGGTTGCCATTGCCTTCCTTTGAGGCTAAGAGAGTGTGACTTGCCTAAGATTGTCCAGTGGGTTCCATGGCTGATTCAGACCCTGGCCTCCCAAAGTCCTAGTCCTACATCCAAAGCACGACACCATTCTGGCTCTCCTGCCCTGTTTTGTAACAGAACAGGACAGAACAAATTGGACCATGCAGAGGTGAATAAGGGTCTGAAATCTAATCTCAGCAGCTGAACGTTAGCTTGGTTGTTATATTCAAACCAACTAAATCAGTGCTTGTCAAACTGTGGGAGTGTGACTCCTAGGGGGAGCATGATAGTTTCACTCAATTGCAGTGTATACCCAAAATACAAATAAAACACACTGAAGGAGGCACTGTGGTCAGGAAAGAGCTGCCAAATGGGAGGAGAGATTTGCAGGGAACCATGAGACAGAGCAGAGAGGGAAGCGACAACAGTCAGTGTTGAATGGGATGTTTTTTCATCCACCAGCAGCACTTGCTCCTGCAACTCTGGGGCCTGGAGAGCAACATCAATAAGCAAGACCAACCCAAGCAACATGGAGGTTTTGTAAGGGATCTCACATTCTCTCTTGGGTGCTGCAATCTGGCTGTTCCGTGGATGGAGTATGCAGCTCCTCTACTTCTTGCAGCCTGCCTGGGGCTGCTTTGCCTTTTTAAAGCTCTCATCAGAGGGAGGTTTGGTGGATGGGCAGGCAGCCACCTTGACACTGGATGGTTGTGTATATGTGTTTGAGCAATATTTTTAATTGTTAATTTGAGTCTAATTGGAGTTTTTAATCATTAATTTGTGAGAGTCAGTGAGAGGAAGCTATACATTCCATCCGATCCGGATCCCCTATAAATCTGAAATACTGCAAATACTGGAGCCCCATTAGTTACACTGGCTGCACCTCGGGCACATGTGCCATTTTGTTCCTCATCACTTGCCATCTGTGAAAGACTGAGACTGCGGATGGCAAGTAGTAATAATAATAATAATAATAATATACACTCAGAGGTGATTTTCATTTTATTCTTTGTTGATTTTCTCCCCTCACCTCTCTGGCTATATATGCCTGAGTCCCATGAATGTGTTAAATTAGATCTGAAGTTGTGAGATAGTAATTGTTCATACATTAGTCCTGGCAAACTATGATGGGGTTCTGCATCAGCTTAACTATGCATGAGAAAAATACCATGTGTGAATTGGCTATGAAGAAACAAAAGGCATTGGAATAAGTTGTTTGGAGCACCCCCCACCCCCACTATTACCTTGGAAAATACAGCCACCAACAATGTGTATTAACAAGACTCCAGCCTGAGTTTCTCTGTTCTGTTCTGTTCTGGTAAGTTGTTAGGCCTTCTTTCCCCATAGCCCTGAACTTCAGTCCTGCCTGGAGTCACATTTGAAGTATCAGTTGTACTCCAGTGGGCCTATTTCATGCCTGGAACACCTCCAGAATCAAAGACAATGTGCCTCTCAATACCACTGCTGGGGAAACATGAATGAGAGGATGCTATTGAGAAGCTGTTTTCCAATCACTGGATACTATTTCTCCTGTTTTGCTTGTGGGCTTCCCTCATGCATCTCATTGTTCTCTGTAGAAACAGAATGCTGTATAGGCCTCTAGTCATGATGGTTTTTCTTATATTGTATTCTTAAGTTCATTGCTGCAGTTACTGTCAGTATTTCTAGGGATTGTCATAAAATTTGTTTTAATTGTACAATGGTTCATACAATAGCTTACCAGATTAGTCATATTTTCTGCTTATTAGTTTTGTTGCAGCCAAATATTAAATCCCAGGCTATACTCAGTCTCAGCTCACCATTATTAATGTCTTGCAGATAGATATCAGATTGAGTATAGTAATAATAATAATAAAATAAAGTATATTATTTCCTTATTTGTGGATTAGTGGCAGTGCACGTGTGAAACTTATGTGTCTATGCCTTTCATTCATGCACATGAACCCACCAAACAAAGCATTCTGTGTGTTTTTATGTGCTTACTGTGGACAGCAGAAAAAGCAGAATGGGTAGATGCCAAAGGAAGCAGCTGAGTATGTTCACCATGCTTAGCATACAGATGCTATGCAAAGTTGTGCAGTCAGTACATACACACTTCTACCCTTGTGTGCTAGACTTCTAGTAAAAAGTATTCCAGTAAAAAAAGCATAGCTTTCCCCTTTCTAAGTAGGTATTGAGCAGGGATTGGCCAATAGTTACCTAGCAAGGTGGGATCTAGTGAATGTTTTTTTCAACAAACATCTTACCGTTGCTTCTTATAGAGAGGTTGGATCATAGCTTTCTTTCAAAGAAGATATTTTCAACCTCCACCACCAAATTGGCCTGTCCTCCTCTGGCAGCTTTAATTAGCCAGAGTGGACATGGGTCTAAAAGACAAGTGGTTGGCCTCTCCTGTCCAAGCCGCTTGTCCACATCATCATGTTGAAAAAACTGAAACTTGACCATCAAAAATGGACAAGTGCATGCCTCTGTTGTCTTGTGGAGTCTGTGTCCTAGGGTGTAATAATAACTACCTGGAGCAGCTGTGCTGGAGAAGGTTGAGCTGATGTAACAGAGGAAGCAAAGAATTGTTTCTTTGCTCCTGTAATGCCCTGCCTCTATCTAACCTGGAAGCAAATCTGTCAATTGCCCCTTTTCCTTCTATTCAAATCCAGCCTGTCTATAACAAGTGCACCCAGACTCCATGGTTTATGAATTGCATCCTGAACAGTTCTTCTCCACAGTGGTCTTGGCTGATGCTGTATCACTGTTGTTGTTAATTGCCCTATAGTTGGCACTGACCCATAGCAGCCCTGTGGATGAGCCATCTCAATAAATAAATAAATAAATAAATAAATAAATAAATAAATCTTATACCCCGCCTTTTGCCAAGGCGATCAAGGTGGCTTACATAATTTAAGAAACAAAGCATATTATGAAATACAGTTTAAAAGCATATTAAACAGCAATAACAATGATAACAATTAACCCCCCCCCCCTTAAAAGAGGGAGGGAGGGTCCTTCTTTCCAGGCTAGGCCCAATGGATCTGGCCTGCCTTCTCTCCCTCAATGATGGTGGATGGAGGGAAGGCCCTTCTTCTTGTTCAGGCTAGGCCTGATGGAGATGGCGGGGAACCTATCCTTCACTGCTCTGCTTATCATAGCGAAGACTAATCCTGAAATACATCCTGGAGAGCTGATATTTTATTTAATATTAGTCTTACAGTAACAGTATCAGCACAGCACAAATACTGGTGTGCCATTCATCCCATATCTAATGCATTCCCAGTGAGACAGGTATTATTTACCTTTTCCTGTACCTGTGATTAGTGTCCTTCAATGAATTTAGTTAAGCTATGTAGCAATTTACCTGATGGGTATTCTAAAAACTGAAACATTTAAATAAGATAGCTTGTAGTTCATTTCCCTGTAATCACAGGTGTCCCTCTCTTTTTGTAGACTTGGAATCCGCAGTCTCGCCTGTTCGCAAGCGGGGAGGGACACAGTGAACAGAATGGGGCACGTGTGGGTGCATGCTGCCATCCAAGGCAATGGGGCTTGAATATTGGTGATTTTCCATTTTTATGGGAGAGAGGGGGTCCAGAATGGCTCCCCCGTGAAAATGGGGTGGCGACTATACAGAGTTGGGTTGAAATTATAGAATTAACTAAATAAAGTTTCCTGACTTACATTATGCTGGCAACTACAGTCAGTGATAGCAATAGCATCTTACACTCTTAAAATTTAGAAATATGTTAAATGTGAGACACCTTAAAGAACATAGCTGAAATGAATCAAAGATGGTGATGTTGGTTAAACTGCATGATGGACTAAACTGAGTCTGCTTCTTTTTGTTGTGTATGAATAAAAGCTTGTGAGACTGAATAGCTTACTGCATTGGCGCAACTGTGGAAAAGCTTAGAAGTGCAATCTGTGCTGATTACAGATTTATGGGAAGGTGAAAAATAGCTCCTAGGGAAAAATATGAAATACCTTGCAAATAGTCCTTTCTTTCTTTTTCTAGGCAGAATTCACATATGTCCAAGCATCAGATAAACCAAAGACCCTCAAGCATGGTCAGTGAAACATCTACTATAGTAACTACATCCACAGTAGATACAAAACCTGGCTCCAAGGTAAGGCTTGTGGTGTTTTATTCATGAATTTGTTTGGCGTTTGCTTCGGGTTTTGAAATTCTTGTAAAGGTAAAATGGCTGAGTTTGGCATTCAGGCAAGGTGAATGTTCTTTCTTACTGACAAATAAGACAGATCTGTCATTTTGAGGTCATACAATAATTCATAATTGAATTGAGACTTGAACTAGAAGCTTCTTGTTCATTTTAGCCATTCTTGTCCATTCTCTTCATTTCATTATTTGAAAACATTTCTTTTACTCATGTTAATTATACTCATAATATTTATCAGCCATAAATACTTATCATATATACTTGTTGATAAGTCAACAAATTTATGCCAAAATATTGCCCCCCAAATCCTGGGTTGATTTATATAAAGGGCAATACGGTAATCCTTCTCTGAAAGGTCTTAAGAGAAAGTGCGGTCTAACACCCCATTCTCCCTAATTTGGCAGCCGATCTCCTGCAAGAAGACAGTATGCATATGTTTTTGTCCCTGCTTTGCCAGGGAGATTAAAAAGTGCAGCTGCATTTGCAAGGAAAAGGGCTGCATGATTCACTGTACGAACTGCTTTGCTTGCCGGGGTCTGGGAGGCAATGGCAGTGCTGACCCTCATGGGGAAAGTTCTTTTCCCCAGAAGGCAGTGCTCCGCCACTCTGCTGGGGAGGGGGAAGGCATCCTCCAATGAGCTGGGACCTGCCTTCAGCTCTTTGGTTTTGCAGTGGGTGGGAATGCCTCAGGGCTGGGAAGCTTTTAGGCTGCTTGCTGACTGCGTTTTTCTGTGTGTATGAGTGCTTTGCTAGGGAGACTGAAAGCACTGCTTTTTGCATGGAAAGAGAGTGTGTTTGTGGTGACTGGTACTTCACTGATGCCCTCACTTTGCTACATGCTCATAAATTGTATCCTCAACTTATCCACGGGACATATCAAAATCCATAATTTTGAGCCCAAAACCTGACCTCGACTTATACATGAGGTCAACTTATACATGAGTATATACGGTACTTGAAAATTTCAATATTCTTTGGTGTTTGTGTTTGGTTGTACCATTTATTTCACTGTTGATCACAATTTATTCATCTACCAGAAATGGAAGGTGAACTACCTATCAACATCTACAGCAAATCACTAATTGACTCAGAACAATTTAATACAAAAACAAGGCAAGACCCAGTTGGGCACTTAACTGTTTCTGCCAGAATCAGGATACATATTTCTTCTACAGCCCTTTAGACATCATAAAAACCTGCTCTATACAGGGAAAATCTCTGGAGCTGGTGCAGAAATGGTTGCTGGGAAGCAAAGGCTGGTCTTTTTGGTGGGAGCAGTGGAATCAGGATGAAGTACCCAATGGGATCCTGGTGAGATATAATATATATATATATAAATAAGTGTGCTACCCTATTATCTGACATATACATCAGTCCAGAGGTCATAGATATATTTTAATTTTTTTCTCATCAGTTATGTGGACTGATGAATGTAATGACTCCTGCTCCAGTGAGACCTCTCGGAGCCAATTTAGCATTTCTTCAATCCTTAAGAAGTTGGGTTTCTTTCTTTTTTAACTCTGGTCTAAACTGGTCTAACCTATCATATAGGTCAAAATTTTCCTTATCTACATCCTGAGGTCATCCTTATCTACTGTATATACTCATATATAAGTCTAGAAAGTTAGGTAAAAAAATTGACCCAAAAACTCTGATTCAGCTTATCCACAGGTCAATGTAAGTACTGTATCTTAATTCTTATTTAAAAGAAGGAACCATCCCTAGATGAAAGGCAAGAGTATAATGTGTTCTAGAAGCACCATCCTTTTCTACTCTCTCATTCATCCAGCCATAAGAGTGAGCACAAAGGGTTATGTTTACTGGAATTTTGTAAGTTCTTTGACGTTGTTTTCCTTTGCTTCATGCCCCTAAGCTTTACCCTCGACTTATCCATGGGTCATATCAAAATCCATCATTTTGGCCCCAAAACTTGCCCTTGACTTATACATGAGGCCGACTTGTAGTTGGGTATATGCAGTACATCCTAAGGTCATTGGGTCTGTTTCCTCCAACCCCTAGTTTTCTTTGCCTCTGCACTACTTATAATATTGACTTCCAGTTTTCTTACCACTTGTCTATTCCATACTATGTAAAAACAGCCTCTTCAACTTGGATGCACTGCACTCTGTTTTTACCTATAACCATCCTTTGGTAGACTGTCATTAAGAGCAAATCTGGCAGTGTCTTTGTTCCCATAGCATCTTTCATAGGACCCAACAAACATGTTGAAAACCTGTCACAAAAAAATTCTCATAATATTGTACTTTATCATCAGATGGTTGCTTACTTTTGTGGGGAGGACGTATCACTTATTCCATCCCATGTTTGAATATTTTCATATGACAGACATTATCTTTATTTTGTTCTCGGTACATTTAGAGAGAATAGTATTAATTTTTAGTCCCTTCCTCAAATTTCTGTCCCTTTATATTCTAGCCTTTGTGTTCATCTTACTGTTATTTAGAAACATTATTTCACAACTACATGTTAACATGAAAACAAAATACTTTTAAAGATAGTATTATTGTTTTAAACTGTATAAAGACCGAACACCTACATTTAATGAATTCATTAGTATTGTATGCAGTGGCATATAGTTTATTATTTGATTTCTTCAGAATGTGTTTTTGAAAGAAATGTATTCTTAAAAGAAAGAAACTGTCAACTGTAAGGCCAAATTGACAACTGTGCTTTGAAAAAATGTTTTTTTATTTTTAATTGAACAATCACATTTTTCTATTTTAAAAGAATTCCCCAGTTGGAGACAGTTGTTGCAGGGAGGATTTTGCATGGTGATTTTCTTCATTTTCTTTTTCATTGTTGCAGAGGAAAAAAGAAATCAGATTAAAAATTAATATGACATAATTTGACAAAGTAGTGCCATTTTTCCTTTCACAAAATAACAATACTCCATAGAGTAGCCTTGATTTCTGGGCTGTTTGCTCTGCATTTTGAATATTTTTAAGCATAACTTGATATGACAGTGATTTTTCATCCAACATGCATTTCACACAACAAACCAAGACATGGCTTGAATTCTAACTAGGTGTCAGTGAAGAGAAGCAGATTTTCCATTCAGAAGGTGTTTTAGCAGAAACAGAGGGAAAGGATTCCCCCACCAAGGACTTTATCACATGGGGGAAAATTGGGGGGGGGGAATTGAAGAGACAGTATCCTGGGAAAATTGTACGATTGTGGTGAGGATTTTCACACACATTATGATTAAAGAGGACATATTCCAGGAATAACCTGGGAATAACCAACAACAAATCATTCACAGGATTTCTTTGGACAGCCTAAGATTCCCCTCTTAGGCTGTCACCTGGTCCAGGCTGCACCCCTGTAGTGACACCTCTGTCCCTATCCACTCATCCAGTGCAACCTGCCTGCATGCTCTGTGGAGCAGGTTTTCAGGGGAAGAAAAAGTTGTAGGCTGAAGGGAGTAACTCAGGTCTCAAGAAGTCCAGAGCAGCTCATTTAGTTTGCTATTTGGTCAATGTCTGGATTGACAACCTTACTTGTTATGTATTTTGCCTTTCTATGTGTACTTAATTTGCATTTTAATATGATCAAATATAATTCAGTTGACACACACAGTGAGTTTTTCCTGGCTCCCACCCTACTACAGTCTGCCCTTGCCCCACCTTGCTTCTAAGAGCACTAAGAGCTGCATCAGAATAGGGAAATCAGAGGAAGTTACTTTTTGCTTAATCATACACAGCTGCAGGTATCTGCACATAGGCTGACTTACAAGATAAAGCCCACAAATAAAGTCTTGTACTGCTGGAATTGAATCAGAAGCATGGGAGATTGAGGGTTATGTCACAGAGCAAGACTAAATGTTTTAATTTCCAGAGCAAATTAAATCTGCAATCCTGTTACCCTAGAAGCATGTTCCTGAGGCCATAGGATGAACTGAGACTCTCCCTCTGAGTTGACAATGACATTCCCAAAATCAAAGGGGATCTTCTTCTGTATCTCACCTTCATGGCTCACCCAGCCACTGCAGATGTTTTTGCCTTAGCTTCTTTCCAAAGTTGATACTTGCAACCTTATAAAGAGCTCGAGATTATGGGATGAGATTTATATCTTTCTTTCAGAATGGGATTCAAGGCAGCATCCAAAGAGAATCGGTTAAATACCTTAATAAAATTTTAAGCACATTTTACACAATATAAATTTATACAATATAAAATCATTTATAAACCATACAAATAGTTTTTAAAAAATAAAACACAGATTTCAATAAAAACCTTCTCTGCTTATCCATTAAAAGCCTGCTTAAACAGAAATGTATTTGCTTGCCAGGGAAAAGAAATGAGGGAGGGTGCCAGCCTAGCATAGCCTCTTACAGAAAGGCATTCCAGAGGGTGAAGCAGCCACTGTGAAGGATTTCTCTTGTGTCCTCATCAAGAAAACCTGTGATGGTGGCAGGATCAAAAGAAAAACATCTCCTGTAGATCTTAAGTGTTCTGGCAGGTTTGTATGGGGATGATGTGGCGTTGCTGAATTTAAGTCCTCTTAGCTTGCAGCCATGGCCCCAAAATAAAGAAAAATGTAGAAGCTTATCGCATTAATTTTAAAACTGGCCTACTTGATCCAGTTTAAAATTTAAAGCAGGTGGCATCCTGAAATTATCAGAAGGATTTAGCCTCCAAAATTGCTGCCCGGGTCCATCCCTGATCAAAGGGGAACTCAGTGCGCCTCTTTTTGAGGCTGGGAGTTTTCCGGCTTAAGAAAATGGCCACCAGAGTAGCCCGGCAGTGGGGATAGACCCGGCATGTACCTGGGCGGTGATTTCAGCAGCTAAATCCTTCTGATAATATCAGGATGCCAACCACTTTAAATTTTAAACCAGATCGGTTAAGACAGTTTTAAAATTAATGTGATAAGCTCTGTAAGTGAGACCTAGAGTGTGTTCAGCAGTCTAGCTTCCTTCACTTCATTGCAAGCAGGGATTTTTTTGAAAATAAAATGAAAGGACACAAGTCCATGGAAGGGAAAACAGCTGGTCTTTGGGTTGAATGGAGCCTCTAGAATCAATGTGATCTATCAGGCTTTTAATTATTAGGATTTTTCCTGAAGACAGCAGTGGTAGCAACAATTGTCTAGTAAGTTTGGGAAAACAGATGCACAAAGTACCCAAATTCAATTCAGAACATGATTGATAATACTTTTTCTAATTTATAAACAAGTTTTAAATGATGTCTTCTTTAGAAAAGTTGATATTACTAAAAGATCACTCCCAGCACATTTTTGAGACAAGAGGCAAAGAGCCATTCCCCCCATTTCCAAGCAGTGCCTGTCAAGGTATTGTGTTCCTGCATGCTTGAATCAGAAAGCAGGGTCAAGTATAGTTTATTTATTTCTTTGTGTGTGCATGATTTGAGAAAATTTTCAAGTGTATCTCATGCTGATAATGGTTCTCTCTGTTCTTCTTTTAACTCCTTGGCCTCATCCCCCACTTTATGATAAGAGAACAGCCAACTAAATGTACATGAAAAGCAAGATAGCAGTCTTAGTTTAGGAAGGGTATCCTCCAGAATCCATAGTTGAACAAATACCTCTATCAGAACTAATCAAAATGAGAGTGGGGTAGAGGCAAATAATAGAAAAAATAGGCTGGATGTTGTGACAATGAAGTCTGTATTTTAGATTTAGTTTCAAGATGGAGATTAGAGCTTGCTTAGTGCTACAAGTATTAGGCTATACCAAAATCTATCCTGAGACAAAAAAACAAATGACTGATCTCATTCCTCAAAACATAAAGGTTGGCTGTTATCTAGATGTTTCCCTTCCCTCAGGTAAAACACACATGTTCCTGGTAAGGCAGAAAGCAGTAACAAAAATATCAGATATTAATGTGGGATGAACACTGGGTAAAAAAAGTCAGTGAAGTTAAAATATGTAGTAGTTTCCTTCTTCTTGTAGATTCCACCTTGATTGGCTAATTGCATACACTCTAAGGCACCTGAAAAACAATATTGCTCTATTAGTCTATGAGACAAACCTAAAATGCACAGCTGGGCATATAATACTTTTATTATAGCTTCATTCATCAGTTGTTTCTTTCTTGGCTGGAGAGCATGCACCATTGACTTTCTGGTAGATGTTCTGCTTTTGAACAGTTATTAAAATGTTATTATTTAGGTATGATGAAAGAAAGGTTTTAGCAAGTCACTTTGGGAGTACTTGCTTGGAATATACTTGAGAGTACTTGGACTCTACCTTTGGGTAGATTTATTTTATCATCACAGTTTGGTCTTAAAGTAGAAGGGATTTAGTGCACCTACAATGTAGAAATAATGCAGTTTGACACCAATTTTAAGTGCTGTAGCCCCATCCTGTGGAATCCTGGAATGTATAGTTTTACAAGTTCTTTAGTCTTCTCTGCCAAAGATTGCTAGTGCCTCACCAAACCACAAATCCCAAGATTCTGTAGGATGGTGCCATTTCAGTTAAAGTGTTGTCGAACGGCATTATTTCTACAGTGTAGATGCACCCAAAGAAATAATGACATTGTGGTGGATCAGAGAAGCCACAAGAATTTACTCAAAATAGTTATATTGACCCTACTTCAGAAATTAAAATTTCTTTCTCTGGAGTTGGTTGAAGGATTTTTTTTAATGCTAAGGTATCTTAACATTACATTACCTACATTAAGGTATTAATGTATCTCCTGTATGTGCAAACATTATGGAAGATGCAGAAAGAATGGCAAAATAAATAAAACGGGTCTGTAACGGAGTCTCAGCTGTATACTTCAATGTTAGCATCAAACGTTTCTGGACAAATTATTTCACGACTTTGTAATTGTGTAAGGACAGGTAATGTGTGGTGGGGAGGGCATTATCCTTGTGTGGTCACTGTGGACAGAATCATTTTTATATATTATGCTACATGTGATGTTTTGCACTTTTTTCAGGGTTGGTCAAATGTCATGAGAACAGCAGACAAAGTTGTCAATGGCAAGGGGATTATACCAACTTTAACAAGACTATTTTTCCAGTGGCTGGCTCTTGAGTGGGTTCTTGGAGCCTGGTTTTGGAAACCATCCGTGCTGCAGAGCAGGCAGTTTTCCAGTCCATCCTTGCCAGAACTTCCTAGCTCTAAGGACTCATCAAGAAACCACACATTGGATTCTTTCAGCCAACATCCTTCCTCACCCAGCAACAACATGTGATTTTATCTTACTTCCTTTGTGGCTGCTGCACCCATGGCCTTTCCCCTCCTGCTGTTGCCAATGTAGTCCACTAGTGTAGCAATGGTGCTATGGTGTGGTAAATATGTGGCCACTACAGCACCTCCGGAAAAAAAAAATGTAATAACAATGAATGAATGTACCTTGGAAGCTTCTGGAAATGCATTTTACTTTTATATCCCATTGTGCTATAAAGAAGCCTGGCACCTTTCTTGAATGAAAAATGGGAAGTTGAGACAAGTGCTCGGAACCAGAGGTGAACATCTGGCCACTTCACTTCCATTATGAGAGGCTCATAATGGCCTTTGGTGTGTCCAACAGGCAGGGGAGAATTGGCTCCTGGACTCTCTGAAGTTGGCCTGCCCTGTGCTAGTACAATGCTTCTACATTTGCCGAAACACTGTTTTCTGCTAGAGTTGCATTGGATGCAGTCCTAAATATAAACAACAGAATCTTATGGTACCTTTAAAATGCTTTTCATGGCTGTCCCCTTCCAAACCCTGCATTTACCTGAAGTCATGTATTTACTAATCTGCTATGTTTATTTTTCAAGGTGGTAAAATCTGGCAATAAAATCCACAACTTTGGGAAGAGAGACCAGGCTATAAGGAGAAACCCTAATGTTCCTGTTGTAGTAAGAGGATGGCTTCACAAACAAGTAAGTGCAATCATATATTAGTAAGTATTATCGGATAAAAATGAGGTATCTTCAAATAGTGTTTGAAAATACTAAAACTGAAAATACTAAAACTGTGTACCTGGAATGCTGGTTTGCTTTTTGAAATTGTATGTGATTAAGGATTCTCTTAAATGACTATTTAACTTTTTGATATATATTTAAAAATGTATTATACCACAGACTGTACAAGAAAATCTTCAGTTAGGAATGTGCTTATGTATATTTTGAACATGACAGCCACTGAGGTATAGTGGTTTGAGTGTTGAACTGGGAGACCAGGGTTCAAATCCACACTTGTCTATGGAAACCTACTCGGTGACCTTGGGCAAGATGGTCTTTCTCAATCTCAGGAAGGCAAGGGTAAATTCCCTCTGTACAAATTCTGCCAAGAAAAACCCATGGCAGTTTGCCTTAGCATTGCCTGAAATGACTTTGAATGCACAACAGCAACATCAAATATTTTGAACAGTCTAATGCACAAGTAGTTCTGCAATTAACTAGCTGTTGTCAACCCATCATAATAAAAAAACTACTGACTTTTCTTTGGGTTGCATGCAACCAGGCAGTGACAATATGATGAAAACAGTTCACTAAAAACAACTTCTATCAAAATTACAATCTTTTTTCCCTGAATATCCTTCTCAATATACGTACCATTGTCTTGAAGATTATATGGAAAAGAAAATAGTTTGTCAATTGGACATACTGAGTTAGGTTTACAGGTTTAATGCACTTTGTAATAAAGCATTGAGTAACAAAATTCTGTCACATCAAAATTTGAATATTTCCAGCACAAGTATTTCATTTACATATTTTACAACCTGAGGTTCTATATAACTTTGCATGAAATAAACAAAAATGCTGTAAACACAGATACAATATATACATTAAGTATATAGCTTAGATTTTCATCATCTGAATTTCTGTCAGTTTGCTAGGTGAATATTATCTTAATTTGTTTTCTGATAAGCAGTATGCAAGAAATAAGCAGCCAGGTCAGTTCTCTGGCTAGAAAAGATTGGTGATTACTGCCATGTCAGTAAAGTTTTGAAATATAATTGTTCTTATTGGCCTTTGTGACTCATACAAATTGGACCTCTGCAGAGCCTTGTTTGGAACATTCTAAAGCTTAGTAGCCTTTTGGAAGAAACCGTGCCCCTACCCTCTGCTGTGCATACTTCAGTGCACCAATCCACTCTCTTCAGTACTCCTTTATTTGCTATGTGAGCAGGAGCATTAGGGACTTTCTCTATTTTGTTGAACTGCAAAGTTGAGTTGTTTTCTCCACCTCGTCCATTACAGCCTGACATTACATTTGTAGTTGTGTGACCTCTGGTTTGATCAATTCAGTAGGAATTGTTGCCAGTCATACTCTCCCCCACCCCCATATCTCATGCCACCAGTACAGTCTTCACAATCAGTGCCCCAGTTGGGCCCTCTAGCAAAGAGTGGGGATTTTGAAGAATCTTCAGTGGAGGATTACAAAGCTGACTGAATGTTGTTCTCTTCATCTTCACTGCTAAATTCTTCTCCAGACCCGAATGCTGCTGACACTACCCCTCTCTCCCCATTGGAAGATAGTCTTACAGTGAACAAATCACCTGGATGTCCACCTCCTTGTGCACCTGAGGCAACTCTGATTCTCTTAACCTCCACCTCCATCAAATCCAGTTTTTCAGTAGATTGTTTCCAAGACCATGCAACCTATGATGCTACCACTACTCCCAGCCTTGTCTGAATTAATCTGGAAATCCTGTACCAAACCATTATCCATGCTGCCCTCTTCTTGCAGTATTGAAAAGTCATATAGAATACAGAAGGAGGGTGCAGTCTTTTTGTTCTAATGCATCCAATTTAATTCCTTCATAGTGGAGGCAGTGCAAACTAATGGAGATACAAAAGTCCACTCAGCCCCTCTAGACAAGGAAGTAAATAGTACTTAAAGGTCAGATATCCGTATTCATCAGCAGCCCTATCAGAGTGAGCAATTATGTGGCCTGTGTGGCTTCTTATCAACAGTTTTCATGAGAAATGATTGCTTGCTTCCTAAATACTCTCGTGCCTGACCATGGCAATGTGCCAACCTGTTTTAGTCCAAGCCACATACTATGTGATGTCAGCATGCTTAAGATCAGAGGACATCACTCACTATTCCAGATCTCATATTAAAGATTTGAGCTTTGATGGCCTGGATTTATGTAATGGCAAGACTGATGAGATTTTGTATGATGAGCTCACTGTAACCTCATCTCAACACAAGTTGTTTGTGAATCTACAAAAAAAATCTCTGTCTACTGACAGATTTGGGTTTTGTGACAACCTGGAAAAGTCACAACTAATTCCCACCAGGTCCATCCAATATATAGGATCAAATCTGAACGTTCTGAGAGCTTGTCAGGAACTCTCTCAAAAATCTAAAGCACCTTTATCTGCCAATGTTAGTTCCAGTGTCTCAGTGGTTGTTGTAGCTTTCTCAAACATCTTTTCACCTGTGATCTGTAGTTCCTTACTCTCAGTTTTCTTAGTCTCCATCACTTCTGCTTAATAGAAATTGCAAGTTATGTACATTCAGATCTGATTTTCACTTTTTGACTATTTCACTATTTGATATCTCTTTCCTACTGAAATATTTTACAATTCCATTTTAACCACACTACTGTTTTGTGTGGATCTACCTTCCTGTGCAACTCTACAAATAGTTTGGAGGTTGCCTTACACCCAGTAAATGTCCATAGGGTGCTTGCCTTCCAGATCAAGCATATAGAACAGGGGTAGGCAACCTTTCCCCTTTAAGGGCTGAGGGACTTCAGCTCCCAGAAGCCTCAGCCATGTTGGACAATAGTCCCATGTTGGCCAATAGCTCCTGGGATTCTGGGAGCTGAAGTCCCTCGGCCCTTAAAGTGGAAAGGTTGCCTACCCCTGATATAGAACATTTCCTGAAATTGATTGAACTCTGTATTGACTGAAATTGACTGAAATTCAATGCTACGAGGTACCAAGAAGAGGATGGTGGTGTTGCCAGATGCATTTTGGACACAATATCCTTCACATATCATTTGGCTAAATTGCTTCCAACAGGTCTTCAGGCTCATTTGGCAAGCGTGATGTCTCCATGAATGGCTTTCATTAGAGGCATGCCACTAGCTGACCTGTGTAAAGCATCAATGTGGTCTCATCCATCCACTTTTATTTCTCACTTCAGAGTTGATGTTAGAAAATGTTCTGATCCTTCTTTTGCACAATTGACCTTTCTTCAACTGCTGGCATAGCATCACTTCCATTAAGTTAGCTAGCTAATCACAGTTTGTGCGAGTTAGAGACTACAAAAAAGAAGACTAGGTTGCTTGCCTGTAACTGCAGTTCTTTGAGCGGTTATATGTGAACTGATGATACCCACCTTCCACTCCTCTGCTTCTGTCCTGCCCTGCAGTTTAAGCAGTGGACTGAGAACTGAGGAAAGTAACTTGGCATGCTGCAGTATGTGTGGTAAAGGGTGGAGTTTCTGCCAAAAAGCTACCTAGCTCTAGAGGGCTCTGAACAAGGCTCTTGACTTTATCACACAGGGAAAATCGGGGGTTTTCTGAAACACTTGTGGGTAAGTCATAAAATTGGCCTGATAGATGGGGGCGGAGGGTTTCTGCCATAGCTGTGCAATTCTTATTGATCATGTATTAATCCAATGAATAAAACATTCTGTTTGATTTGGAACACAGAATTTAAAAATTCTGTTTAGAAAACAGTTATGTTGTCCTTTCCAGTGCATTATGCATTTTAAAATCAATATGACATCTGTTATTATTTTTGCTTTCAGGATAGCTCTGGGATGAGATTATGGAAAAGACGCTGGTTTGTACTTGCTGATTATTGTTTATTTTACTACAAAGGTTAGTGAACAAAGGTCTGACTTTAAGAACCTTTTATTTATTTTAAACCTTTTAAAACTATGAATGTTGAATTTGTTCCTCAGAGTTTTAGAAAATCTAAAAAAAAATTAGAAATTGAGGTTTTTTTTAAAGGTTTAATATATCCAAGAGAATATTAGAGATTAACTTCTCCCATATATCCCATTTCCATTTTATTTAGGGATGCTTATGGTGCAACTGTTGTTTGTAGATTTCACTTTTACATATCTATCAGCTTTTTGATCAGAGGATATGCAAAAACAATTTTTGGATTTGACAGTGATGAAGCATACCTAGTTCTTAATGGCAAAGCAAAAAATTATTAGGTGATCTCACTTGTCGTCTATGAACAGCTCTGGCTTGCTAGCAATACTACTCTGTCTGTCTGAAAGAGTAATCATCATAAGGGACTTGAAAGTACAGAGGGTCTTGTTTGTCCACTGTCTGTGACATGAAATAAAATACCAATCTTTGTATATATGTTACCATTAGTTACTATTATCTTTTGTAATTTTGTTTGTGAAAAAAGAAGCTAACTTAATAAAACTTGAATAAAAACGCATGCATTTATTTCAAGAATTGATAAATGTATTCTCTATTAAAATGGATTAATCTAAGTAATGAAATTACTAAAAACTAATTAGTTATGACAAAAGTTCAGCATAATTATATCTCTGAATTCCAGTTGTTGCAAAGAAGACAGAAAGAGAGACCTGCCACTTTTGTGTCCTGCTTCAGGCTAGATAATATATCTAGCTGGCCATTGTTGAATAGGGATGTAATTCTTTGCTAATTTTATTCTCAGAGGAGTAATTTTAGCAGTTTTCTTCCCATTGAAAAAGTTCCTGGAAGCTATGCCGTTTTTGACAATACTTGCAGCTGAGGATGCTGTGCAAAATTCACATATATAACGTTTGTGCAAAAAACAGTATTGTAGAAAATAATATTTTTTTTCACAGAATCATAAAAATATTACTTTCTATGCAAAAAATTGTTTTTTTCCTCCAAAAGATGCTGTTTTTTGTGCAAAACAATCATATAGGAATTTTGCTCAGAACAAGTCCCCCAAATATGGATTTTCTGTACTATCTCCTGTTCAGAAAGTGCTGTCTCCTGCACAGAAAATGTTGTTTTCAGGCCAAACCAAGCACTTACAAATGTGCAAAATAAGTCCCAAGCTGCCAAGATTCTTGTCCATCAAGGATTCTTCTCATCACAGTTGTAGAGGAACACATTTTATTATCATTTTTGAATATTTTTGAATATTCTTTCCATCCCTGCTTTTGAATATGGGATTTTTGATTAAATTGATAACCTGCAAGAACAGAAATGTGAAATTAGTGGACATTTTGAAGCCACATGGAAAACATTTTTGGAAAAAAAAATTGGAAATTTTTGGAAATTAAAAAAAATGTAATATTACTCCTTTTACAGATTGAAAGTCACTTTGTTACTTTAGGAACATAAAATATGCAATGTATAACTTGGCTTGGCATAAAATTATCATGTCTGATATATTAAAACTACAATATATTCAAAAAATAAATTGATTTTACTTTTAATTTTTTGCCTTTTTAAACTTGTACTTTTTCCTAATTTACTTTGTAATTTTTCTTACCATTTTTATTTTTTTAAAAAATTCTTGAAGGTACAAGGTCCTGAGCTTGTGAGGATCACCTTAGCTATAACGAAGCATTCTCTCTCTCTCTCTCATTCTTTCTCTCTTTTTTGCCAATTTTTGAAAAGCAAGCAAAAAAACAGAATAGAATAAATCACTAAGTAAGACAAACAAAATTGTCTCTTCTAGTTCTCCATAGTTTTCCATAATCCTCCATAGTTTCTAGCAAATATAAAGCACTCATTCCCACAAAAATAACTGAGGAAGGGCAATCTTGACCAAGAATTACAATGATCTAATTCATTGGTGCTTTTCAGAGCGATGTGGGGGAACTGGGATGTTTACTAGGAAACCTCTGCCATATTTGTGCTTATTGGATACAAGATTCTCTCTTTCTTGGAAACTCGCTGGGGACTTGTATGACCATTACCTTGAGTAGGACTGCTATACATAGTTACTGTTACCATAGCTTATAGAAATATTGTGATAAATAAATATAGGAAGATATTGCTCCAAATATTTTATTCATCATTCTAATTCCATATTCTATTCCCTCCCCTTTTTTTCAAAACCAGGAGGGGTGAACTGTTTTTCTAGGTTGTTTTTTTTCTGGGCTTTCACATCTACCAGCAGAACTCTAAGACTTCTTCCTATGTTCTGGGAAATAACTTGAAAGTGTAGCCTATACTGTAGTCAAAGAAATAGACTCCTATAATGCACTCTGCATAGTATTGTCCTTAGAAATTTTGGAATCTCTAGATGGTCACAAATGCTGTAACCACACAATTGACTCGGGCAAGTTAGAGGGCATGTGTAACTTGCTTGTTAAGACAGATTCACTAGCTAACATAGAGGAGAGAAATGTTGATTGCTAATATTCTCCTGGATGCATTGAAGTTCAGTGCAAGCTGTCATCTATTTCTGGGAACAATTTGAAGTGCTAGTTATGACCTATAAACTCTGGGTTCATGCTGTTTGAAAGACTACCTTGTTCTATATGATACTGTCTGGGTTTTTAAGATCTTTAGGAGAGACCTTTGGCCCTACTACAATGGAGACACATTTTGGTATATATGAGACGGACATTTATCTTGATAGTCATTTCCAAACTCTGGAATTGCTTGCCATGGATTTCCTCTTTGTTGTCCTTGTTTCAGCCACCAAAGATACTTTTATTCATACAGACTTTTGCCATGTATAGTGCTGAAAATGAAGAGTATCTATCCATTTGGGTGCTGGTTGTGTCTTTTATATTTGCATTTTAAATTGTGTTTTTAACTTACTAGTTTTCGTGTAATGTTTTATGATTTTGTATTTAACACATTTAATGTGTATTTTATTATTACCCTTCTAATTCTTTGGGCAAGAGGGGCAGGAATAAATAAATAAATCCTTTATTTAGCAGCAATGTGGACAGAAAAAAGAGATTGCATTATATCCTGGCTAGATATATTATCTTGTTTTTTGTCTACTCTGACTGATCCTTTACTAGTGATGCCAGGCACTGAACCCAAGCTATGGTCCTACCCCACCTTTATATCACCTTTTATTTGAATTGCCATGTGATACTTGGGACTTGGGACATACTAGCTCTTATGAATATGCCATTATGTATGATTAGTGTCCCAGTACTGAAAGAAGTAACATGTGTTTAACTTGGTACAGCTGAATGATGTTGCAGCAGACAAAGCATATTAAATGTTGTCAATGTATTTTGGGGTGCATCTACACTTCAGAATTAAAGCAGTTTGACACTACTTTAACTGCCATGACTCTATCCTACAGAATCTTGGGGTTTGTAGTTTGGTGAGTTATTCACTGGTCTGTCAGAGAACCCTGGTACCTCGCCAAACTACAGATGCCAGGATTCTGTAGGATAGATTCATGGATATTAAAGTGGTGTCAGCCTGCTTTAATTTTGAAGGGTAGCTACACCCTTAGTGTCCCAGTTTAAATATGGAGACTAATTTGACTTTTTCTTCATTAAAAAGACAGCAGAGAAGAATCTGTTCTTGGAAGTATACCATTGCCTAGCTATGTAATATCACCAGTGGGACCTGAAGATCATATAAATCGCAAGTACTCCTTTAAGGTACATTTATTGATGGATAATCTTGTGATTTATTTAAAGCAACAAACTTGCCACAGTTTTAGAAATATTCTATTACTATTAGAGGCTATGTAACTATCATCTTATTTCTTATTGTGTATTTCATGCATGTGCAGGAAACTGAAAGAACCATGCATAGAAACTTCTATGCACATGTCTAAATCCCTTTGTTACTCCATATGCTTTTTGGAAAACTGCCCTGAAAAATTAGGTGGAGCCTCATTCAGTGACAGTGTGAAAAACTGGAGTTTAAAAGGGAAATCTTGAATGTCCCCTGTGTGTGTGCAAAAAAGATATTGTAGGAAGATGTATTTTGTAGTTTTTAGTTATGACAACTGCTTCCTGGGCTTTGCCCCAGAAAGGTTGGTCATGGAACCAACTGAAGGGGAGCAGCCTTGAACTAAATCCTGAATAAGAGTTTAAATTGCATATTTTCATGTTTAAACTAGATTTAAAAAAATACTGACACAAAAGTTGTGACACTGTTGGATTCCTGCGCTCACACAAAGGGGCATTAAAACTCTCTTCAAGTAACAGGTTCCACACCATGCAACACCTCTCACCTCTGATCAGGAGTCTTTGTGAATAGCAACTCGTAAGATATGTAAGGCTGTTTTCCCATGCATATGCAAAACTGTTTTCCACCTGGAGATATGATTTCAAACTCATTCCTTGATGTTTAAAAATACCAGTGTCATTTGATTACTTTGGGGCAATCATGTAGAATTTAGAGCTTGTTGCTGCAATGTACTGATGTTTGATATTTGGATGCATACTCTAGAACATACAATGCTGGTTTTCATAAGTACTCTGCATGAATGAAATGCTTAATTATTAAAAAATGTAACAGTGATTGGGATTGTTTTTACTGTTAAATGGTGCTTCATCAACAGACAGTGCCAGAGATTATAAGTGTGTTCATTTATCTTCTGTGTTCAGTACTTCAATGAGAACATTATTGCTGATGGTGATTTCTATTTAACCACCTATTAGAGAGAGCACTTTTTTTGTAAAATTCGTATGTGTGGGAAGTTAGGCTTAAGAACAGTATCTTTAAAAAACAAATGAATACATTTGTATTATATCCACACTTCCCTAGATCAAAACTTTTTTTAAATTATATATTGGGGCTTCATATTTGGTAAATATAGATGTACAGTAGGCCCTTGGTATCCGCTTGGTTTGGTTCCAGGAATCTCTGTGGATACCAAAATCCATGGATGCTCAAGTCTCATTAAATACATTGGCATAGTAAAATGGTGTCCCTTATATAAAATGACAAAATCAAGGTTTGCTATTTGGAATTTATACTTTAAAAAAATATTTTCAAGCTATGGATGCTTGAATCCGTGGATATAAAATCTGTGGATACAGAGAGCCGACAGTAGTAAGCGAATTAATAGACATATTGAACTGATGCTGTTCCAGGAGTTTCTTCTTCTTAAATAATTCAGCAGGTCTTTGTTACCAGGTTTATATGCAGACATCTGACATCTTCACTTCAGTGAAAAGTTGTATATCACTATGAAGGAGGGGGAAAAGCATTAAATTCCAAAGTAATATTTTCCAAAGAGTTCACTGAATGACACATTCTGTGAGGTTGATTGAAAGTGTAAAGATTACCAGAACACAGTTCTGTCATTCATTAGTTATTAAACTCTGTTCTTCTATCAACTGGAAACAGTAACAAGAATCAATGCACATTTGTATGTGATTGTATGTGTTTGTAATGAAATTTCATATGGAAGAAATAAGTAAAGAAGTAAGTTCTATTCAACAGTGGATTGGATACAATAAAAGTAGTCTAAACTCCTCATATTGAAAGACCCATTTGATTGGATAAATACTGATGAAGAACTTTGGGATCAAACCCAGTAATATTAGTCCATGTTTATTGAGGGATTATGTACAGTCAAGTTTAGACAGAATATTTGTTTACTATGTATACTGTTTTTACTGAGTACAGAACTTCACATCTTGGTCAAACCAGCTAAAGGGAGTTTCACATGTCTGTGGAGTATATTTTGGGATTGTGTGGGGGAGAGGCTGCAATGGGTGTGGGATTGCTTCCTTCCATTTCCACAGACAATATTTGCTTTAGTAGAATCATCACCGGCATATTGGGCACTGGTTGGTGTATGTTATAGTGTGATAGAGTGATTCCCATGCCTGTATATCCAAGAAGGCATAAAGCATACACAAATAATATTTTTATCTATTGACAGTAACATAATGCATACGTGTACAAGGTATCAGTTCTTTCTCTATCAAATATTTGTAAATTCTGAATCATACTATTAGTTGGAACAGTAAAATATATAGTTCATGTTTTCGTACACTCTTGAGGATGATCCTGTAAGGACAAAAATGTCCTTTCCCAGACTGTTGTTTGCCTATAATGGTATATCCATGCATTATATTTTCTTTTCACAGCAAGAAACTATAATAAAAAGAAATGTCTATTCGTTTTATCTCTTTCTTTCAGCTTTTCCCTAAGTGAAAAATATAATAGCTGAATTGGTTGTCAAAGGCAAACTGCCTGATTATTTATCTTTTTTGTAGTATATTTTTTCATGTCTTTGTCCTAAAGTTCAAAGTATTTCAAGTTTTTCATTCAAATTCATATATATGCAGCCAATTTTAACCTTTGGATCTATTATTGCCATTTTGATTAAAATACTTTTTCATATGGCTGCAGTCACAAACATATATTTTGAATAGAAGTAAACATATTTTCACTATTGTGTATTCTTAGGAAATATTTGAATATATTCTATAGAAGATCTCATAATAGTAGACTTGCTCTGTAAAATCATTCAGTATATAACCTTCCTCTGTCTGTTCATTATTGATATAAATTTGTGTAGCTTCTTTCCCAAAATGTTTGTTGTGTCATAAATACATAAATATTGTGTTTTAAAGTGAATACGCTTGCTTTTAAATGAAACTAAGCTGAAATATAATGTTCTAGTACAGAGATCATTATTACATAATTTTACCAGTGGAATCCTATACTTAATCAGAAGCAAACCCTATTGTGTTTAGGGACTTACTTCCCAGTAAGAGGATATAGAACTGCAACTAAAAATAAAATTTGCCAAGTTGAAATTAGCCTATTTAACTCATATTCTAGGACATTTAGAAAGATTTGTATTTATTTATTCTAGAATCAGTTTCTTTCCTGACTAGATTTTTTTTACTTTTACATATATCAGTAGGACCCAAAGCTTCTTGACTTGGCTCTGCTCGTCATTCTTAACATTTGAACTGTAAAAGCTAAAATGCTCCATCATAGTTGGATTGCAGAGATCTATCATGATAAAATCAAGTATTTCATATATCTCTTCCCCCCACCACCACCACCTTGTGAGCCCCTGCACTTATCTAAATTTGCTGATTTGGTAGTTTTAGAGGAAATCAGCAAGACACAATTACTAACAATTTTTAGATCTACTACAAGTAGAAGTAAATTTGTTCAACCAGTTCTTGATGATTTTTTGCTACTACAAACTTGATTTTATTTAAAATCTCTGTTGCTTTCTGACTTCAAAAAAAGTAGCACACAACAGGGGGAATAAAGGGACCTTTATCTTGAAGAACTGACTATGCATGTGAGCATTTTGTGAAAATAGGTAATGATGTCTGCTTTTGAAGATACTACTTATTTCATTATGTTGATTTTCTATGAATTCTTTAGGATTCCTGTTCATTTATCTTGCTCCCTTTTTTTGTTTGTTCTTGTTTTGTTCTTATTGGTATACCCTTGGGGTTTGTTCTCCATTTCTTCTTCTGTGCAATACGGGAGAGAGCCTGCCTATCCTTCTCCCTCTTTCCAGCATAAGGGCATCTGAATGCATGAATAGGTACCAATATTACTTTTTTCATCCCTGTTGTGAATGTGTTTGTGTTGTCCCTCAGAAATATTTTATACTTTGTTGTGCTTTAGAAATACTTAGTCGTGATTTAAGAGGTCACAAAACCCATCTGTGTTTTCCTATCACTGATTGTCCTCACAATTCAAATCACACATGTTGGTGTTGCTTGTTTGATGTGCTGCTAACAGATAACTGGTACACATTTGGACAGCACTGTTTTGTTTAATCAGTTATACATGCTAGAAACAACCCTTCCAGTGTCAAGAGTTTTCTGAATACACTACATTCGTTGCTTTTTCAAATATTGTAAACATGTTTTCCTTAGTTGCTGAATGTGGATGTGTGCAGTGTTCTGCCTGTTGCCATTTTAACTAGATAATTAAACAATGTGCAGTAGTTGCTTCTGCTTCTATATTGAAGTTGTAACCTATGCTACGTGGGAGTGGGGTAGCTATTGCACTTGTGGAAGTAGCTTCTGCAACACAAGTGGGAGTGGAGAATCCCTCTTTTTCCCCTCCAGTCCATGGCGAGCCCAAAAACTTCCTCTGGAAGTCCAGAACTGCTCTCCCTGGTTTTGGTACCAACAGGGCAGTCAGGGGAAGGGGTTGAAAATTCAAGTGCCGCTGCAAGTGTCACTTTGGACTAATGCCTCAATTTTTATTATGGTTGTGGCTTGTTCAAGTTAAAATGTAGAAAACAACAGCATAACTTATCAGTTTTAAAAATAAACTTTTTTAAAAACAAAAAGATAATAACAGTGAATTAACAGTAGCCATTCTTTGCTAAGAAGGTGTCACTGCTCAATATATGGGGATCCCCATGTTTTTCACAGGGTTTTCTAATCAAGGAATAATCAGATATGGTTTTGCCATTTCCTTTCTCTGAAATATGACCTACAGTGCCTGGTATTTGTTGACAATCTCCCATCCAAGTACTAACCTGGGCTGACCATGTTTAGCTTCCAAGATCAGAATGGCTCTGGTACCTTTAGGGTAGTTAGGTCCTGTTCTAAGAATTGTTGTTGTGCTCCTTCATTTCTGACTTATGATGACCCTAAGCCCAACCTGTCACAGTATTTTCTTGATATAATTTGTTTAGAGGGGATTTGTCCTTGCTGTCCTCTGAGGATAAGAGATTGTAGCTTGCCTAAGTCACGTAGTGGGTTTCCATGGCTGAGCTGGTTCTCCCAGAGCCTTATTGTCTCCCATATATTGAATTTAGAAAGAAGTTCATTTATATGAGATTATAGCATACTCAGACAGTTTCAGTTCTGCTCCTCAAAAGAAAGTGATGAGTTGAGCAGTTCATAAAATACTATGTGTAACAATATTGGGGAAAGACTGAGTTGTGAAAAAAGTTGGCATGTTGTAGATGGGTTGCGGGTTGTTTTTATGAGGCATTAGTAGTCTGATAATACTCAGCAATTTGAGTATTACATGTCTTTGAACTGCGATGAAATGTTTCACACAAGATTAGATAGGTTTTGTGCTGTCAAAACTGTCATTGTGCTTTTGAAGCCAACAAGAATTGTAAGTTATCCTTTGCTCTAATCCTCTAGCAGGAAGTAGACTGCTCTATACTAACTAGAGTTGATACAGACTGCACAGGAATTGTATGCATTGCTACTTAGATTGAAAGTTTAGCAAGCAAGTTGTCTCACCAATAGTCAACAGTAACTGAACCCAGACATTAAAGGAAGTTTTACAGTTAACTACACACAAATATGACGCCACGAAAATGTTGGTGATTTGTGTATTTTGTCTGTGACATTTTGTTTCATGCATCATTTCTTATGTTTCTTTTGTATATTTAAAATATTTTAAAAGTTTATTACCTATTTTAAAATTTATTTTTTCCTTTGATTACTGGTCCTGCTGACAGCATTTATTTCTAACCTTTTCCAGTCACATTAATATTTTCATTATTTTTACTGAAACTCCTTCCATTTATTTTTTGAATTAACTATGAATTTTTAAACTAATAATGACATAGTTTCTCACCTTTCCTTAGATATACAATATGCCATCATTATAGCTTTTTGAAATTTCCTTCTGAATTTCTCCATGCATTTTTTTATACCTTCATGGAATATTGCCTATATTATGTAACTGCAGAACCTTTCCATTTCAGTGTTTAAAATAAAGCTAGTTTATGATTTTCATTTCTCTCATAGAACCTATTGAGGTAGAAGCTGACTGCATTCTTAAAATCTGGCTTCTGTCAAACAAATTATCTATACAACATTTATTTACTGCCTTTTTCCTGCTCGTAATTGGACTTATTGGCAATCTGTGGTTAGTTTAGTACAGAAAGTGCAAAGTTTTGATCTATTCTGGCAAATGAGAGAAGAGAGGATGTAAGCTCAAGGCTTCCTCCATTTTATGAATACAACACTAAAACCACAATTTAGTGTTACATCAGAATAGGTCATATATGTGTTTATTTCTGCATTTGGAAATGCAGGCATATACAATATGGATGTAGTGTTATTTCCCTCTCTCCAATTTATGAGTTGATTATTTAAATATGCTTAAGAAATGGAACCTAATTCACACAAAATAGAGTTCTTGTAGTTTACTAAATGCCATGACAGTTTTGCCCATATTATATAGCCTCTCCTTCTCAGTTTGTTCTGATGATAGTAGACATTATTCTGACCAACATATCCAGCAGAAGTGCTTCAAAATATGTTATCTGTTTGTGACACCAGAAACCTTTTGTTCATCCTGAGAATTCTCCAATTCATAGCACAGCCTAATGCTTCCCTGTTTTCCTGCCCTTGTGGCTTAAAAGAAAAATACATTTTTAACAACTCAAGATCTGTCACCTTATCACTAGGCATTCCATTCTTTTATTGAGCTAAATAAAATGTAAAAATACAACAAAATGCCATTCTTTCAGACATGACTCAGGGCTGAAGCAGACAGCCTGGAAGGAGTGGCCTCTGGCCACTCTGGCACCGATCATGCTGAGACTGCAGCAACCTCACAGCCAGCAGCAGAAGCGAGCCACCAGCAGGAGCAGATTTAATCCGATTCTTTTTGGGCCAGCTCTTTCCGCCTTGGCGTGGTTTCCATGCAGCTTCCGGCTGCTTTGGGAGTGTGCATCATGTAAACACCATGCCCTGGAGCAGCTTGAAGCCGCTTTATTTGGCCCGTCTGTTTCAGGCCTCATTTGCTGATTTCTGTGGTAACAGATTGAGCTGGCAAAGGAGAGAACAGCCCAGTCATAAAACTATTTAAGACCTCCACACTTTTAGAAATATTGTTAGATGCATCCTATGTCAGTCATTCAGGATGAGAGCACATCAGTCATATGTCCATGAAAAGTTGTCCCTCTTTTCATGAGTGTAGTTGCATAATTTAGACATTACAATTTGCCTGAATACTCATGCTGTTTCCTGCAGAATTAGTAGTTTTTGTAATCATAAGGGATGCCTGGGGGAGTGTCATGCACACATGGCTGAGGTTCTCTGGATTATGTGTTTGTGAATTGCCTTGATGATGTAGTTCTACAAGAAGAAGGTTTTTGTCTTGGCTTTAGTATGTACTACTCCTATGTCCATGTAGCATGTCCATGTTGCCAGCATAACTTGGTTGTACTGATTCTTTACAATTTTTACCCCTCATTATTCCGTTTGCTTCTTTGGTCTGTGCCTCTTTGCATGTTATGTCTACTGACAGCATGGCTTGTAAATCCATACAACAGGACATTGTACTTTATATTAAAGGTACAAAATAACGGTGCCTGTCTTTTTAAAAAAAATATTCTTTTACATTGTTGCATATGTACAACATTCAGACATGTTCACAAAAATGGCCATTATGTATGGACATTGTTAAACACATTTTACTGAATATATACTCTTAACTCGGTGGTTCTCAAACTTCGGTCTTCCAGATGTTTTGGACTTCAGCTCTCAGAATTTCTGATTGTTGACCAAACTGGCTAGGGCTTCTGGGAGTTGAAGTTCAAACTCCAGGAGGAACAAACTTTGGGAAACACTGTCTAATTCTTGCTAATTTTAATCAGTCACTTGTAATTTTGCAACAAAATTTTTAAAAGATCTATATGTACTCCAGTAAAAATAGAAAGTTTGTGTTTTAAAAAATGATATTTTAAAGTAGAATTGATGGCACAATTAGATTTGTACCTTACTTTACTACTTAATATAGATCATATAATGATCAATAAAATAGATTTACATAATATATCATAAATATATCAAAGGAATGAGCAAATGTTACACCTGTTTCCTTGTTTAGGGTAGTGTTGGTAATAAATTCAGCAGAGAAGAGGAAAACTGCAAGAAATTATAATTACAAGTACAGAGGTAATTCTACAGTGGTGTCACAGTGATATGAAATTAAAATGGAAACATTCCGTACCAGAAATGTACTTAGATAGAAAGCTGCAGAAGGCTAGGTTGTTGCAGTGCAGTACTAAACTTTCTCTTTAGGTATGGGCTATTATTTGATTATTTAGAAATACTGTGCAATTTTGTGGCATTTCAGAAATAACTGCTTTACTTTCATAATCATTGAGGGGTCTGGGATGGTATTTTCTGTCCTTTAAAACTATCAAATGCTTCTGTCTCTACTCCTACAGGCTGTCCACACAGGTATGAGGGCATATATCTGTAATAAGAGTTCTGTTATTGGCTCTCAGGCAGAACATTCAGGGATGCGTACATACTACTTTAGTGCAGATACTCAAGAAGATATGAATGGCTGGATCCGGGCTATGAATCAAGCTGCCCTTATGCAAACACATTCATCACCAAAGAGGCAAGTCTAGGAATTTACCAAAGTTTTGTCTAAATCATAAGCTGTGTGCATGCATGTTTGTGTAGTATATAATCCTCCTGGAAATCTCTCTATCCCCCTCACACTCAAGTTCTCTTCCCCAGCACTGTGTAAAAAAGTATTTTTTACCTTAAAAATATTCCTAAATACTCCAGGCTTTAATGTATTTCTTCTGAATCTGACACGGAAAATTGTGGATCAAATCATATCTAATCAACCATGTTGTAGTATTAGAAAAAATGCATTTCATAACATGATGCCAAAAGCAGTATCATGATGGTGGAAGACCGTATGCAAGATTGACACCAAGCCCTGCCCCATATACGACTCCTGTTTATCAACTCCGAGTTACATTGTCCCGTGTGATCCATCCCTGCTGTCTTTAACTGTAGGCTGAGAGTAGAGTCTGTAAGCAGTAGCAAAACTAGGCTATGGGCATGAAGCTGAGCATCCTAGATGCATTGACCCCTGACTATCACTGCATCCTTCATCTGCTGGAATGCTGGCAACATGTATTTTGTGTGTGCCAGAAGCAAAGTTGATTATAAATAATTTGGTTATGAAACAAGAAACAACTTGCTTTCCTTTCTATTTGCTGGAACTGATATACTTGTGCATTGCTTCTTTAGATTCTATCAGGCCATTTTATAAATGAATATTTCAAACACAGTTAACAAAGATTCAAATGTTTGAATATATATATATATATATATATATATATATATATATATATATATATATATATATATATATATATATATATATATATATAAACATTTTTAAAACCTAGCAATAGTACTGTTATATTTTATATTGTACACAGCACATATAGCAATAGGTGTGTTGACCATGCAATGTAATACAACAAAATCTACAAAATGGCAATATCTTTATTTGACCAACTAAAAAGCACAAAATACATCATGCACCTTTTTGAAGCTTCACTGGCTTCTACATCAGGCAAAGATGTTTAAAATCATACAAGAGGAAAAAATGATGATGTTGGAGTTACAGGCCTACATTTTGTCTCAGGTGTTACTTCTGTTGTCCATTAAGATGATCTGGTGGGGCATTTATGGAGGCAGAGGCCACTCCCCTTGGCCATGTAGGGAATGGGGACAAAAGACAGTAAATACAGGCAGTAAAACTTCAAATCCATGAACAGCAGAAAAGTAACTTCTCTTGAGGTCCAGCCTGTATCTATCCTATACAAACCTGATGCTCATTTATTAGGTAGAGAACAGTGAATTTCTTAAGAGTTCTCTGTACTGATACATCTGAAAGATCTTTTAGGTGCTGTATAGGTAAAGCTTGTCAATTGTAATCCAAATGAAGTAGAAACTTCAAAGAGCCAATCCACTAGCTCCCTCTTGGTACAGGTGCCTCTGTTGCAGCTCTCTCTTTCCCTTCAAACTGAACTGGTGATGACATCCCCTTCCTTAGGATTTTCCCACATACATAGATAATGCAAAAATGCATATGGATTACACTTGCATACGGCTCTGACAAATATTACAGCAATAGAAAATATTTTTACTTCTTTTGTCATTGAGCTCAACGTAATCTAAGCTGTAACATACTTGTCCTTCTTCTGAAAAGTATAAAACATTAACGTTCTAGCAAAAAGTTGTAAACCAGAGACTGTTTTCAATTTCTGAAACAATTGGTGAGCTTTTAATGCATTTTTTAAAAAAGATATAATCAAATAGTTATATTTGTAATTAATTCTTCTCCAATGTTTGCTATAAAGTCATTATTCTGAATTCTGGCTTTGTGGTTTTTATAATTTATAAGATCAAGGACAAATGTCTAAATAAATTGCCTAAAAACCATAATATATAACCACTGCTTGTTAGCAAGGACTGAATTTGGGGTAAGAAAAGTGAGAATAGCAAAAAGCTTGGTGGAATTTGATTAAAAGTATGTACTTATTTCATGCTAAGGTGATGTTTCACCTCAAAATATTTTCCTGGAGATGCTTCATATTAAAGAACTCTTATCTGTTAGTTACTCTATAGCTATTACAATTGACTACCTTGTCAATTATGTAAATAAATTTTGTTTGAAGATCAAATAATGCACAAATAGGTGTTTTATATATTCAAAATATGCCCTTTTTCAGATAAACCCAACACCTTTTGATTGTTGAGGAGTCTTAAGAAAATTATTAGACTAATAAGAAGTAGATGGTACACTGTATGTTTGAGAAAAGGAAGGTTTGGAGAAGGCAAGGGAGGTTAAATTTAGTTTTTGTTGCTGTTTAGAACTAAATAAACGAATAGATACATTATATGAAATTTTCACTGACTCCTAAAACAAATGACATCAGACTGTACAAAAGCACATTTAACTTTGTTTAGCTATTAGACAGAAAAGTACTTATGTATATATTACTCATCTTTATTACTACTACTAGTCATGATATGTGTATTTTGTGACTGCCTACAGTCTTTCCTTTTTCAAAAATATGAAGTCAAAAAGAACATTTGGCTTGGGACACAAGTTTTCTGTGCCTCTAAACGGCCATTTGAGGAAGCAGCAGGAGACTTTGTAATAGTTGTCTAGGGAATTTCCTCTGTAGAGAAGTATGCATAGCCTCTTTGGTAATTATCTTTAAATGGACCTTAAAACATATTTTGTTTTATTTAGTCTTTTATTTAGTTCTGAGTGAGGCATACAAAATGCTGCGATATCTATGTTGGCCATGGGACAAATTCCATACTCCATATTATGGTAATATATGTATGAAGGCAATCAAGATGACACAAAAATGTGTGAATCAGTAAGTTAGCTGTTGCTTGTCAGAATCTGTTTTGCCTTGATTGATTTTTAGTTGTATTTTAGTTTGTTTTCTAGGTTTTGTAAGTAATTTTGGGAGAGCTTTCTTTCCTCCAGAAGGTAGTATACAAACTTATGAAATAAAACATGTTGCCAAGCCCTTACATCCTTTCTTCTACAAACTCTGGTTCTTAAAATGACCTCTTGGAAAGTGAAAGATCCCTGTTGTACAATATTAGCTCCAGTTTTATGATGGAAATTATTTTACATCTCCAGGGCATCTGTTGTTAAAGGGGTGTGTGGGTTTTTATCTAGGGAAAATCCTATTCTTTGAAATAAATAAATAAATATTGTATAAGTGCAGCCTATCTTTCCCCCACTTCTAGAAACTTTGAGAATAGACAAAATAAAGAGCTGAAGTAAAACCACTTCTGCCTGCCTCTGCTAGGTAGGCTGAATATTCTCACAAAAAAAGAATGTTTAGCACATCCTGCTATTATGCTCTTCCAGGATGAGCAATGAGGAACGAGGCCTAACCCAAGCAAGCACACAATAACTGTAACACTGGCAATGACTCCCTAAATCTTCTGTCTGGTGGCAACTGTCACACCCACTATAATCAGCAATACTATAATAATTGACAATAACAGATAAACTTTGTAAACTTCAATGCATATTAACATTTGTTCTGATCTGCATAAACAAATAATAAAATTACACTTTTAAGATGCAGAAATCATAGGCACCCAATAATATTTTAGATACTATCAGTTATTCATTAGTACCCTAATTGCATACTTCCAGTATTCAGATGACAACTGTTTTCACAAGAATAATAATATGATTATTTCTTACCCTTCTCTTTCCATGGATTGAAGCAGAGAACAGCAACAGTTTAAAATACAAGAAATGTAGAGTAAAATGGAAATAGGTACAATAAAATTGCAGGAAAGATCCCTTCTATGCTACCACCTGTGGCAAGACATCCACTTAGAATATATGTGAAAATCCTTCACGTAATTTTTGTCTACTCATAATAAAATTTTGACTTTACTTTATGTGTTTGTTTTTTCCACAGAGAAATAGGAAAAATAGATCAGCAAGCTGTTCCCCAGGCTAATCATGTGGATGCCTGCAGAGATTGTGCAAAGTTAGATCCTGTTGATGCAAGAGGAAATTATAGAAAATCACCAGAAATCTCTGCATATGATAAGCATGAAGAGATTAAAAAATCAAGAGAAGATGAACATTATATTGCCAGGAAGAACACTGTGGAATCAAAAAGGGAAAAATCTAAACGTCTATTAGAAGTTGGCACATCGAATCCAGAGTCAAATTTGTGTCGGTCCCAAACAGCTCAGCCTGTTGAAAAGAATGGAATGCCTTCCAATTCCTTAAATGCAAGTACTGGGCCTGTAGAGCAGAATGGTGTCGGTTTGTATAAACGAGGATTTATTTCCAGGCCAACTCATAATAAGCAGACACAAAGGAAAAACAACATGGCTCACATAGAACACTGGGTGAAAGTGCAGAAAGGAGACAAAAAAAGGTTAGTTAGTAATAAGCTAGGTGTGTCTACTGTTTTAAAGTTATCTATTAATACCTTGCTTCTGTTTTTACCCACCATCTCTTCAACTGTTCATATAATATGACAGTGAATTTAGCTTAGAATATTTTTGTCTCTGTCTTCTGAGACAACAGAGCATGTAACATACAGAAAGTTAAATCCTTCTGAAAAAATGGTGGATAGAGCCACTGGGGAGAAAAGAGAATCACGCAGATTTCACAAGTTGTCCCCCATGTCCTATCTCATCTTTTTCAGTAGGACTCCTCTGATTCTCTTGGGAAGACTTTCAGTGTCATGGGTAGTGATATAGGAAGAATTGTCCTTTTAAAATATTACTTAAATTAACTTGTCTTATGATAACAAATTTTAGTATTTTGATTAGTTATGTTTCCACCAACACATGACTGTTTCATAGACAAAGAAATAGGTTGGTTAGGAAACTCCTTAAGTGTTTTTATTCAGTTTCTTGATTCTTGGAGAAAGAATTCTATTCCATCATCCTTTGGAATGGTCCCTTCTACCTTTTCTTCCCTTAATTTTATGTAAAGAGCTACTCCAGAAAGGCAATATCAGGTGGTACCAGTATTCATTCTAAGTATGCAAATCCAAGTACAGTTGAAACCAATTGCAATTTTTAGTAGGAACGAATTTGTAATGTATTATAAGAACAAGTGCCTACTTAAATGTCAGAATAACATAGAGATGTGTATCTTGTGGATTATGTAGAGACCAGCAAAAGAGACCTGGCAGATATTGAGCTATCTGCAGGGAATCCAGGTCTTTAGGACATTTCTCAGCATTCACACATAGATATAACAAAAAATGAACCTACCAGAAAATTGCTCTTTAGAAACCTGGGTGGGCCAGATACCAAAGAGAAGGGGATATGCCATGCTCCTCAATCAAGATACAATCCGCACCCCCCCC
>CM034701.1:110256840-110282222 GCA_020142125.1 Phrynosoma platyrhinos | reverse complement strand
TCTTATATGCCGAAAAATACGGTACCTGTAGATTCCCTCAGTTTAAAAATTACAATAATAGACATGTAAGACAAGAAACAAATTATGTAATTATTCATGATATAAGGTTGACTATTTCAGAATGCAAAGATCTTGAGCCATCATATTGGAATAGGCATCGCTCAACACAATAAATAAAAAATAGTCACAGTTGCTTAAATCTAATTGATCATCCCAACTAGAGAATAGACCCATTGAGTCAATAGCACCTGCATAAGTATTAATTTACCAAGTTTTTATTGATTTAATTGGCCTATGAAACTAACAGCTGGATTTAGGTCAAATAAACTCACATAATGATTTGGCTATGTTATCAAATTAAACAATATTTGTACCAGTTGTTAAAATTATTGAATATAGTTTTAGTTTATATCAACAGAACAAGCACAAACATAATAAAAGGAGGTAAAATAAAAAGGGTGGTAGAAGGGAGAGTGAAAAAAGTAAGAAGAGCAAGAGTGTGAATCAATGGTTGTAGAATTTGCTCATTTCCCAAATTTCAATTTAGGGGAGTGTCATCTATCTACAATAGTTATACCTTGTTATGAATTACACATGCACGGTGAAAGAAATGAATACTCTTTCTCCACCTTTTTGCAAACCAGCACTGTTTACTGATTGTTCATTGACAAGATCACTAACTAGGTGAGACAATTCAGAGAAACAGATATTAAAAGTTTTAATTCAAAATGGATGAGTCAAAACTACTCCTGCTTTCCTGTAATGAAGCATTCTTGAAGGAAGGCATATTTTAAGTCATGAATAAAATTCACTGAAAATGATTGATATTTTGCAAAAAATAAACTATGAAGAAAAAAAAGTATTTCTCTATCAGGAAAATTTTAACCATGAGAAACTTAATATAGATAGCATCATCGCTACCTCCTAAAAGTACCTTTGTTATTTAAAATAATTTTAAATGTACAGCTGACTTTTATAGCCCTGTGGAAAAAAAATAATCTGCTATCTTCTTGTTTGGAGGGTAAATGAATGTGATAAACACCCTGATTGCTGCACTTTGAACGTTTCTCATTCACCCATAAATTTTAGTGTGGTAATATTTATAAAGTTCTGTTTTTCCTAGTTGGTTAGTTTATCTTTCATACGCTTTTGCTAACATTTCCAAAAGTAATTATCAGATAGTAATCGGGTTCAATAATGTGATACATTGTATTGTATTATTGTTGTTTCCTTTCATTTGCAGGCTGATGATACCTACATTCAACTGAAGAAAGATCTTGAATATTTGGATCTGAAGGTAATAATTATAATAACAAAACATGATTATATTTTAAAAATGATTCTAGTAATTTGCCTTTTTTATATATAGTCCCTGTTACGCTATAGTACTGGATTTGTTGATGAATAGAAATTCAGATATTTTCCTTTATAACTAGGATGCATTTAAAATATAAAATATACAAAAATATACAGGAGAAACTGAAAGTAAAACTCAACCTGTTTCTTTTGGCTAGATCTAAATAACTTCTTGCATTAATTGGAAAGGATTCTAGTAATGGTTGGGGTAAAGTAAGGTATGATCTCTGTTTTGGCCAATTTCTTGATCTAACTGTACTCATGCTTTGTATGCTACATCATACACATTTCTAGAAGTTCCCCCAACCCACAGAAGGTAGTAGGCACTGCAAATCAGAAGGTGCTGGTGATCGGAAGGAGGAACCTGTAAACCAGTTGTGCACTAGTGGAATTCTGCTTAGAATTTTCTAAATTCTTCACATTGTAATTTAATTTAAAAATTATAAGTGCTTTCTAAGAAAACAACTGTCTACCACAACACATTTGTGATCACATGTAAAATATTTCTCATGATAATAAGTTATTTATTATTTATTTATTTGTTTAGAATATTTGTATCTATCCTTCTGAAACCAGCCTCCAGGAAGCTTATAAGACAAAACCCTAGCAATGACAACCACATGGATAATAATATATAAACAGCAATATTTTAAAAATAGCACCACTAAAACCTGCAGTATACTGAAAAAGAAAAGCTCCAAATGGGCATATATTTATTTTTTATTGATATTTTACTGATATGCCTGTTGCTCCAAGAAATTTGGTTTATGGGAAGTAGTCAAATTGAATTAAATTAATTCAAATTTAAATTGAAAAATTACATTTTGAACTGTACCAAGAAATAAATTGGAAACCTCTAAGGTGTTTTTTTTTTTAAACTGGAATATACTTAGTACACCAAGTCTTTGTTGACAACCAGGCTGGCATTATTTTGAACCATTTCAAAGATTGCAATGCTTTTTAGAGCGCTTTGCAGTAAACCAGTGTTGAGTTTTCATGCTATGAATCTCAAGATCATCTTTTTTGAGATGGAGTTGAAGCTGGCCCAATGTCTGAACTTAATAAAAGTGTTATTGACAATGGATACTATTTAGATAATCAATTTTTGGAGACAGTCTTGTAGCAGTCCCCACTGTGAATCCAATCTTTCAAGGTCAGTGCAGTCTATAATTAGGTAAACAACCTAGCCTTAATATCTCCATATTGTCTAGACTGAATCATTTTGTTGGTCACCAGCCACTATTTGTTACTTTTAGACATCTGTTCAGAATGTGGCAGAATCCTCCTTTGAATTTTGAGCTTCAACTTTGTGTGTGTGTGTGTGTGTGTGTGTGTGTGTATTCCTTCAAGTCCGCTGTTGACCTATGGTGATCCAATGAATTTCATAGGGTTTTCTTGAGCAAGAAGTGCTTAGGCCAAGACTGTGGCAACTGCACGGCCCGCCACAATCTCAAACCAGCAGGAGTGAATTATTTCCTCTCCTTAAAGGTCTGGCTTTTCCCCACTTAGCACAGTCTCAGAGTGGCTTCCGGATGCTTTGGGGATGTGCATCATGTAAACAGCATTCACCCAAAGCATCTGAAAGCCACCTTATTTGGCCTGTGTGTTACGAGCTTTAAAAATGTTTTTTTCCAGTCCCTTCCTCTAAAAACTAGCCTACAGCATCTGGTATTTGTTGGAGGTCTCCCTCAAGTACTAACCAGAGCTGATCCTGCTTAATTTACAAGATCAGGTTGGATCCTGGTGCCTTTGGGATATTTAGGCCATTGCTCTCACTTTACTATATAGATTTATCACAGCAGTACTAAAAATCCATTATTATTCCATTTTAATAGACACCATTATTATTCCATAGATTCATTTCTGGAATAATGTAAACTGGATAAGGGGGTATTTTTGCTTGCTTTCTGCCTTTTATTTGTAAAACATGCACACAAAAAGTAAAATAAAAAAATCCAACCCAGCATCCTCACATTTGAGAACTAATTAAATATTTTTGTTATTACAAAAATAATTACAAATTTTACAGCTGTGCAGTCATTTCTCCCCTAAATTTTATACTGAAAAAAATTTGGAATGGTATGCATTTTAAATTTTATTTCTGCCCAATTTAGGATTCTTGTGCAATTTTTTTCTTCAATTCCAAACAGCAGAGACAGAAAGCAAGTGATAACAGAGAAATAATGGATAGGAAATGAAGGAATCAATTTATCCTTAGTTTGGGACCTGCCATTGCCACTTATGAATAAGATGAAAAGGAGAAACAAAGTTCAGTATCTTCAGATTACAGGCAGACCCTTAGATCCCTGAAAGATGTCTATAGATTTAAATAATATGGGACTGAATAGAAACTTTGGCACTTTATGGTGTTAATATGATGGATGTCATGCTTGGTAGATGTTAGTCATAGGCCTTCATTTTCTGTTATTGGTTTTAGTTCAGATGGTAGGGAGGGCTATCTACAGGCTGGCACCTTCCCCTTTGGCCATGCGGTCACTGGAAGATTTTCAACATCAAAGAAATTTAATGTCCATTTGCAATTCAAAGAAGATGTTTCCTAGGAATCCAGCATGTCTCCTTCCTTTGTGAAGCCACAGGCTCCTATGTAGATAGAGAACACTGATTTTCTCAAGAAATATTCATGTTTTGCATATGTAAAATTTTAGGTGGTGTAGGGGTAAAGCATGCCAATCATTCCCAATATTAAAATGCTTTACCTTTGTTGGAAGCAGAAGCCTCAGATAACAAGGTCCCAGTGCACTGCTCTCTTCAGGATTGCCCTGTGACAACTAAAATGTGGTATCTTGAAATCCAAAAAACATCTAGGGGTAGCCATGTTGGCCATATAGCAAAGTTTTATATACATCAGGAATTAGGGATCTGACACCTTCCAGATATTGTTGGACTTGGAACTTTGTCTTCTCAGCCACCAGGGCCAGTGGTCAGGGATGATGTATGTTGTAGACCAAGCACATTTGGAAAGTCATAGATCTTCTACTCAGTGATTTCTTTGTGGCAGGATTCAGTGGCTTACATCCATTGATGAAAATGTTCTGTCAATTAATTCAGAAAGGGAAAATATCCTTTCCTTACTACAGTTACCCCCCCAAAAAAAGCTTTATTTCAGACTGCTGGGATACATTGCTGGGATACATTTCCAACTGTTTTTGAAGCTTGCAGAAGTGGGAGAGATTCAGGGGTATTAGCAGTGCAGCACCAGTGCAACTTTGAATTTAGGCCTTAGAATAAAAATATTGTTGTATAGATAAATCCTAATCATCAGCTGTTTAAAAAATGTTTCCAGAATATGCTTTTTAGTTGTTTAAACAGCACTGCATGTAACACATGTTGCTCTAGTAATGTAGTAAACCTAATGTTCAGCTTCATAATATGTTCATGAATAATGCATAGCATTTTTGGAAGAATATTGTCTTTAGAAACAGCTGAAGTATTAATGATTCTGTGGCTGTTGAGTTTATAGCACCTCAGTTGCCCTTCCTTTCATTGGTGATATTTTGAAGAATGGTTCAGATTATATGCTTCACATAATATAGCTGATTGACAAACCAAAGCTTTCATGGGATCTTTCCAACTGACCTATGCTTATAGTACATTCTGCTATTAGAATAATATTGAAATGCTTAGAATGAGAATGAGGAATGGCAATGAGAAGACTATACAAGTAATTAGCTGTGAATAGTCTCCAGTGGGGACAAGCCTGTGCTCACAATAAAGAGATCATTTTGGTTTGGAGGGCATGTCCCACATTGCTGAAGGGATCTTGGGGCAGGAAGATGTAGTTGTGGAGAATGTGTGTCTCTATATACACCTTTCAAGATAAATTCTCCTTCCAGGAGTCTTTGCATGGGCAAAAGGCAACTGAAAAGTTTGTTTGCAGAAGAGAATTAACCTCTGAAGTCTTCAGAGTCCCACACCCTCATTTTGTAACTCATACTGAAGAGAGGATCCAAACTGATGATGACTATTTATTCTCTCCATACTAACTTGCATCTTCTACCCTTGCCAGTGTGGAATGAATCAAGCATCCTCAATATTTTTCTGTATCTATCATTGCCAGAGACCTTGTGCAGCCATACCCTCCCAGTTTTTTTGCCCTAATAATGTTTGCTAATAAGTATCTTCCTTTGAAGAGATATATGATAATAAGAATGTGACTCCTTTTTGTATACTGACTGGACCAGAATGGCAGAGTATGCAGTTCACCAGAAATTTGACAGTCAGAACAAACCAGCATGATGAATGACATCCAAGTATATATGACTAGATAAGTTCATGTAAAAAAAGAGATAATGAACTATGTTCTTAACAATGTTTTTTTATATGTAGAATTCCTATATAAAGGTAGCAAATGGATCTTGTAGCACTTACTGAAAGAATGAAGCTGGTAGCCTGAGCTTTTGTAGACTTGGGTCTACTTCCTCATCTGCATTTGCATCTGCATCTGCATCCGAGGAAGTAGACTCAAGTTAAAAAAGCTAATGCTAGTAGTTTCTTTCTTTCATTTAATCTCAAAGGTGTGCCAAAATTCCTTTGCATATTGATTTTCCAGATTGACATGACTATGTCTTTGAATTTTAAAAGGTAGCAATTACCAAAAAACAAAAAACAAAATTCTGGTTATAACTTCTACTGTGATTATCAAGACATAGAGAAGAGCACAGGAAAAGGAAAGAAGTCTTATGGCCTCTTTCATTTTCTTTAAAATAGAGTTAGATAAACAAGTATAGGCAGCATTCAGCAAGGAAAATGACTATATTCAAAAAATTATATTCTGGTTAGTTTGTTCATTGGCTTTTGCTGTCAACTTTTCCTCTATAACAAGATATGTATTAAAATTTTTGTTTGAAACAGATAAAAAATAATGGACCTCTGATCAACATGGTTTACAAAGTGCTAAAGAGCTCAGCACAAGGGTTACTGACCAGTATAAATGTAAGAGTGCCTGTAACGGGAAATGTAGCCATTCCATTGCTTTGTCAAATGGCAGTGTTTAAATAGCTAAGCATCCACAGGTGTCTAGTGTGTATAGCACCACAGCTTTCTGCAAGTGTTTTTGGAGGCTTTGTGCAAAATTATTGGCTGGCCTGATAGTGCTTGGTTTCATTTTCTCATGTGTTGGAAACTAGTGATGGTGATTTCATTTCTATATTTATGAAATTATGAAAGCATGCTGATTATGTTTTGATTTTGCTGCTTTGACAATCAGTTAATTTTACATGTACTGTTATATAATATAATTGCATATATTTTTCTTCACTTTGCTGTATATTCCTTAGATTTCAGAAAGGTTCCCTTGCTTGCACATTTGTGGTTTCTCCAATTGTTTATAATCTGTTTGTGCCAATGTATAGTCTGTCTCACTTACATGTTTATCTTAAATTTTTCTTAAAGTCATAAAATATTCCAGGGATCAATCTTTTTTAAAAAAAAGTGTTTTAGTATAATGGGAAAATCCCATATAAGTCTAGATATTGCCAAAAGGCAACAAGCCATCCTGTATTTGATGATCTGGCTTCCATTTTATCAGTTTACAATGATGAGAACTTGAAGATGGAGCTGGGACAAATTAATGGTAAATAAAACTAATAATAGTACTAATCCTAGCATTTTTTTGGCGCTTTCTGAATTTTCAAAGCGCTTCACATCCATTATCTCATTAACCAAGCAAAATCCAATATGGCAGGTTGCCATTATTATATCCACTTTGCAGATATGTATTTCCAAGTGAGAAATAGCAGTTGCTTATGACTACAGTTGAGTTCATGGATGAGGGAGAATTTGGACTGGTGATTTCCCATCCCCCTCATCGTGTCTTAGGTTCTACATTATAGTTTGGTATCTTGCCTGCTACTTCAAAAATTGAATAACATTTTAAAAAATCCTTTGAATAACCCCTCATGGCTTTTCCCTCACAGTGATTTTATGTAGTGTTCAGAAGTTCTTACCAAATTTTAATTGAAGTATGATAAAATGTTTATCCAGCGTTTCTTTCTTTAGGAAAAGAAATATACAATCTAGTTGTAAAAATTGAATTATTCTTCAGTTTAATAATACATCTCTAATGTAAATGTACATGTATGGTATGGATGTATGTGTGTGTGTGTCTATGTGTATGTGTGTATGGCTACACTATGAACAGTAATCAGCAGCAGAGAACTGATGATCTTTGGAAATGTGAAGATGTTTTTAGAATGATGTATTTTAAAAAAAAACCCATAACAAATAAGCACAAAAAATGGACCACTGATTTTCAATTTTAGACATAAATATTCCAAGGGTTGATCACTATCAGTATAGTACCCTTTGATGAAAAGATAGAATCCAACTTGTTCTATTCTTTTCTATGTTTGTATAAAAAAGTTTTGATTACATTCCTATATAATATCTATCAAATACATGGAGAGTGGCAGCAGCACATGTTGAAATAAATCTCTAGAAGTAATTTAAGATGTCATGTTTTAAAAGATATGAATGTATAGATAATATGTTTGTAATGATAGTGGTAAATTATCCTAAACATTTAGGAGAAATAAATAAAGCGTTTCCAAGACAGAGTTTCATTTATTAGGTTTCATTTGTTTTTGTCCTCTTAAGACTTCTAAATTTGCTTTTAAATCTCACTTTTTTTAGGTGACAGGACGTGATACGATAAAGGAACGCAATGCAAAACCCATCAAGATTGGAGAAAGTGATGTTGATGTAAGTATGGAACATCACTTTACAAAGGATGCAGTTGCATTTCTGATCCAAGCATAACCTACTCCTTTAATTGTTCTAACCTTCTATGTTTGTATATTTTTGTAGGTGAAACTAAGTGTTTTCTGTGAACAAGACAGGATTCTGCAAGATCTAGAAGACAAAATAAGAGCTCTGAAAGAAAATAAAGTAAATACTGCATTGCCTTATATATGTAATAGGCGATAAAAGTGAAGAACAAAAATCATTTGAAATTGCTTATTTTGAAAGGCATGTCCAGTTGTTGTGCTCATGGGGAGAACAGAAGTGGTAAAATACAATATTTTAGTAAATATATGGCAAACGCCATAGTGTTTTTCTTCCCAATCCAGCTGGTTTACAAAGTGTTGAAGAGCACTTTGAAATGGAATGAGAATGAATGAAAATGTCCCCAGTTTTATAGAATTCTGCATTCTGACATGTATCTATCCAAATGAAAACAGCAATGGACTAAATCAACATTGAAATGTTTATAACATCACCAATAATTTATCAGAGCAAAAGGGGACAAAAGCCAATGCTAGTCCAGGGGAAACACAGGCCTTTTAGCCCATGAGAACAGTCCTTAAATCTGTTTTATCAGATGCATGGAGTGAAATGCCGAGGAACAGATGTTTATATATATGAGTGAACAAGTTGTGTGTTTGCTACCAGCTTCTTTCTCTTGGTTAATCTCGGGTGCTACAAGATCCCTCTGCATACTAATATAACCATGATATGTGTCATCCTGCTTGGTCTGTGTTCCAGCAATAAATTGGGACAGTAGATATTTCCTTCTCAAAACTGGACAGAATTTTATTGGACAGAACCCAAATATCAAAATGAATAGTATTTATTTTAACAAAGATTTAGAAGAAAGTGGGTAAAACATAAATATGCATTTCCAGCAATAACTTGTTATTATAAAACATGTATTCACATTTATTTTAAATTGTATTAAATATGTTGCTTAAAAAATCTGTTCTTTAGGATCAGCTGGAATCTGTCTTAGAAGTGTTGCACAAGCAGATGGAACAATACAAAGATCAGCCACAACACACAGAAAAAATTTCATACCAGCAGAAACTTTTGCAAGAGGATCTCATACATATCCGGGCTGAAATTTCCAAAGTATCTACAGTAAGTAATTGGTGTTCCTCAAAATGGATCAGACAAGAATTAACCTCTGAGCAAAAGACTTAGTACTCAAACAGTCCAGCTCAATTTCCAGATCAGGCCCACTGAAGTAGATTAAGGCTATGCATAACCAATCCTTGCTTGGATTGCAGCCATCCTGATATTTATTTTAATTAAATATACTTTGGCCACATAAAATAGAATATAAAGCCAAGAAAAGGCTAAAATAATGTTACATTTCAAGACAAATATTTAATTATCCTGTCTAATGTTATATTTTCTCAATGTTTAACCAAGATTTTCAAAAGTTATATCTCCTTTTAAATCTTGAGTAATATGACAAGCACTTGAGCTGATAGTCATCTTATTTCTGTCTTGTGGCAATTCCCCACCCTCACTCCCTTTCATTTAATCTAAGGATATGTACTTAAAAGAAAAATCCTCTGACTTTAATGGAAATTATTTCAAAGTAAATGTCATGTGTTTAGGATTGTAGTCTAAGGTGCCTTTTGGTGTGATCTACACTTCCACTAACACAACTCTTAGTCTTTTAAAGTTTTCACTGTCTATAAAAGTGTAAAACTGAGTATTTTGTCTTTGCCAACAGGAAATGGAAAATGCTTGGAATGAATATCTGAAATTGGAAAAAGATGTAAACCAGCTGAAAAGAGCCTTACAGGAACAGATGAATAGATTATTTTTATCTCAGGTGAGGCTCTTTTTGAAGCTGAGACTCAACTAGGTTTTGTACAATTTGCCCAAACACTTTGGTGATACAGTGTTTGGCTTATCTTGGTCTGGTGTGAGGTGTAATTCTTGAGATCAGCGCAGGGCTTTCTGTCTGTGAAGAGCCACACGTGCAGATTCCACCACAGTGAAACAGCAGGGGATTATACAAAGATTATACAAATCTACATGAGGTTGTCTGAGCCTTGTAGCCTACATTTGAAACCCTGTTCTGAAATACAGTAGTAAATGCTATGTTGGCACCATACTAGGCACTGGGCCTTTTCTATGGTGTAACCATATTTGGAGGATATTTTCCCTTCAGGGACTGTAAGGTTCCCTCAGTGGTAACCTTTAATGGGATTTATTTATTATTTATTTATATATTTATTCCATTTGGTTTATTTTGGTATACTGTACTTTAATTCAGGTTTTACCTTCTACTGCTGCTATCTAATTTGTTCTATCAGTGGTGAAAAGCAGGATAGAAATCTCTCAAACATTTTTTTTAAGTCTGCACATACAATATTATTTTTAACCTACGTAAAGGTAAAGATATTCCCCACTGACAAGGTTGTCAAGTCGTATCTGACCATAGGGGGTGGTTCTCCGTTACTAACCTGAAGAGCCAGCATTGTCAGAGACTACTCTGTGATCATGTGGCCAGCATGATTGCACAGAATGCTGTTTACCTTCCCACTGAAGTGGTACCTATTTATCTACTTGCATTTACATGCTTTCCATCATTTTCCTCAACCTCTAAACAATGCTTGAGTACTGTCATCTTTTCACCTTTAGAACAAACTTCACATTGTACACAAATATGTGTACCCTAATAACTTTTTCCCCTTGAAAAGAAAATGCTTTCTGGAAAATGTAGGTGGGAACAAAGAAGTGCCGAGAATGAGAAGTTAACTATCACATACACACACTAGCTTTACCTTCCTAATTTCTCCCCCTTGCCTTGCTCCCAAGTGTTCTCCCCCGCTTAGGAGCTTAAAAATACATGGTTACAAAGGGAAGCATATGCTTTGGACCAAATGACAAGGTAAAGTGCTTGTGTTGGCAGTGTGGAGCATGGAAAAGAAGGATTGTTTCATGTGAGGTGTCCTACTTTATGTTACCTTTCTGGAAAAGGTGTCACACATCCCTTGAAAAACTCTGGATGTTATAGAATTGTGTATGATACAGCTAAGGAAAACTGGTGACACACCTTTTCTGCAAGCACATGGAAATGTTTGCCACATACTTAGAGTATGACAATTATGGTTTGTTCAAATCTTTTTTATCTAGGGAAGTTACTGCCTCCTTAACTGTAGTCTAGCATCCAAACTTCTACTGAGCATACTTCATAAAAGTATATCCTGACTGTGTTATTTCTATAACACAATTTTAAAAAGTTTATAATGCACATTTCATTAACAATTAACCATGTTAACCATGTCAAGGCAATCTGCTACCATCAACATAAATATTACTACTGGGCCAAATTGGTGTCAAGTATCTGTGTGTGTTTCTGTTTTCATTTAAATTTGTTACATAGAGTTATAATATTCTTCCTTTATATGTACACTGCTTTTGGTATTTGGACTGAAGAAATAACTAAAAGTTAAGTTGTCATATGTTACACAAAAATTGAACAATAGATGGTATTTGATTCTTTTCAAGGATCATAGAGTATGGATCCGGGGTTATTAAGATAACTTTCAGAATAAACCTTGTTCTCTTTCTATCCTTTCACCTACCCAGCTTCATCAGAGCAGCACAGTTCTGTAGCTTTATATAGCTCTGCAGTGAGGAAGCATCACCAAAGGTTGCCACTGCCTAGAGCTAGTCTCTACTGACAAAAAATACTCTCCTTGCAATAACCTGGCCCCAATGCCCCCTCATAGCACTTAAGGATAGTCTCTTAAAATGTTAAATGGTGTTAATTATTTGTTTTGTACATACATAACCAAAATTGATTCTCTTCCTCTGCCCCTCCCACTCCACCCCACCCTACCATCTGGTCTTTACTGATTAATAGGAGAAAGCTCAAATACAAAAAGATTTATGGAGAATTGAAGATGTTACAGCTGGCCTAAGTGCTAATAAGTCCAACTATAAAGTCATCATAGAGTCTATAAAGAATCCAGGTAAGAAGAGCTTAATATCAACAGAATATCCTAACATGTACAGAATGAAGCTTAATTGAGGTTCAGCAAATATATTGGTTTCTGGTGCTATTTTCACATAGTATTGTTGGACAATGTTATTTGTATTACAGAATTTATTGGCCTGCTTCTACTCCAGTATAATAAAATGGGAAGTGGCCCTTCCCCTTGATAAGGACACATGACTCATATAAACTTGGCTTGATCTTTTCTTTCTTAATTTGTGTATCATTTAATTATATGGCAACAATGCTAACTCTTTTTTTATTTGCTTGGGGGAAGATCCATCTTGCAGTTTTGTAAAGACTTCTTAATATTTCTGATCTACATTTTCTTGTATTATGTGTTCTCCTTTGCAGAAAGAAAAACAGTGCCTTCATTTTCAAAACCTCTAGTGCCTTCATTATCATCTACTCTCATGTCAATAGACAACAAACTTTCTACTCAGCGAAGCCCAACATCTAGTCCTGTCAAGCCATCTTTGGAAGTCAGACTTTTTCCTCAGCCTTATACCCAGCCTAGAATGCTCTCTCCATCTCAACAAGTGAAAAAAGTTGAGCCTCCAATTCAGTCACCAGTAAAATTAAAGCCAAAGGTTGTAAGTGCCATGATTATAGTATCTTGTAGTTAATGGCATAATGTATCTAAGAGTAGGTTTTATTTATGTATACAATTTAAAAATGATAAAGCCTGAAACCAGATAGACAATATCTTCTTCTGGGTCACTCTACATCAGCAATAAAGTTTTTGACTGTGATTATGTTGTGTCTTGATTTACCCAGTCAGTGCAATTTACAGAAAATATCAAAGAAACAGTTTTAAAGGCTGTTAAGTTTAAATGTTTAGACAGTACAAGCTATTAAATTTAAATTTAGTCACATTATTTTTTAATAATTTAAGCAGAATAACAGCAGTTTTATCATTTTGCATATATTAAATTGATGCTTTTATTCAACAGTAATTCTGAACCACATGTTTATTTTTTAAAGGAAGATGAAGCACCACCAAGACCTCCTCTCCCCCAGCTGTATAGCCCAGATGACCCCCCACCAGCTGTACCACCTCTTCCTAGGGAAGCCACTGTCATCAGGCACACATCAGTGCGGGGCCTGAAACGGCAGTCAGATGAAAGAAAGCGAGACCGTGAACTAGGACAGTATGTGAATGGAGATTACAGGGTAAGCACTAATCCAGGACAAAAAAGCTGCATCAGTGTAACAATCTATATCAAATGTATTGTATATCAAAACTGTATTAATGTATCTGAAAGACAGTTGCAGCAATTATGAAATTTTCAGATATATTTCTTTATGACCTGTAAAGCCCTTTTTGGTTCAAGGTCAGGTTTTCAGAAGGACCATACTCTCTTCCATATAAGCCTCCTATGTTTTGAGGTCTGTGGAGGCCCTTTTCTCTGTCCCACCACAACTGAAAGTGGTGGAAATACAGGAAAGGTCTGTCTTAGTGTCTGCTCCCAATCTCTGGAACTCTTTTCTTAGAGAGTTTAGAGTGGCACCCTACTTACCATTCTTCCATTGGAAAGTGAAGACCTTTTTGTTTCAATAGACCTTTTGAGGGTTAATTGCTCAGGAGAAAGGGCCTTTCATAATGGTCATTTTGACTGTACTTGGGGTTTTTTTAATGACTACTTTTAACTACTATTAATTCTGTTTAGTTATTTGATTTACATTCTGCCGTTCTACAACAACTACTGTTAGTTTGATTATATTTTTAACTTTTGTATGATGTGATTTCTTAGCTGTATCTCTTTTAACTTTTGCAAGCATCCTTGAGTCCCAGACTGGGAAAAAGATGGGATATAAATAAATGTAATAGCAAGAACAATAATTCTGCCTGTTTCACTTCTCACATGAGCATTGCTAGATGTCAAATGGCATGATATTGTTGTTTTTAACTGCTAAATTAGGAGTAAACAAAATATGTCCTTCCAGTTCTTGCTGTACTTTTAACTCCCAGAATCTCTCACCTTTGGGTATTTTAGCTTGACTGATGGGAATTTCAATCCATTAACATTTGATGGGCCATGAGCTGTTGGCTCCTGTTACAAACCTTCAAAAATGCTACTTAGAACTATTGGATTTCTGGATCACTCAACAGAATCTTCAGAAGACTTTCTGAGGTGAACCAGAAGTGAGATAGTATCTTCTAGAAAAGCCTTCTGGAAGATACAGAAGCATCTTTTTGTTGATCTGTAAAATTTGTTGAGAGTAATAGATTGACACAGCTGTCTTTTAAAAACCCTGTTTTGGTTTCTAATTCCTCTTATTTCTATTATTAAGCATTCAACCATAGGTTATGAAATATATTTGTATTATTATCAATTATTATTATACCTGTATTATTGTACCAGCACCTGTGCAATATTGGCATGGATGCAGTGGCTTAGTGGTTAAGACACCAATTCTGATTATTGTAAGACTGGAAGGTTGGCAATTTGAGGCCTAAGTACCACATGATGAGGTGAGCTCCAATCACTAGTCCCAACTTCTGCCAACCTAGCAGTCTAAAAGCATGCAAATGTAAATAGATAAATAGGTACCACTTCAGTGGGAACATAACAGTGTTCCATGCAGTCATGTTGGCCACATGACCACCAGAGTCCTCTTTGGACAATGCTGGCTCTTCAGCTTAGTGGACATGAGCACCACAGTCAGTTACGACTAGACATTCGTGTCAAGGGAAAACATTTAACTTTCCTTTTTACAGTAATAACCTGTATACAACAACCTGTATTATTGTACCTGTACAAAGAGACAGTAGTATTTCAACAGAACTGTAATAACATTTTCTATATTTTTGCAATTTCATTTAATCAAGCATTTATCTGTATAGGTAGAACTCCGCTCATATGTGAGTGAACCTGAATTGGCAACTATAGGCAGTGAGCTGAGTCAACCTTCCCTTGGATTTCTAGGTGCTGATGGCAGATACCAAACATTACCTACCAGAGGTGGGTCAAGAGATGATTTATCTATATCCCATAAGAGTATGGATGTTATGGCTTTGAACGTCTAGTTTAGAGATTTCAAAAACTTAGTCATAATTATTATTCTCATTTGATCTCATTTGTTGGAACTCCAGATATTAATTAAAAGGGTGGAAATATCCTGATCTACTCCCATAGTTAATGCATAAACCTTCTATGTACAGGATGTGTCAAAGGTTATGCCCAGTAGGTAGTTTACTATATATAAATTAAACTAACTGTTCAAATTGGCTGCCATTTTCTTCTAAACACTTTCTTACATGGATGACACATGACCTTTGATTGTTCCTAAGTAGCGTAATATTTTCTCTGATTATTATAAATTCTAATCTGATAACTTCCTTTAGATCATTTACTCTTCAGCAATTGACCATTTTGTGGCACTGTCCTTTCTATACATGAAAACAATCTCTGTTCTTCATTCTTTTGTTAATTTAGAAGCCATGGTATATTAATCTGGTGTAAAAAAAAATTATAATGAATAAAATATAATGAATTTGCCTATGAGGCGTGATTTTTGTTACATCCCATATTCATTTTCCAGTCAGGAGGAAACCTCATAAGTCAGATTATGGTAACCTAGAATCAGAGAGCTGTAGCTGGTGAGATCCTCTGTACAATTCAGTGAAATCTTGAATAACACTATCTAGTGTAAGCCACAGTCTGTAGAGGAAGTAAGTGAAAACACTCATATTTTTAAAACAGTTTGACTTAGAAAAAATCTGTCCCTTTGCTCCTGATATAATGAACTGAACCTGTTGAGCCACCCACCACACATACTCAAGACAACATTTTTCTTGCTTTCTTGCACAATGTCACCACATGTTTACTTTCTTTTCCACTTGTGGCAATTTTTGTTAACCAAAACTTTGATGTTAACAAAGCAAATTAAACCCTAAAAAATCACATTCCACTTGAAACCAATTATTATTACCTCTTTTAACCGCTTCATGTTTGTGCTCATCAGACATGCTCTTCCTTGCACTTGTTTCACTTCAGACTCCTAATTTTTGTTGTTTGGTGTAGTATGTTCAATTCACAGTTCAGAAACAAATAAGGTGTATGTATCTGAACAGGACATATCCTAAGAACAGATTTTAAGACTGAAGAGTTTATAAATGAAACAAAAACAAAGAAGAGTAACCAGCATAATCTGAAATCTTTCAAATTGCCTGGGTTCACGTCATAATACATTTTAATAATTGGAGTATATGATTGGTATTCTCGTAATATAAAATCCTGTATCCTGGTTCCTGTGGTACCTTAATAGAAAGAATGTTACCAAAATCTTGAGTTAAATCCAATATACATAAATACTCAGTGGGATATAATATTAGTTTTCTCTTAAGTCCCATTCATTTCATTAAGTTTTCTTTAAAGTCTCATTCTAAAGCAGTGAATCTGCTCTAGATAGGACTAATGCTGTACTTAAGTTCTAGACTTAGAGAGATATGCAGCTGTTGCTTCTTTATTACAGTTTTTTTCTTTCGGGTTTTTTTCTTCATCAAGGATTGTCTGGTTCAACTTCTAGACTCCATCAGTCATCCACAGCTTCATCTTATGCAACACTTCGAAGAGATGGTTCCAAGGTAACGTTGTATATTTCTTTATGGTTGCTAAACCTTTCTGAACATGATTAATTTAGGTGGGTTTTATTTGAATATTGGAATTTTAGACAATTCCCCAAGATGAATAACCCAGAATATGTCACAAATACAAACATGTGCCTTCAAATAAAAGTTTATACTGATTTCAATTCTAGCTGTCAAAATTGTTTATAACTTGTTCAAATCATCTGGAGTATGTCTGAGGTTAAGAGAGAGGTTATAGCTTCTCACTTTTCCCCAGTATCTATATTATTTCTTTTTAAAAAGTTAATCCAGTGTTATTTTTTCTTACTTTTGCAAACTGCCATCTTATAAAAATGAGGGAAAATGAAATTCTAGTTCATTTTGCATGAAAGAAGGCACAGAAAAATAGTCCTCAGTCTTTTACAGGACTTACATAGTAGTGGTACAGAGTACATGACCTGTAGGGTGAAGTCAAAGAGCCAGCATGGTGTAGGGGTTGTCTGCCTGGGCCAAATGGCCATGCTTCCTCCCAGTTTGGCAGCTTCTATTTTAGATGACGCAGGCAGAAACCCCCATGGCAGGATCAGGCTTGATCCTGCCAGTACAGATGTGGATCCAGATGGTCTAGTCTGACCCAAAGGTAAAGAGCCTTTACCCCAGGGTAAAACAGTCCTGGTTTTGCACAGAGTTTCTAAGAAACACTGCAGCAAACCAGACTGTTCAGACAGCCCCCCCCCCATGCTCCTTACCTTGCTGGTGTGCAAACCATCTGAGAAGCCATTGTAGAAAATTGTCCACACAGGTCACTTTGTTTTCTTATTATTCAGTGTACACAAACTTTATTTCATGTGCAAAATTATTAAAAATATTTTGAATAAAATGATCTTCATGCTACGTATATAAGGTGTATATGAAACATAAATGAATTTCATGTTTAAACTTGGGTTCCATCTCCAAGATATCTCAAATTGCATATGCAAATATTGCAAAATTAGAAAAATCCTGGAATCCCAAACACTTCTGATCCCAAGCATTTTGGATAAGGGATATTCAACCTGTACCTCCTTTGTGCAATGACCACTACATGCAGCTTACCAGTCAGCTGCTGACATGTGTCTCCATGGCTGGTTGGTGGCCAGAGGAAAGCAGAGGATGCCCAGACAATGTTAGGTTGGGGTGGCAGGTGTCACCACTCTTCAAGGGTGTCACCTGGTGTGGACTGCAATCTCTGACCCCTAGTGATGCCTGTGACAATGTTAGGTTGGGGTGGCAGGTGTCACCACTCTTCAAGGGTGTCACCTGGTGTGGACTGCACTCTCTGACCCCTAGTGATGCCTGTGACTGTATCCAACACTGGGTTCAGCCCTCAGACTTGACCCAATAGTTGTTTCCATTCTAGGATTACCAATTCAGGACCAAAACCTGAAACAGAGGGATGGCCCATGATGATGTCATTCAGCATTATGCATTAAGTGTCAACTATAGTTGCTTATGGCTTGTTATACACACATACATACACACCAAATTTTCCTGTTTGCAAAAAATCTTAGTTTAAAGAGCTGTTCTCTGACCAAGGTGAAATGAGGGAACTATTCCTTCTCACCCATCTTGTGAAATTTAATCTACCCTACTTACTTTTAGCCAAAAGGTGGATGGAGAGCAGAACAGATGGTGAGCCTTGGAATCGCAAAGGCTAGGAGGAAAGAAAGAAGCTAACTACTCAGCGAATACATAGATTCCCCATTTCTGCAACTGGAAACACAAAGAAAATGATATCCTCCCAGACCCCTGGAGTTCCTCCTGAGGCCAAGCGGATATAAAATCTTGATGATGATAAACATTTTCAAAAGAAATTGTAACATGTGTTTGTATGTCATGTCTAACAGGAGAGACCAAAGAGTGCCTTGGAACGCTTATATTCTGGAGACCACCAAAGAGGGAAGATGAGTGCAGAGGAACAACTAGAAAGAATGAAACGGCATCAAAAAGCATTGGTTCGTGAACGCAAGAGAACTCTTGGTCAAGGAGAAAGACAGTCTGTCTCATCACGATCATTTGTCCGGCCAGTTTCTGCAGACATAGGCTCAGTATGTTAGACATGCCTTAAAAGGACTAGATTAAAATGTGATCTATAGCTTCTCTAGTAAGCACTTTTATTTAAGAGTGCATGATGCCTTGTATTATTTAATTATATTATAGTATATCAATTTCTGGAGTGTGAATAACAGAAAATGGCTTTTAGCTATAAGTAGCCACAGCTTGATGTAGCAGGTGCAGAAGTAAATGTACAAAAGAGAAGTATAGGGAGAAAAACATTAATTTCTTAGAATGCATACAGATATGATTATTGGGCTGGTGTTGGCTGCTTCCCCCACCCTGTTGACTCTGTGCTATGAAAGCAGAATAGGTTTGCTGGGTTTTTTTCTGATTGCACCATAAAAGAATGAGTCCCATTGGTGATAGATAGGTAGTGCATTAATAGTCGATAAAGATATAGATAAATATATAGATATAGCTATAGATTGTAAGTTTAGCAAATTTAATATACCATAGTAGGTATGGTCCTGTCAAGGAGAGATTTTTTTTAAATAGCATTTGACAAATTTTATAAATACCTATTAAATATAGAAGCAAATTTAACAATGTTTATACAGCTGCTAATGTCCCTTATCCTTATTTTTGTTTAAGATACCTAGAATATTCTAGCAAAATCTAGAATTCAGTTAGTGAAAAATAAATTATTTCATAGGTTAGATACAGAATTAAATATAAATGTATTTGCATTTGTTTGGGGAGACTAGCCAAAGCAGCACTTATTAATTACAGTAGGGTCTACTTCCAAGGAATGTCCTAATCCAAAAAAAGTGATGTGGGTATGTAGACTGTTACCATTTCTGCCACAGCAGCCTCCAGTGCCAAAAGAGGGAGGTTGTATTGTTTATAGCAATAGGAATTATTTGTAACAGAAACACTGCATGTTTCCCTTATGTGTTTAACATGGATTTGGGTAGCAACCACTCTGTTTAGGATCAGGGTACCATACTGCTGTTTACATGGAAACAATCTCATCTGAATTTGATGAGATGTGTTTCTAGTATTTGGTATAGTGGGTCCTAAATATCCTAAAGGCACCAGATCCCATCCAGTCTTGGAAGCTATTCCTGTTTAGTACTTGGATGGGAGACTGCCAACTAATGCTAGGTACTGTAGCTGTATTTCAGAGGAAGGAACTGGCAAAACTACCTCTGAGTATTCCTTGCCTAAGAAAACCCTATGAAATTAATTGAATCTCCATAGGTCAGCAGGTGACTTGAAGGCACATACACACACACATTTGGTCTTAATCCACTGTACAGTTAAGTTCATGTAAGGCCTTTAAAATCTGGAATTTAACAACTCATTGTGCGTTTCCTAAATGATCCTATAAATTTTTCCTTCTCTGAAATGTGTCCTCTGTAAATTTTAATCCAAACCAGATAGAAGGAAAAATTGGTTTAAAACTAAATGAATATTCTGTGTGCTGTGGGTTTTAAATCTGAATAATATCCACTGAATATTACAAAAAAACAAAAACAAAACAAAACCAAGTGTCATTTCTGAAAATAACAGTAGAAGTGTGCTAGAGCATAGCTACTGTGTTAGGATTGTGAGAAATTTCATAAGGATAGCTGTACTGGTTAGCTGGAGTAAAAACAACAACAACTTCTACATTTATTATGACATATGTTTTTGTTGACAAGACCTTAGGTTATGACAGGTACAATGTGGTCATCTAAGAGTCAAAATGAGATTTTTTAATACTTGAATGCATTTAATGTATTGGATTTCCATTATGAAAATATCAGCTCTGTAGCGGGGGAGAAACACAGATTGAGATTAGTATTGGAACTACAGTGTACCAGTAGGAGATTGCTAAACTTTCCTCTCTACACCATACTCAGCCCCCAAAGCTGGTATTTGCTCTTGGATATAATCTTCATTAGCACCAATAGTAGCTTTCCTTGTAGTGCATAGCAGCTAACGGAGGAGGGTATTGAGACCATGGCACAGGGGAAAGGGCTAAATGAAGTGTTGATGACTACTTTAGGTCCATAGGCCAGTTTCTCCTCCTAGTATTAGCTGTCATTTACTCTTCAGTCCTCCTGTCACACTACCAAAATTTGGGAAAGCTTTGGGGGCTGCAGAAATGATCTTGGCACATTGAATGCAGGATATCTTGCTAACCCTGTGGTCTCCACAATGCTGCCATCTCATCTTGATCGCATCCCTGCACACTGTGCTATTTAAATAACAATAATCAGACATGTTAAGTGCATCCATGTATTTAACTTACCGTATAGTTTGGTCCCTACAAGCAAGGTTTGTGTATTTTGAATATTGAAGTTTTTTTTTTAATAAAGTGAGGCCTACAGGTGTTGCAGGTGGTAACAATAGATGAGTTACAGTATTGTTCATAGGACATGCAACTAAAAGTTTAAATCAGTATGATAGTGATTTTGACCTACTGTTGGTTGTGTAATAGTAGATAACAAGTAGAGAGTGATAATTTTCCTGTAATGTACTGTTCACTCTAAGGATTTGTTGGGTAACAGCTGTTGTAGTGAATTTCACTTCAATGTCGTCACATTGGTGCTCAACTCTTAAATACTTTTGTTGGGCCATGGGGTTGCAAGGTCTGCAGCAGCCTTCCCTAACCTGGTGTTCTCCACATTTGCTGGGCTACAACTATGAATGTTGTAGGTTGAGGTCCAACATCTTTGGAGGTTACCAGCATAGGGAAGTTGGGTCTGCAGAATAGACCAGAGAGATTAACATGTTTTCCACTTGCTTCTTCACATTACCATTTTTATTTTTTCATGTATGTCCATATAATCTTCTTCAGAAGATACTAGGCTATTTAGTTTTTGTACATGATAAAATGGCACTGTTGCTTCATAATGGCATATATATCATTTTATAAGTGTGGATGAACATACTCTTAATGTTAGGACTGAGGTGGATTGATATCGCTCTCACCTTAAACATGCTTAATACATCACCAAAGTTGTATATTTTATCCTGAAATGTTATCCTTCCTGCTTGTGGACCATGGGAGGTTCTCACATTGTATCCCCATCCTTTTTTGCTTACAGGAAATACAGTTTCTAACTATAAGTAACAATAAGCCACCTTAACAATGTGTAACCACTACAACTCCATGTCTGTTCCCCATATTTACTTAATACTGATTTGATTAGTATTCATTTCAGTTGGATTCTGTTGCCTGTTGTACTGTACATTATACTGTAATGCATCTACAGGTGGCATGATCTGTAGGTCTCACATTGTTAATAACCAAGCAGTGTTCTGCTTTCCTTTGAGTCTTTGGTTGAGATTTGGTTCATGAATGCTTATGACACTCACAATACATTTGTTAGTCTTCATGATGCAACAGGACTCCTTGGTGTTCAGGATAATGATATGCTTATTAGCACTGAAGGATTTACACAATCACTGCAACATTAATATTTTATTTTTGTCTTTTCCTTTTGATAACTAGAATTATAGAATGCTCATCACCTGCCTAATTCATTGCACAAGGTCTCTTGCTTTTAGAATTGTCACTCATCATACATAATGCCTTTTTGTTTATTTGTTTTAAAGTTTCTAATTATTTAATAATTTTTAACTAGACTACTCAGTTTCTGCCAGGCTTAATTGCATTTTAGTAGCTTTCTATTAAATTTCTTCTGGTATTCTTGTTTTAGTTGCGGGGAGCATCCTTTAACATTTTTGTTCCCATTTTAAATAGTTTAGCTGCAGTAATATGCAATTCATATATGAATAATTATTTTACTAAATACACATATGGCCTCTTAAGGATGAATTCAAATTTTTATCTTTGCAGTCTCACTTTTATTAGGAAATAGTATAAAACTTTTAGGGAGAGTCAGTTCCTCCCATATTCATGTTTTCAAGTATCAGAATTTAGATTGATTTTCAAAAATTTTATTGTTCATTCACACATACTTATTTCTAATGCAAACATTTCATATATTTTTTTAGCAATTTAAACAAATAATGTTACATATTTGTATGCCATATTGGTCTGTAGTCTTGCTGTAAAAAACACAAAAATGCCACAGTGTAGCCTAGAAGATTATGTTTCCTGGAGGTTTATTCTTTGTGTGTCCAAAAGTCTCCAGTGCACAAAAAAAAATGTTTGATAGCACAATTTTACAGCACGATAAAAATTTAGCAGCCCAAATGGTAAATAATGGAATATGTAATTTGTGTGCACAGTTTATAACATTGCATACATTATATGTGTAAATCTACTTTTAATACAATGCACTGATATTTTTTTTAAAAAAAATTACTTTTTAAATGTATGGCATTATGTTAAGCAGAATATATGAATTTCTCATTTAATTTTGATGTAAAAGACTCCATATCAATGCCAATAAACATGCTTCTTAATACTGAATTCATGTTTTTTTCTTACAGAATAAACTTAGTTTAGAATTAATATTCTATTTATATGATACACGTTCTTGCAATCAGGCCTGGTTTGAATATTGAGTAGCTGTCTGGTTACAGCACACTTTAGTTGTGATGAAGGTTGTACTTTTCCCCTTAAAATTTTGAATAAACCTTCCCATTTTTATTTGAGCAGCAGCTATTCTTAAATTAAGCAGCATTGTTCATATTCCTAATAAATAAAATATGTACTGTATTTTCCGGCGTATAAGACGACCCACGTATAAGATGACCCCCCCCCCATTTTTCCAGTCAAAATATAGAGTTTTAGCACCTCTATCCTCATTATCCTTATATCCGGCATATAAGATGACCCCCCCCCCCCCACTTTAGCCACAGATTTTGCAGGTAAAAAAGTAGTCTTATACGCAGGAAAATAAGGTAATATGTTTTGAGTGAAAATCAAGAGCTTGTGCATGAATACAATTTCCCCCAAAAAAAACATTATCAGTGAATGTGTCTTCCAAGGAGTCAAGGGTTCCTCCATCAGATGGAAGGGGATGCTATCCAGTGGAATCCAGTGGAAGCTTCTTCTGGAGGGAAAAAGTGATTTTCTGCTATTCTTTCTCTGCATCTTTCTCTGCTATTTTCCACATTGTTCCAGAGGACCACCCACAACCTTCCATGGCAGTTTGACATGGGAATGTAACAGGAAGGAGGAAATGGCAAAAAACCACTTCCACTTCTTGCCAGTCTGAGGACGTTATCACACGGGGTCTAAAGCAGTCCCATCCCCGTCGCATCCCCGTCCCATTGCACTTTCTTTCCCCGTGTCTTCACACGACATCGCACCCATCCCCGTCCCATTGCAGCATCATCCGGCATCATCCCTGTTCTTTTGAATGCCGGTTTCTTTGGGAATTACATTTTGCCGTGACCATAATGATACCGGAATGATGCTGCTTTCTGTATGCTGGTAAGTTCTGGATTGAAAAGGAACCGCAATGGGATGGGGATGCCACGGGGATGGGACTGCTTTAGGCCCCGTGTGATAACGTCCTATGAGTGGAATTCTGATCGTGGATCCAGCCCTATATTGAACCAAAAGGTTCAAAAGCAATGTCTTCCTCTTTATAATTGATAATAAGCTGTCATGACATATTCTGTCTCTCACAACAGCAAATGTATTTGTGTAATAATTTATGCCATTAAGAATACTAGAGGAAAACAAACTCAGTTTTTCAGTGCTGCACATACGGGATAAGTTTTGGCTGTTCAATACATGAGATGAAATTGTGTATCCATGTAAAATGCTTGTGGTGTTATCTGAAAACATATTATCCATTCATTTTTGTGAACTTTACAACTATAATTCAGAGAATGATTGTGGATTCTCCAAAGGATTGCAGACACTGAACAAGACTGGGTTTTGTTTCTTTTTGGAAAGCAGGTCCGCTTGCTGTATTACAAACTGCTTTGAAAGCTCCCTCATTCCAAACATTGTTTGCCATCTGTGCAATGGGAGGCTTTTGGAGCAATGCAAGTCTAAAGGTCCTGAACCTCACTGGGCATGTGGGTCTCTGGATTGTAGGCTGGATTGAAATTATATATTCATCTGAGAGAGGAATGTAAATTCCAAAAGGTGCAATCAAGCCTTCTCTAATTTTGTAATCGTTTAAAATGGATTGTGAAAAGACTTTATGTTTTCATACATTGCTTTATGTATGAATAGTGGATCTCAATTTAAGCATGTTTTTGCAAAACACACCAGATTTAAGCTATTCTTATAGCGCATAAAATTTAAATTTGGAGATATTTAAGATATTCTCACATGTTCTTCAGATAAAGAGAAGAATAATTTTGAAGAAAGGTGTGTATTTTACATTGAAGTCTGTTAATAGGTTAGAGTACATGAGTATGGACTGTATCAAATAAGGAATGTTATGAAATGACTATTATTTGGTTATATTTTGCCATTTTCTAGATCATGTGGTGTATTGGTCAGATCTACAAACCAATCGCACACTAACATTTCTTTGAAACATAGTTTTGGCTAATAGTTGCAGGTTGTTTAACAGAGTAATGACAAATTCTTTTCCCTAGATGGTGAACCTACATGGAGTACTCATTCTCTAAAACCAGCAGTTTTAGATATACTCTCACTTAAGCCCTGTGAGGATATACTTCCAAGTAAATTTGCTTAGAGGATTGTGTAGAGCAGGGGTCGGCAACCTACGG
>CM034701.1:110187164-110256740 GCA_020142125.1 Phrynosoma platyrhinos | reverse complement strand
ACACGGAGGAGGGTGCGTGGGGGCGCATCACGCACGGAGGAGGGTGTGGGGTGACTCTTTACCTGAAAAATCAGCAAAATTAGGGGTTTTCTGTTTCAAACTGTCTTCTGTTACAAAACCAGATACATAGAGGACATAGCTAATATGCATTATCTTCTTGCTTATTTCTTCAACATGCTTAAAGAATGTCTCCACAATCTCGTCACTGTAGCTATGTTGTTTTGTACATGTGCAAAGATGGCTTCTAGTAACACTTGTACAGAAGTGTAGACTTGTATTCATGGTAAATAAGATATCCCCCAAAAGACAGCCTTGTAAAAAAGTGAATCCATCCTTAGGAAAAGCTGTATAAGGGCCTAAGCAGACGGGCGGCTGTGGGCCGCCCTGGGAAGCTGCGCCGTGGGACCGAGGCATGCCCATGCCTCGATCCTGCAGTGCGGCTTTGCCGCTCCTGAAATGGGTTCTAAATTAGCGCTCCTTTCACAAGTCAGTGAAAGTGCGCCACAAAAGGCTGTGGCGCACTTTCGTTGACTTTTCCGCCACAGCGCGTGGAAAGGCTGCGGCGGGAGGTCCTCCTTGGAGCACCGGCCATGCAACTGCCCCTCCCCTTCCCTGCGCCGAAGACGGCCTTTTAAGCCGTCTGCTTAGGCCCTAAGTTGTCTGCTACAATTCCTTGCAGACAGGCAGAGTTCCTACAGTCTTCTTATTCCTCAATGCTTACACAGTCTTTAGTTTAAAATGAAAAGTGAAGAAGATTCCATTTTATCTTTTTGTTCCATTGACCCATGATATTCAGGAACTAGACAGCCAGTGCGGTGTAGTGGTTTCAACACTAGACTATGACTGGAGATCAGGATTCATATCCCCACTCAACCATGGACACCCACCTTGAACAACTCACACTCTTTGAGCCTTAGAGAAAAGCAAAAGTAAACCCCCTCTGAACAAATTTTGTCAAGAAAACCCCATGATAGATCCATCTTAGGGTTTCCATAAGTCAGAAATGACTTTAAGGCACACAACAACAATAATTCAAGAACTAGGTGAGTCTTGTTTTTGATAAAGCTACAGTGTTTCAACGTTTCCCTTCCCCCAAATTTCCATTCATTGATATAAAGCAGGGGTAGGCAACCTTTTTGAGCTGGGGGCCAGGTTGCTGTCCTTCAGACAATGGGGGGGGGGGGCGAAGGACCATAAATAAATAAATAAATAAATAAATAAATAAATAAATAAAAATATTTTTTAATTTTTTAAAAAAAAATATGCATGCACACTCTCTCAGCCCCAGAAAAGCCATGGCAAAACCCCTGTGGAGATTTTGCCAAGAAAACCCCAAGAACAAGTAATAACAACAATAATATCATCATGGCGGGCGGTGGCGGCAGGACTGGCCTGGGGCTGGTCCAAAGGCCTTGGGGGGCCGCATCTGGCCCCCGGGCCTTAGGTTGCCTACCCCTGATATAAAGAATAGATGTTGTTTTTATATTTACATTTTAAACCTCATTTTGAGTAATAGCTAAGTTGGTACAAAGTTGTTCTTACATATTCTTAGGAGGCACAATATACACTTGCCTCCTTCCTCAAATGCCACATTTTGTAATAGTTTTTTTCACTGTATTTTGTACTCAAGTAGAATAGTTCCAAAATTACTTCTTTAAAAAAAATTCAAAATATACTTTTGAATGAAGACTTTCACCATTTTGTGATTTCCCAATTCCAATTCAATAGAAGGTTTGAATATACAGTTGCCCCTCCGCTTTCATGGATTCCAAATCTGCGTTCTGCACCTATCTGTGGGCGGGAAATGGAGGGGGACATAATGGGATGTGCGCCCGCGGGCATGCACCACCATTCAAGCCAGTGGGGCTTGAATATCAACGAGTTTCCATCTTTGCGGGGGCGTGTGTGTCCGGAATGAATCCCCCGTGAAAACAGAGGGCCGACTGTATTGACTTTCTCTGAACTATCTTTAGTGGTAAGGTTTATTCATAGTTTGGTGTCTATAGGTAATGTAGTTGCCCTTGCAAAACTTTTTTCACTTTAGGTGCAGGGTCCATTTATAATAACCAATAGATTTGAACCATCTGTGGCTTCTAACAGATAAGACCAGTCTAAACTGTCTACTGACAGCCTTTTTGCTGAGATTAGATTGCCCTCTGCTGGTTTGAGAGGATGAGTACCCTATCAAGGACAGCCATCAAGTGAACATCTAGAAGCAAAGGTAATGGTAAGTCCTAGTTTCCCCTTTCATCAGTCCAGAACTGGAAGTAATGGGAATGAACATTTCTGCACTATTTATTAGTTGAAATACTCAAACTTATAATTGTTTCCTATCTGTTACTAGTGGAAGAGGGAGCAAGAATTTGACTTGCAGCTACTGGAAAGAGCAGTGCGCACAGAACAGAAAGAGGAAAACAACTGGGTTAAAGTCAAGCCTGTATCAGTGACAGAAGGAGATCTAGAACCTGAAGATTACAATTTGGATATTAGCAGAGAGGTAAAGCTAGTTGTCATTTCTCCTTTTCTGTCATATGTCAAAAATCCTTTATGGCCTTCTTTACAAATTAGAGATGGACACAGTTTGAGGGTCAATTCCACTTCTCTCTGACCCTTTGATAGGCCACATCCATTTTCTTACCATAATTTCTCATGCCTTCCCTTCTCCTTTGGAAGACTAGAGAGGAAAGAAACTCTACCATCACTAGAAGTTAAAGAAGGGTACATAATAGAGCTCATGTACCCATCTCCCTGGCCTGCTGGCTGGCCTGTCTGCCTCATAAAACACTACCAGCTTGGTTGTACAGAGGAACTGGCTACTTGTCTTAAGCAAAGCAGCTTCATTTATATACCACTTCATGCCGCACTATGGGGTGTCTAAGCGGTTTACAACTGTAAGCTCATTGCCCCCAACAGCTGGGTACTCATGTTAGTAACCTCGGAAGGATGAAAGGCCTGCGTCTAGCCTGAGCCCTGGCTAGTATTGAACTTGCAACCTTGTGGTCTATGAGTGAGTGGTTGCAGTACAGGCATTTAACCACTGCACCACCAGGGCTAAGGACAAGTGATTTCCCTAGTAATCCCATTCCTCCCATGTAGCTTGGCTTCAGGTTCCAGTTCCTCTCTAAAGCAGAACCAGTGTCTAATGGTCAGAATGGTATTTCACAAGGCAGTCAGGTGAACAAAAAGTGAACAAGCTAGGTGTGCTCTGTTGACTTCTTTGGCTGTTGGCGGTAATGGCATTTCTTCTCTCTGCCTTCCAAGGAGGGTGGATAGCATATATTTTTGGCAGGAAAGCAGGATTTTCCTGAGAGTGGTGAGGGTATAAAATGTGGTTTATTTTGGACAAAATTGCAATGATTTGGCATGGAAAAAGGTGGGTTTTCTTTTGGGGTGGGTGGGGGACTCCAAAACAGGGCTTGAAGGACCACATGATTCCTGCAGGCTCCTCTGTTCTCAAAGGACACAGAGTTCCCATTCTGGTTCTGAATTATAGTTATCGAAGCCTTTTTTCCCTTTCTGTCATTTTCCCTTAATATAGTGAAACTATTTCAGCCTGATAAAACCTTTACTGAAGAAGAAATTTAGTTTTTGTAGAGGTAACTTGAATATTGAAGTTTCAGTAAAGGGGTGGAGAGCTCCTACCAACTGCAACATTTCAAATGTTGATCCATTCCGCTGATACGCCAATGGCTGATCTTCCTAGAACTGGAAGATATAAAGATGATAGTGCATGCGCTGGTAACTTCAAGAGTGGACTTTTGCAATGCACTCTACATTGGGCTACCCCGGTACAAAGTTCGGAGACTTCAGTTAGTTCAAAATACGATAGCCAGATTGATCACTGCTACATCTAAGAGTGAGCATATCACACCAATATTAAAATCACTGTACTGGTTGCTAGCTTCCAGGCAAAATATAAAGTGTTAGTAATTGACAGTAAAACCCTACATGGATTGGATCCATGTCACCTGTGGGATTGTCTTCTCCGTATAATCCACCCCATAGACTCAGGTTCTCTGGGAGACATTTACTTGAACTGGCCAGAACTAGACTGGCAATTGTCACCCAGAGATCATTTTCATCAGCCCCCTCTAGGACAGATTTGACAGCTAAACATACTGTCTGAATTTAAAACAGTATTAAAGACCTATCTCTTCCAGTAGGCCTACCCAGTCAGTTTTAAACTACAAGTTTTAAATTGGTGTATTTTTAATTTTATGTTGGATCATTTTAATTTGTCTTAGGTTTATATGTTTTAATTTGTGCTGAAATGGTTTTCTGTGTTTTTATGCTGTACCTTGCCTTAAGCCTTGGGGAGATGTGAAGAAATAATAATAATAATAATAATAATAATAATAATAATAATAATAATAATAATAATAATAAAAACAATTACTATTAGTGTTTTTAAAAGGAGTACAAGATGGCTTCAAAATGTTTTCCAAAAAAGAATATTTTGTTACCCCAGGTAAGATATGTGGAAGAGTAAAGGGATATTAACATTTGCTTTTCTAAGAATATATCTGCAAAGCTGTAGCACCATCTGGTGGTCCAAAGGAAGCTTGTTATAATTAGTTTGTAAGATGAAGGAATTTGGATGGGGGGGGGATCTGCTGGATGTAAAGACAGGCTTGTTGTTTTTAAAAAGCAATTAAATTCTGAAATATTCTTTTTTTAGTAAATTGTTTTAGGTGTGATTAATTTTCATTTTAATTCATTGTACTGTATAATATATACAGTATAGTAATAGCCATTGGAGAGTGCCAACATGGTCTAGTACAGGGGTTGGCAACCTATGGCCCGTGGGCTGGATGCGGCCCGCAAAGGCCTTCGGACCGGCCCCTGCCCCGTCCTGCTGCTGCCGCCGTGCCACCTTTCACAGCCACGTGGGTTTTGGATTCCAAAATGGCGCCCCAGGGGAGCCCTGCAGCGGCGCTGGGCCTCTCGGAGGCCCGGCGCTGCCGAGGGAAGCCTCCTGGGCCTCCCCACCGCCATCGTGCACATGCGCGCGCAACGCAGGGGGGCGGACACCATTTTGTTTTTCAAAATGGCACAGCACGTGCCATTCCCCCCCCCCCCCCCCAGCCCATCGGCAAAAAAAGTTGCCAACCCCTGGTCTAGTAGTTTGAGCATTGGACTATAACTGTGGAGACCAGGGTTTGAATCCTGTCATGGAAATCCACTATGTGACCTTGGACAAGTCACACTCTCTCAGCTTCAGAGAAAGGCAAAAGCAAACCTACTCAGAATAAATTTTGCCAAGAAAACCCTGCAATAGGTTTGCCTTAGGGTTTTTATAAGTTGGAAATGATTTGAAGACACACAGCAACAATAGCCATTGAATAGTTAATATTAGATAGTATTTTTAATAAATTTAGCCATTAAATATATTTATAACACTAATATCACATTGATATTTCTTCTTTATTAATTATTATTATTATTGTTGTTATTATTATTATTATTATTAGGAGCATTAGAAATTGTTACCCATATTTTCACAACTCATAGGAGGCTTGTACGAGCAGAGGGGAAATGTTCAAATGTTTGCTATGCCCTTTCCTCTTTTTGTAGATCAAAAAGTTTTTGTTTCAGTCAATCATAACATTTTCTAAATATTATATTAACCATTTTCCCTAGTTATCAAAACCTGAAAAGGTTGCAATTCCAGAACGTTATGTTGAGCTAGAGCCTGAAGAACCTCTCACCCCAGAAGAGTTAGCAGCAAGGCACCGTAATGCAGAAAAAATAAAGAATATCCTTACCAAGTCCAGGTCAGATTTCTAAATATCTACATTGTTTATTTTTAATATTTGAAACAGAAATAGATCGGTACTGTAATATAATTAAAGACATGATTAATTATACATTGTTGTTTTTACTGTAGCACAGGAATATGGATATCTCATACTTTGCATAGAATGTAGAGTGAAGGCAAATCTATTTATTTTTATTTATTCTTCATGTTTGTTCATCCTACAGTATTATTCATGGCTTGAAATTGAAGATTAGGTCTAACTTCTGTGATACAAGGGCCAGCAAATGCTGCTCCAAGTAAACCAAGATATATCAATAATCAGTTCTTTAGTTCCACTTTCCCATAGCTGAAACATGGGATACCCCATTTTCCCATAGTTAAGAGAAAGTAGTACAGCAGTCCAACATATGAATTTTTCCCCATAAAACAGAGTGAGCCATAGAAGCACCAGTCGCTGTCAGAACACTAGTGACAAAAGGCTGGCTTTGGGGCCAGCAGTGTCTGAAAGAAGAATTTCCATTGTTTTGGATATTATGGACCATAATTTCAGCACAGCTACTCATAAGATCAAGCCATTAAACTTGAAAAAAGCATATCTCAAACTCAATTAGATTTGGTTTTATTCAAGTTACATATAAATCTTATATAAAATCTTTTTAAGTGACTCTCTGTGCATTTTGCAGCTGGTTATTATACACTAGTATCGCTTCTGTTGCCATTCCATGTTGGCAACTGCTTATTCCAAGAGAACATATTGAAGAATGAAATGTATTTATAGTACACTATGGTTGGTTTTATTCTGTTTGTTTTGAACTTCTAACCAACCAGAACACATTGCACACTGAATGAGATACAACTGATATAACAACAATAACAAAAATAGGTGTTTTTTTCTGTTTTTTACCCACCCTTACTTTGCAGCTTATCACATGGTTAAATAAAACATTTTACTTGAACCAAATTTAATTTTAAATTGGGCTGCATCCAGACCGTATCACAAAGATTTTGCTGCCAAAATTGCTGTCTGAATGCAGCCTGAGTCCATACCTGCTTCTAGGAGTACTCTGGTGGCCATTTTTCAAGCTTGTTTCAAAAAGAGGCACCTGGGAGCAGGGATGGACCCAGGCTGTATTCACGCAGCAATTTCGGCGGCAAAATCTTTGTGATAGGGTTTAAAATTAAATTCGATTCAGGTAAAACACTTTATTTTAGCTATACGATAAGACTCTAAGTAAAACTTGTAGCAGGGCAGTTGTTCTTTCAAAAAACAACTTCAGTTTTTTACCTCATAACCTGATTTTCCATCAGCCATCTTAAAGCTAATTTTGGAAAGAGAGGAAGCATTGAGGAAGTTAACTCCTTCGCTGACATCCCATTAGTTGAATAAGGAGGCATAAGTCCAATTTATGCCTTTATGTGTCTTTTTGTGGTTGTTGCAAAGGAAAAAATCACTTGCACAAAGACCCTCATCCCTTCAAAACTCACCTTCTTCCTGTGACCTTTGGCCACCATAGCAATCTTGTGGCTGATGGCGATGGGGGAGCATCAGAGAAACATCTGGCTATGTCCTTATAGCCAGATGCAGGACAAAGGCATCCCCTGGGACCTTCACATAGGACAGTGAGTCCTAGGGAAGGGAAGGGAAGAGGGGAGGTGTAACATGTTTGCATCTGGACAGATATTTATACTGTGTCTGCTGCTACTCAGGATCTTGGCCTGTGTGTGCAGTCCATCTTTTGCTGGATGCAAACCTTTGATTCAGGTACATGAAGCTATGCAGAGCAACATTCTAACCCAGGTCTTAAAACTGATCCCTATACAGATAGTATGAAAGGCTGAATGAGAAAGCTTACATTAGTAATGATTGCCTTTCAAAGGGAATAATGCCTGTTTATTTATTGTTTTAAAAATCTTAAGTTTACCTGAGCAGAACTGCACTGATGGGATATTTATGTTGGTGGAAGGATGGGGTGAGAAAGAGCATTTTCATCCATTCCTAGTGGGCCCCAAATATGCTGTGGACTGGGGGGGCTTTTTGTCTGGAATAGTGGGAGGTAATGCTGAAGGAGGAATCTGGGTGAAAAAAAGTCCTCCCCATTTTTCCATCAGTATAGAATCAGAGTCCCTTTTATGAAAAGAAAGGCAACTTTTGTTTGTGAAAGTGCAACTTAGGATCTAAGCCATATTGTGTGTGGTTGCATGCAACAACAAGGAAGTCTTTGAAAATCTCTACGTGTGCTTATTTAATATGAAGTTTTATATTCTGGTAAAACACTTCACAAATCTTTATTCATTAAGTACAATGAAAAGAGCCAAGCTGTGCTTCTTCTTTGGAATGTGGCAATTATTGGTGATAAGCTGACCACGAAATATAAAATGGGACTGTTTCAGCTCATGTCTGCCCACCATTGCAAAAGCCCAGATGTTGGTCAAAGTAAAAAAAAAAATACATATTGTCTCCTTCCTACTACTACAACCAGTTTGGAGAAAAAACGCTTAATGTTTAAATATAGTCCAGAGAATACACACAGTTTGCTCTTGAATCCCCAGCTTCATAAGTGCATCATGATCCACAAGTCTATTCCACTGTGGATCATGAGTGTGTCTGTCTATGTTCATGTATCATGTGTTTAAGATTAAGCTCTTCCCCCTCCTCCTCCCCCTCCCCCATTTTTGCCATAGTATGCACAATCTACAGCCTCCAGCTCAGGACAATCACAACTCTGCAAATTTAGATTCACAGTTACAAGAGCAAGAACGCATCATTAATATATCATATGCACTGGCTTCTGAAGCCTCTCAGCGGAGCAAGGAGGTGGCAGGTATTGCTCAGTTATTCATAAACTGTGAATGTGTATGAATGTTATCTTAGCATAGTCTTCTATTATTTTGTTTTCCTTCTGCACTGCAATACCTTACATCCAAGAAAGATAAATGTAAAGTATTACACTTAGGCAGGAAAAATGAAATGTACAAATACAGGATGGGTGACACTTGGCTTGACAACAGTACATTTGAAAATTATCTACGGGTCTTAGTAGACCACAAGCTTAACATGAGTCAACAATGCAGTGTAGCTGTCAAAAAGGCCAATGCAGTTCTGGGCTACATCAACATGAATATAATGTCTAGATCAGGGGTAAGCAACCTTTCCCCTTTAAGGGCCGAGGGACTTCAGCTCCCAGAATCCCAGGAGCTATTGGCCAACATGGGACTATTGGCCAACATGGCTGAGTCTTCTGGGAGCTGAAGTCCCTCGGCCCTTAAAGGGGAAAGGTTGCCTACCCCTGGTCTAGATCAAGGGATCTAATAGTATCACTCCACTCTACTTGGATCAGCAGTATCACTCTACTCCACTTTGGTCAGTACTCCAGGTGAGGATCTGGAATACTGTATCCAGTTTTGGACACCACAATTCAAAAAGGATACTGACAAGTGGGAATGTGTTCAGAGGAGTGACCAAGAGAGGGGTCTGGAAACCTAGTGCTATGGGGAATGACATAGGGAACTAGGAATGTTCAGCTTGGAGAAAAGAAGACTGAGAGGTGATAACTATTTTTAAATACAGTACGCCTGTGCCCACTGTGGACTTGCCATCCTCGGATCTAAGTTTCCACAGATGGCAAGCCCCAGCTTTTTCAATGGGTGTGCATGCGCACGGCTGCATGCGTAGGCGCAAGCATGCACACACACATTGAAAAGAACACGTTTTTAGTATTTAAGCAATCCCACCATTTTGTCTTACCAGAAACTAAGCATTACAGAATATGTAGCACAGTTGTCTGGCTACCAACCCAGAAGATGCTGAAGTTCCACAGGGATCTGTTTAGAATAAAACTGAGGATGTGGCTCAGATCTTAAGGTCCCACTGTGGGCAGGTCTGAAACGGATCTCCCGCAAATAGCAAGGAATGACTGTATTTGAAGGAATGTCATGTTGAAGAGGAAGCTTATTTGTAGCTGCACCGGAGACTAGAACACAAATTGATGGATTCAGATTCTCTCAGGAGTACTTTGATAGTGTGTCCTGTGTGCCAAGGTTAGACTACATGACCCTGTGTCCCTTCCAACCTATGATTCTTTAGAACATACCAGGGGCAAGGTTAAATCCATAATGGTTCTGCTGTTGGAGTATGCACAAGCAAATATCATTTGGATATACTGTACTCCGTAATAGATCTGAGTGACTTGATCAGCATTCACTTGCAACTTGGCAATCACTGTTGGACATAGTGCCATCATGGTGTGGAGCATTGTCATGGTTGGGGGCAGGTTACAACATGGCACACAGGAATTGCTCTGCAGCACTTCCATACCTGTTAAATCAGGAGCATGAGATAGCTACTCCATTCATGAAGATTTAATAAGTTTTAATGTACTGATTGGCTTTTAGAAATAAAAATAAAATAATATGGTGTGAGGAACAATAATTTGAAATAGCTTGGAAGCATAGTACACACACTTGGATAGAAACTTTGGAAAGTACTTGTTCAATATTATGTCAGTGTAGTAGCTTAATTTATATACTGCTTCATACTGCGTTATGGGGTGTCTAAGCGGTTTACAACTGTAAGCTCATTGCCCCCCAACAGTTGGGTACTCATTTTAGCGACCTTGGAAGGATACAGGCCTGAGTCTAGCCTGAGCCTTAGCTAATATTGAACTCGCAACCTTGTGGTTTATGAGTGAGTGGCTGCAGTACAGCCCTGCGCCACCAGGGCTCCTACTGTAGCTACACTGTAGTGTAGCTGTTGTTAGTCCCAATAATGTTGGCAGGTATTCCCTGTGCTGAAGCCAGTCCTTGGTGTAGTGTAAGGGCACTTTCCTTAAACTTAAACAGTGCTGCTTCTGAAAGGATCAAACAATGTTGATTGGTTTATGTCTTGAGCAGCAAAGTTCATGTGTGGATTCCTTTTTGCTGCAACCCTTATGTGGATTCATTCTTTCAAAAATAAGTCATAAAAAGAAAGCCAGCATTTCAGAATGCTAAAACTGGCTACCGGAAGCGACCTCTCTCTTGCTGCAACATTTACACTGGCTTCCAGGCACAAAGTAATGGTTATGACCTAGAAAACCCTGTATGACTCATGTGTAGGCATCTGAAGTACCATATTCTCCAATATGAGCGTGTCCATGTTTTGAGAGGCCATTCTCTCTGTCCCACCACTCTTGTGATGGGAACACAAGAAAGTCCCTTCTCTGTAGTGACTCCAAGACTCCAGAACTCCCTTCCTAGAGAGGTTAGCCTGGTGCCCTCCTTTATAATGTGCTATATTGTTTATATTAGTTGTTTTTCTTCAACTGTCATGCTTTAAACTACTTTTAATTACATTGATTGTTTAATTATATTTTCATAATAATGACAATTTGTAAAGCTCTTTGTTTGAACTTTTTTTAAGCCAGCTTAAGTCCCAGACTGAAAGAAAGTTGGGACATAAGCAAACAAACAAACAAATATTATTACTATAATATTCAGGTTTATACTTTGATGCACCTTTGTTAAATGGAACCCCAGAATTGCCTAGAAAGGGACTTTAGCCATAATTATACAGCAGATTGAAGTGGGCTGGTTTTGTTTTGTTTTTTGCTTCCTTGCACTAGTTTGGTATATGTGCTTCTGCATCATATGAATAGAAACTTACACAAGTGATCCCCACAGCAGGGATGTTCAGTATGTCCTAACAAATTTAGCTTTTGCTTGTGCAGTCATATCACTCGTTCTTCAGCTGTCTTCTTTTCTAGTTGTTCATTTATTTAGTGAGGACAATACTACTACTGCATGACATTTTCACAGGTCAGAAGGTGGAGTTCTTTGTTCTCTTTTGAGGAAGATAGAACTGAGTAAACTAAATATGATGGGTTTTCAATGAATATTCAAATTACGGGGCCGGGCTTTTCATAGTACAGAATTTGTCTTACACTGGCACAGAGTCTATATACTGCTTTTAGTGCATATAGTACTAAAAGTTTTCCATCTCATGCAACTGGCCCTACTGTCATGTAGTCATAACCGTGTGTGTGTGTGTGTGTGTGTGAAAGAGAAGAAACAGACAGAGAACATGGTGCCTAATTCCTTTGTGTGATCCCTTCTAGCTCCGCAATTGACCTTCCCATCTAAAGCACCCTCACCTTCTGTACCTCAGCCACCCCCCTTAAGCAATGGATTTCACTACACATTTGTCTAAACACCCTGAAAGTAAGAACTAACTGCTCTTGGTTGCCTATTTTGCCATTAATTTTATGCTTTAACCTTGTTGGAAGCTGGCTGTCTTTCATTATCAGTTTAAGCCTGATTAGTGCATGCAACCTTTAATGATATTATTGTCTCTTGCAACTTAAAAAAAATCTCTTATGAAGTGCATATGAGCCTGTGGAAATGTTCAGCAATTGCTGTGAGTTTGTGAAAGGTTAGTTTTGATTGTTCTAACATCGTGATATAAAGTTTAAAGCTAAATGTTTACACAACGCTTTTCAGTATCAGCCTACTCTAGATTATATATATTTACAAAAAAGAAATAAAAGGAATGGAAAAAATAGAAGATATACAGCATATAATTCCCAATATGTGGACTGGAAAAATTAAAAATTAAGACCATTAGAAAGTAACTATCATTTCGATGCATATTGTTTGGCTGGAGATATCAAATAAGAACCTTGTATACATCTCTTATCAAGATACATATTGACAACAGGTGAAAAATTGGCTGTATGATGAATGTTTTCTGTCATTTTCCTAACCAAATAATTTCAAAGTGCTCAGTAAAGCAAATCTTTCCAACAGTTACTATAAAACAGCCAATATTGCTGCAACTTTCCTCTGTATATTTGCACTTTGATTACTGTGGTGCAGTTGCATCTCCTGCTTTCATGCCACCTACAGTGTCACAATTGATCGTTTTAGCTGAGTCTTCCTTGACAGGATCTAATCATAAATGTTTAACTTCTCTTTATTGATAGGTATGAGAAATGTTGCTAGACATTTTGAAAGACCCTTGTATCAAAGTGACAAACATTGTGTTTCGAGTTTAGAGCGCCTGATGTCATTATTCACACAGATCCGTGAAAAATCAAGTTACTTCCACTTCAAAAAGGCCTCTCCTGGATTTAAAATGGCCCAGGAAGCCCCCAAAACATGGTGAAAATGTTTTCTAGAAGGGGGCATAGTAGGAAACTTTTTGATATTTAGGGGGAAGCAGGCGTGGTGGGGTATGAGGCCCTCTAAGGTATCATAGGGGTCTAATGTGGCCCCCAGCCTTCCACAATGGTCCACCTGTGCATTAGATCAGTGGTATTTATAAATATGTTGACTTACTATTTAGCTACTTATTTACTGGGTATTTTCTAGCTGTACCTGTAACTGGATTTTCAGATCACCTTAAAGGGGGAATCACACAATCATTTTAGATTAGGAAAGTCACTGTATGTTGAATTACCTTGCGTGTTCCTGTGTATTCATAAATTCTTATGAAGACTCTCTGCATGGCCAGAGGTGTAGTTTAACAAAGCTTTGAATCAACTGAGACATTACTCTTACAAATTATGTTAGCCATGGCAGGTAAGGGGCTAAATTTCAGTCAGATCCTCAACATGTGGAAGATTTTTCAGAACAATCACTCCCTTTGACATCCAGCACTGTTTGATTCAAAAAACATGGCTCTGCCAGAAAATTAGTGTAAATAGCATTGCAGAAAGAGTCTCCACACAGTTTTTTTCTTGTTTTTAAAAACTAAAGCGCATTCTCCTGTGTTTCTATTATCTTTTTTAAAAAAAAATAGGTCAGAGGGGAAAAATAATTTCAAATGTGTGAGCCTATGCTTATTCTTGCTTTTTCAAAGTTGCTATAGAGCACATGCTTTAAATAAGTGTTTACATTTCATCATCTTTCTGTGATCTTTGTTGTTGTTGCCTTTCTTTCTAAACACTAACTACATTGTCTTTCTCTTCATATTAGCCAAAGCAGTAACCGAACGCTGATTTCTGATGTACACCAGTGAATAACCACCTCATGAAAAAGAACAGCAAGGAGGAAGAACTTCCTACATTAGCTTTCTCTCATTTTTATTATTATTTGAATACACTTTATAAGTACTGATTGAATAACTGCACAGAGACATAAGAGAACAATTTAGTTTATCTACATTCTGTCATTTTTAAAATACAAACAGCACTTTTAATGTACTATGTAAAATATTGACACTGGCCACAACCCACCACATAGTTAAGTACATTCAACTCCTTTTGTTATTAATAGGTCTTCTGGATGTAATTACTGGATTGTAAGCCAGTGTATTTTTAGAAACAGAATAAATATTAGATTTTTTTTTAAAAAAAAAATAAGGGCTGCATTCATCTTAAAGTGCAAGTGCATGCTGTAAAGACAGGCTGTTTATTTTATTTTTAAAGAGGAAGATTTTTGAAAGCACATTATAGTGTTTAAGCAAAGGTAACTTGAGATCATTTTCTATTAATTCTCAAAGCTAATAATGCCTTTGTGACCACTGATTAATAACCAAGTGGAATTTTATTCAAGTATTGAGAAATGCTAAGGTTCTGAAATCACATGTAAACACTAAAAGTAGATGCAAAACATATAAATGAAGTTCCCTATGTTAATAATTATTATACAGCCTGGTGGCATTGACAATAGCTGTAGACTCCTGTTGTATTATTGCAGAACCCAGTACAATCTAACAACACAGTTGGGTTGCCATTTTAAAATATGTATGTTAATTTTAAACTTAGGATCAGGGCAGTGAAAGGTGTGTGTGATCCAGTCTCTGTCCTCATTCAGGTACAGCTTCTGAGGCCTAAATATAATGTGTTGGCCTCTCCCTTCCTCCCCGCCCCAATAGTCTTTGGTTCAGCTCAGAAACCAGCTTTGGGGGAGCTTTCCAGTCAACAAAATGTAGCTTGCTCCTCTCCCCCTTAGAACATCGAATGGCATATTCAGGCAGATGGCGATGACAGACTCTTAGCATGACATGGCACTGTATGGAATGGGAGCTCTGATAGACTTTTCTTAACTGTACTCAGGCCTGGATTCCATTACTCCCATTCCTGAGTTTCATGTCAATGGAGCAGAGACAAAATATACAAAAGACATGCTTTCCCTTAGCTTCTTGGGCAACATACTCAAGAGAAAAGGGAATGAGGAAGTTGGTCTCTCTTGAGCTCAGTAGGAATTCTCTGCCCATGGGTGCTAAATCTAAGGTAGACTGAATCATCCACTTTAAACTGAAATATATAAAGTGAGCAATACAAGATTAATAGAATGTATCATTTTATTAGTGAATATATATACTTTATAATCAATGTTTTTCAGCAGGAAAAAGAAAAAGCAGTGTATTTATGCTTTAATATATTAAATATACTAAATATTAAATATTTAGTATATTAAGCCCTTAGTATATTAAGGGCTGCTGCCTTTAGTCTTGCTAAAACTTTCAAGTTTAAGATATGTTCTTATATCTGAGGCAAAAGGCTAGCTGATGAAAAAAAGACCTGTTGAATGGCTGATACTTTGAACTTGAAAATGTGTTTAAACACAAAAGATGTGGTCCAGATTTAGTCATACTTGCAATAGATCCCTTAAAATCCATGGGTGTTAGGTTAGTCATGATTTCGATAGATCTACCATGTGTTACTGAATTTGGACCCATTGTGAGTGGTTTGCAAATATCCACTATGTTCATAATGGATGAATTTACACATATTTGCAGTGCATGGTAAAAATGTATTTCCACATTCTGCTGTAGTGCATTCATTTTATATGTGAGAACAGTTATAAGAAAAGCACTAACCAATTTGGGCTATTTTGGGAAAACTGATCATTTAAACATCTATGTCTGATCTATACATTATACTCCGTACGTGAGTGCCACTGCCAGTAGACATTTTCACAACCATACTGTCATCAGCTTTTGGTATGGACATCCTAGTTGTGTTTAGACAAAGGAATGTCCAAGCAGTGGCACATCTGTACCTGATAAACCGTTTTAGATCTAGAGATGTAGAATATTAGCCATGTGGACACTTCATGTGAAGGATATAACATGTAGATTAATAGTTATTTCTTAAATTATTTTGGCAAGGCATACTCTCTCAGCCTTAGAGAATGGCAATGGCAAACCCCCTCTGAAATAATTTGCCAAGAATGCCCTCTGATAGGTTCACCTTAGGGTCGCCATAAGTCAAAAATGACTTGGAGTACATGAATCTCCCAATCTCTTCTTTGAGAAGGGACATTTCTTTGTAGACAATGGAGAAAGGGCAACTCTCCCTTCTCAAAAATCAGACCCAGGAAAGCCATTTAACCATAATCTCCCTTCTGTTCTGGGCCATTATTGGTATTAGAAACTATAAATACATTCTTACATTATGGATGGAATGCACTGTAAATATCAAATATATGACAAATTAATTCAGGATTTTATTTCCATATCCAGGATCAAGTGGTATATTTCCACTGGATCCTCCTGCTTTTTAGAATCAGTGATCCTCCAACTCCTCAGTACACCTTGGAAAGCCCACTGCAACAGGTTTTTGTTTCCACAAAGGGCAGGAGAGTGAGGGGAGGGAAGTTCCAATTCCACTGGTTTGAGATAAAAGAATACACCTTCAGTTCTTGGCCCATGATGGCTTCCCAAAATAAAATATGTAGAATAGCTGGAATGGTCAAAACCCAGGGAACTTTTTTCCTGGTGTTGCTTTATGTTTGAACAGTTCCTTGCGCTGCATGGCAAGCTAGCATTGCAACTTTGGAATACTTTTAAATTCTGGTTGCAATGCTTGTTTGTTAGAGGGTGGCCTTTCAGTGGGGAAAAAGCCTCCAGGAAGCATGCAAGTCCATGGATAGGCTTAGACAAGCTTTCTGGACTTGAATTTTATGGAACTAATGTGTTAGTCAAATGGAGTCTTCAATAATATGCAAGCCTGCTTCGTATTAAAGGGGTATATTCAGAACAAATGTGGCATATTCAGGTGTCCAGGACTAGATGGGGAATGTTAGTACTTTGAGAGATGAATGTTAGTACTTTGAGTGATTAAGAGGAGGTTGGGATTAAAATAAGTCATTTTTAAAAATTTAAGATACAGTCTTGTTCTGCAATTTTGTGTGCCTCAACCTGTGTTTGAGGCAAAATGCGCCATGTTTTACATGTGATGGTGTAAATATTTATTTCTTACATAGAAATTCTGTAAGAAAAACTCATGTGAATGCTGACTTTAACCTTTTTATCAATCTCAGCTCTGTTTTCTGCATTTCTTAAAGTGGTAACAAATACAATCTCACAACCAGTTTACTTCATACTGTCTTTTATGAAGGATAGTCAAGAGGTGGATTCAGGCATATTTTCTACTCACTAAAAAAGAGTTTCACAAAGAGAAACACTTACTTGTGCTCTTTTTTCCATAAATAAATTATTTAAGTAAAAATACTGTCTGCACCTAACTTATGTCTCTTATGCAAAAAATAAAATAAAACAACTGCAGCTATGTTTAAAATTATTAAAGAAAAATTCTTCTATTTTCAGTATACTTGGAAACTATTCTTGAGAAATGTATTTAGAAAATGCAGTCTATTTTTAACTAACAGAATACTGCCAGTGTCAAGTCTGTAACATTTTGCCAAAATGAAATTATTTTATTTTTGCCTTTATTAAAATGTTGAAAGAAATATTTTGCAACAAAACATTAATTTAAATGTAACCATTTGGGGATAATGTATATGTACATATTAAACTATTAACATAATATTGGATCTGCCTTTGGATTTTCAACCATTGTTCATCAAGTTTTTGTTTAGGTTCGGTTTGAATTTAAATCAAACCAAAATTGGTTTTTACTGCTGCTGTGTTGCTGTCACTAGTTCAGATTCACAAAGAGTCAGATTCCTCTGACTTGGGAATTTGAATTCATACCTGTGACTGTAAATTGTGGTCCTTTATCAAGGTCTCTGTGCATAACACATATGGATATGCTCCTGTGCAGATCTCTCTTTTTAGGTAGCTGACAGATTTGGTGGTCACCCATCCCCTCTTATATGTATGTCCCAGAAACAATTGCTCACTTCTACTTTGACTCCCACAAGAGAGCAACTGTAGTAGTTGAGAATTTTACTTTGTTTTTCTTTCAGTCCTCTGTAAATTTTTTTGCCACTGGAGGGAGTCTCCTTTGTTCTGGGACAAGTTTTGGCTGGATGCATATGGCTTCACGGGCTCTCTTCAGTCATCCTTGTAAGGTTTGATTGTCAAGACAGGTTTGTTAAATGTCTACTCTACAATGCCATTGTGTGCAAGATCTGTTTGGGCTTTACAGAGAAACATGGCAAAACAGGTCTGCAAGACTCCATTTACTGGTTTGGGAATGTAAGGTACCATAGGTGGAACCATGTCAGATTATGTCAAAACCAATGGTTCACTAATCATCCAGTGTGCAAAATGTTTTGTTGTGAGCATCCAGGTAAACCCAGGTCAATAGTATTTCTTTAGTACCATTACTGAAATTGAAATAGTTGGCTTGGCCTATACTTACTGAACCTTAGGATAAGGTTCACAAGGGTAAATGGTCTCATACAGAATAGGCTCACAGGCGGAAGAAGAAGAAACAACTGAAGTTCATGAGGTTTCAGTGTGAACAATTCCTTTGATGGTTCCTATTCTACCTTCAGATATCTTTAATGCTGAGCTGTCACACGCTCATCCAGATACCCTATTATTGGGTGAGTCTTAGGGGGGTGTTTGGGATAATTCAGTCCCTGAGGATCTTCATCACCATCAGTCATTTCAAGGCATACTGAAACAATGAGAATGAGCTCAGAGATTAAACACTAATCGTGCAGAGAAGGCACCACTGATTTTGAAACAATGCTATGATTCTCAATTCTGACACCATTCATCTTAAGTGATAATTCATGGTACCATTCAGGAGAGCACTGATGCTATAATGATCACCAGGACCAAGCCTCTCAGGTTGGTGCTATTGTCTTTCCCCTTACTCAAGAGATTTTCATTGTCAACAGTATTCATACCAAGTTCATTAATCCCAATTAAAAGATTCTTGATCTCCATTTTATATTTTTTTTATAATGGATCACATTTTAATTATTATCTGCATGGCCATTATGTGTGCTTAGTTTCTTTTTATGATTATCATAGGCAGTCTGGAAGCCATCCTTTGGTTAAATGTTCTTCCATCATCATTCCTTGTCTTAAAGATATGTATCTAGAGACCTGTCAGTTGCTATGGTAGTTGTATGTGGATGAGAAAAGCAACCTTAGGAAGTTGCTCTATTAGTGGGAATATTACTGCCAAGAAAGATTCTCACTCATCTAAAAGATTCCATTGGAGTCACTTTGCTTAGATCCAAACCCATATGTGTGAATGCACAGATGACAACTTGAAGAACGCCAGTTATAGGTAAGGATCCTGCTTTTCATGCAGGTTACTGAGCTGCTAAGTAGACATACTAACTCAGTGCCTGATGCCTTATCTCCATGCTGTAGATTCTTCATTGCTTTGATGATGATGTAACATCAACATAAAAGCCTGTGTGGTGCAGTAAACAGGTTAAGCTAGAAGACCCAATTCAAAGTCAGTGGTCAGTATAATGCTGTGTTGGATAGTCCTGAGTAAGCAACCTAGGTCTTGAAAGACCATTCTGATAATATAAGAGCTTTTGGTAGAGAAAGTCCAGTAACAATGTTTGGGATGGTTACGTGTATATCTGAATGACTATATCACTTTTAACATGTTTTCATATATGATCACATGAGGTGATTTGGGGCTTATGTTCAAGATGCACGGATATAGTATTCTGTAAAAATCACGTCTTTTCCTGTCCATTATTGGTGCTAAATAAATTTTCAGTGCTAAAAATAGTATATGGCCATAATAAAAATGGTGACATTATCCATGTCCACAATTCCAAATGACCTCACTAAGTGCTTTTGTAGAATCTTCACTGAAAAGTTTTGAAAAGCAGAGTTTAAAAAGCAGACATACACCAAGGAAATGAAAACAAAATTGAGGCTGCTAAAAAAGGATTTGTGGAATGTGTCATAAATAGCATCAAGCACAACAATACAAAATTTTAATATTCTCAGATTGGGGGGGTAAGATAACTAGAGTAAATAGTAGGGACAGAAGATGATGTTCAAGACCTCATTGACAAATTACACACATAGAAATCACTGGTTCCAAATGGCATCCACCTGAGGGTTCTTAAAGAATTCAAAAGCAAAATTTCTGAACTTCTAACTAGCTCTTAGATCAGTCTCTGTCCCAAAGGACTAGAATGTGGGTCAATGTGTAACCAGTTTTCTAAAAGGGATCTGGAGAAACCCAGGAAAGTATAGGTCAGTTAGGTGACTATATGAAGAGGAGTGATCCAGCAGATATTTTCAAGTCGATCACCTTATCAGACAAAGATCAACTTTAATGACCTAGGAGTTGTGGCAGTCCTTATCATCTAAGGCGGCTTGAATACCATCTTCAAGTCAGTTCAGGGCCTCCAGCCATTCTGATGACCATTTTCTTGATTTTGCCCATGGGTCTTTATTCAGACAAAAGGCCATAGTATGCGTCTAAAAAACCACACCAAACGTTTTAAGCATTTTCCTTGATAGCAGTCCCCCCCCCCCCTTCCCAACCAGAATACTGGTTCAGTATTTTGAAGAGTAACTTGTATAAAAAGTGTCTGATACCTTCACTGGCCCTAACACCCAGACATCCTTATTTGCAGCTCTCGTTCCTCTCCTGCTTAAATATATATATATATATATATATATATATATATGGAAAATATATTTCTTGCCCCATGGGCTGGGTTTGGGCTAAGATGCGGTGTGACTATTTGCCCTCAGTTATTTGTAACAATATAGCTCATTCCTCCAAATTAATCTAAATTCTTTATGAGCTTATGCTAGCTCTTTATACCCATAGACAATATAAAATGTCATCTCTGGCAAATGTGTACCAGTTCTGTCTAAGGCACATATCTGTCCGGAATGAGTACGGACAGCCAATATGCGAGCTTAATGGGCAACAAATTTTTCCCTTTCAGTGGCTTTATCCAAAAATATATGGGGTTGTAGGGAGATGTCATGTATAATTCCATAGCAATTTATTTGGGTGCTTTTGAGAGAAAGGAGCACTGCTAAGACACACACTCCTGAGATTGTGAGAGCTTGCTTTTGAGGCCCTGATCTTCTTGATTTCTGTTTGTTTCCCTGGATTTTAAAGCATCCACTAATGCAGTGTGCATGAATTACATAGTTAGAAGTAGTACAGAGAAGGCGTCGAATGCTGTGTGCTTTCGCCTTGTAAACATTGCTATTGGTTGGTTAGCTGCATTCAAAAGGCTAAGACTTTTATTGCCAACTACCAAAAGGAACCTTTCTTCATAGTGAAGAGTACAAAGGAAGAGCACAAAATGTACATACATCACAGTGACTGGAATTCTGTTTGAACAAGTGTATTGATTGGGTCTGACCTCTTTGCACTTTTTTCTATTATTTGAAAAGGTGCATCTAAGTGGAGCTGAATTGAGACGACGGAGATGAACTTTCCATGAAAACTTCTTGAGATATTTCTTTTAGTTCAAAGGTTTGGAATTTTTAAAGGGCATTTTTAATACAGCCTGTTGAGGTATTCTGTGCCAAAGCTACACTTTGAATGTTTTAAATTACAGGTAAAGTCTGAGAAAAAGAAAGAAAAAATAAGGGTGTTGCAAGAATATAGGAAAGTGTGTGGGGGGGGGAACCTTTTGACCCATGGAATAAATAAAAATGTCAAATAATGCTTTGTACTACTGTGTACCGTATTAGCATGGATCTTTGGAAGCGCCGTTTAGAAAGGTAATTGGCAGATATAACCCAATCAATTTTCCGTATTGTGAGAGCATCTACTGTATCAAAATCTTTCCTAGCATCCTTGTCTAGTGCTTTCTTAAAATATGTTTAATAAGAGATTTCCTTGACAGCAGGAGAAAAATTTCTTTGTAGGCCAGATAAAGTGAGTCAGAAACCCTGCCCACCTCCATGATTTTACAAATATTATAAAGGCATAAATCAAGACACACTTGCAAAGACACACATAAATGTGGGCACACACACTACCTACGTATAAAGCTATGTGAAATAATGAAAATATGGCATTTTAATTTCAGTGTACCAGAGGTGTGAGGAATAAAATATTGTGCATGTAGAAATGTATTTATTGATTCATTTATTTGTATTTCTTGCCCACCATTCTCCCCAAAGTGGGACCCACAGTGGCAAATACTCTCTCTGGCGTATAAAGAGATGTTACTAAAGAGTACTTTATTTATGTTTAAAATAGATAAACTGCCCTTCATCCACAAAAGATCTCAGGGCCAGGTACATAGGACCATAAAAGCAAATATTATTTCAAAAAACTCTTATTTATTTAATATTTTCTCAAATAGTTTAGACAGACAGAAATGACAATCTGGGCAGAACAGGATGCTTTGATCTGGTGCTGAAAAGAAAGCAGGGCTGAAGCCAGTCATTGCTTCCTCCCTTCAGGCACCGAACTGCATTGCAAGTTACTGCTACAAAATGTGAAGCCCTTAAGAGGCAGAATTCTCAAAAAGAAGCTTCTTTTACTGAAAGTTTTGCACTATGTAGAGATCTTGTAGCACCTTTGAGACTAAGTGAAAGAAAGGAGTTGGCAGCATGAGCTTTCGTAGACTTCAGTCTACTTCCTCAGATGCTTTTGGTGGAGTGGAAGCCAGGGATAGACATATATATGGCCTTGGTATGTGAGAATTGTCAATTCAAATTCAAAATCCTTTCCGTATGCAAATGAAATAGCAAGTCCAGTTTTAACAATGGTCATTTGTGGGAAAAGACATAGCCATTGGGTATGGAAATGAGTGGCAAGACCAGTTTGGCCTTCAAAGGTTTGCAGTACACAAATAATTATGGACGTATAAATTTGTACTATAGATCACATTTGGCCCTATGCCACTGAATGTGTGCGTGCAAACCAAGTATGTCACAGTTTGGAATACACTGCAGGCTAGTTTAGTTTGTTTTTTTAAAATGTTCAAACCTTATTAATAAGCTGCAACAAAATGAAATTTTATTGTAAGTCTTGCATACATTTGAAAACCCGGGAGGTGGAGAATTATTATTCTCCTTACCTCTCAAGATAATAGATAACAAAATAAAGACAAGATTTAAAAAACATTGATTTCAACAGAAAGTATTTAGGTGGAAGGGTAAAAATTTTCTGACTGGGCCAGAATGCCTAAAGCTATGCTCAAATTACTTTTACTGACCAAGCTGAGCTTTCATTCATATGCTGTCTGTGTAGTATCACTTATCCACATATGCTGCACCAAAACGACTGGCTTCCATGCTGCATTACTGAGATACAGTATTTCCTATATATCCCATCTTTTCTCCAGTCAAGGCACCTTACAAATGTTAAAACATATGCAGCTTCCCTCTCCATGGGAGGGCAGAGATTAATGTTGTCAGTACACACACACACACACACACACACATCAAATTAATTTTTTATTCAGATAATGTAATATTATATATGGTTTGTATTAATAAATTGAAAACAACAAAAAACACAACCCCTAAGCCTTAAGAGTAACACTTCTACATTCAAAGGGGGAAAGTAAGTAATTGCAGAATCTATCCAGTGAGCCAAAAGTAATTGGGGACATCATTCCAAAGCTTGACCTAGGATGATGTAGCTCAAGGATTAGCTACACTTACTGTTTTTCAGTGATATAGAACAATGTGTTTGGCAGCCAAGACTATTAGAATCATAGAGCTGGAAGAGAACCCAAGGGCCATCCAGTCCAACCCCATTCTGCCATGCAGGAACTCAACATCAAAGCATCCCCAACAGACGGCCATCCAGCCTCTGTTTAAAGACCCCCCCAAAGAAGGAGACTCCCCCACTCTTGCGATTGAGGAATGTTTCAGCTACCAGTTAGGCCATCAGTCTCCAGAATAGTTGAAACTGAACAATCTTTGACCATGTTTCAAAATTCTTCTAAGTACTGGGAATTACATTAGTTTTTAAAAATATATAACTAATATTGTTTTTTTTTTTTTTAAGAATAGATCCCAAGTCCTTTGTTAGCTAAACATGATGTCATCTGTCACCACATACTCTGCGGAAAGGAATTTTGTTTTAACGTAATTCCATGTCTCCAGTGTTCAGATTGCAAATAGTCTTACTGATGTAGCCAAAACAGTATCACTCACACAGAATGAACTTTTGACATAATTGATATGTTGTAACGAGTGTCACTATTTTTTATGACTTAAAAAAAAAAATAAAACATATAGAAACAACCCCCCTAAGTACTTTGGCTTTTGAGTGTTAGTAGTCTAGTAGGATACATTTTCTTCATAGTGGTGTGCTATGAAAATAAGGGAAGTGGGGGAGAAATTGATTTGGGCCATGCAAATAAGTTGTAGATTAGTTCCAGTTCTATGGTCATCTGTCTTATATCAAGTACATCTTCAACATGGGCCATAACAGAATGAACAGTAATGAAGTGAACCACATACTCTTCCAATGGCAAAGTCACAAAGACTCCCAAGATTCAGGGAAGTCAGATAAAAGAAGCTTCCTTTTTTCAAACCCAAACACACCTGCTGACTGTTCCATGTTTCCTGAATACTTCTTCCCTTTCTCCTGACAGTTCATCAGAACTCAAAGCAAAGAATGATGCCAAGCTTTGATTATGAAACCAAGCAGTGGCATTGATTCTCTTTGTCTAGTACATTTTATAGAGGCAGCTTCAGTGCATAATTTAATCTCTTCTAGGGACTATAGTAAACCCACAAGAGATTTCCAGGAGCAGTCCGCCTTGACATAAGAACTAACATGTGCATACAATCTTTGATGTCAATTCCCCAACCATAGCCTTAGAAGGACCTGTAGCTTTGATGCTGCCCTAAAAATTGTGCTTTCTGAAATAAACTTGTGAGAATCTTTTCTTAGGAAATGTTGTATGAAGTTAGAGCACCTTATAAGATCCTTCCTTTCTGACCCAAGGGATTCTTTTTTTCATAGAAAACTGTGGGAGAACATGTTTTCCCTTGAACACTGGAAGCCACTTTCTTTCCCCTTTGACTGACATGTGTCTCACAGTGGAGGCTACTGAGAAATGTAGGTGATCTTAAGGTGTTCAAACCACTACAGCACACACATGGACCGCACCAGTTCCTATTATAGGCGGGCTGGGAAACTGCTTGACTGAATACTTCTTCATCCCTTTCCTCCCCTCAGCCCCCAAAACTAGTAAGGCATGGATACATTTTATCTACAGAAAACTAGTATGACATGGAGAATACTAAAATATTACACTTCTCCCAGATAACTGATTTTCTATGACAAAGAATTGATTTACTGTTGAATAGAGGAGCATCAAATAATGCAAGCTATCTGGAGTGGGATAGTCCAGAGTTTACCTTTTAATCTAGACCTAGACTTTTTGAGACCCTTTCTAGAGAAGGTCTGTTGCTAAAACATGCCTTAATGGGCCAGTTAGAAAGTCTACTCACCTTGCACTCTGAAGGTTAAACTACATGGTAACTCATTCCTCATCAGGCCCATCATAAACAAGTAGGGAGAACTCATAATTTCCCCCACTAAATTCAAAACCTGACAAACACAGAGAGAAAGAATACCCATCACTGGTATTGAGTTCTTTTTGCTGTTGCATTAGTCCTTCTGTGGTTTAGAAGAATAACAAATTCAGAGGTAGAGTGGCTGGTTGAAGCCAGTCCTCCACTTCCACACATAAACCTTTAATTTAGACCAGGCCAATCTTGTTTAATATACCAAGTAGTTTAGCCCAGAAATGTACTGAATCTAGAGTTGTTACAGAAACATTACACAGACAAAGGGGAGAGATACTTAAAAGGAGAGGGTGGTATGAAATGAACAGTTCTCCACTCAGTTAATCTCATTCAGTAGCTATTGTTCATATAAATATAGCCCAAGATATTGGAGGGGGTTGAACAGTTAGATCTGCAGCAAAATTTAAGGAGAATAATGAGGAAACATAAATAAAACACTAAAATTATTCAGTAATAATAAAAAAAAACCATTCAAAGTAAAATTCAGCAATGTTTATTATCACCCACAATGCTGGTTTAGAATTATCTTAAAATATTAACTTGTTTGAAGTTATTGGAGATGACATTTTAGGATAATTCGCCATATCGATTTGCTTTGAGATTTGACAGTTTTCTGTTTACTTTCACTATTTTTACATGCGTTAATATCAAAGTATTTTAGTTCTCTTTTCCATTTGACTTTTGTAATGTTTATTTGTTGTCATTGGTGGTTAGGGATATTTTTGTTCCTGCCCTCTCTGCTGTTACTATCAGAAGCTTCATTCACACATTTATTTATATGTCATTCTTTTTTTGAAAGCACAGCCCTTCAGAAGACAATTCCTTTCATTAAAAAATATCTAACACTTCAAAGCATTACCTCGCAGCACCATCATTTTTAACATATAGGCCAGTTAAAAGTAAAGAAAGTCACAGCATCATTTTTATAAATTCCACACATTCTAGACAGCCACCAGTTTTAAAAACTTTCTTAAAATGTGTATGTGCCATAAATATAATTTGCAGGGAGATCCACACTTGGTGGCTACTACTAGGAAGGCCACGTTTCTTCTACACACCAAATGAACTCACCTAACAGGGAGGCCTGAGAAGGGCCTCTGAGGAAGAATTAGCGCTCAAGGAAGTTCATTCTGGTGCAGACAGTCCTTCAAGTAATCTAATTTCAAACTGTTGAGGTCTTTATGGGTCAAAACCAGTACTTGTTAACCAGATCCAGAACCAAGAATCAGCTGTTCCTTCATTCAGCTTACACACTGATGTTATTAAATAGATGAACTAGATAAATAGTACCCATCTAAATAAGCATAACAGATTGATGGCCTTTCTATACCAGATACAAATGCCTTCATGGTAGTGATTTTTCATTGAGCAATCAATGTTACTTTTAGTCTTGGGCACAACTGGCTGGTCCTTTAGTTTCAGCACTATACAAACTATATTTTCTATACAACACTGGACAAACAATACAAATGATGCTTGGAAGAACATGAAACTACCTATTTCTAGGCTCAGGTTTGAACTGTTTTTCAAAGACCAATCAGCACCATGAAGATAACATACCAAAATGGTCTGGAAGTCAGAACTGGTAAAGCAACAATCCTATTCATATTCATAGGTTAAGCTCCACCAAATTCTGTTTTGTTCTGATTCTAACAAGATTCCACAACCCACCATCACCCTCCCTCTGGAAAAGAGCCTGTGTAAAGGAAATAAATGAGCGAGATAGCGTAATTTGGTAAGGCCTGCTAATAAAGGACTCAATGGCAACTCATCTCTTCAATTGCTGTTAATAAGGCTACAGCAGTTTTTGCTTCTTTTCCTTATTTCAGTTGATGAAAACACCCAGGTCCTTATCACTACAATGCAGCTATTGAAAGCATCAAGGCCCTCTTCTAGACCTAATGCTGGCACATCTGATCCACTCAACTGTATCATTCCCAAATCAAGCCACGTCTTATGCTGTTCTCCTTCTCCCTTTTTCCCTCAAACTCTTCATGGGTTGGGTAAAATTGAGTTGATAGATTTGGCCTTAGCACCCAACAGCCCATTTCCTTTGTCACCCCCCATCTCCTTACTCTCATGAAGTTTCAACTATTGAAAGTGTGTAGCTAAGAGTAATGTGACAAGCAACCACAGCAGCAATAGCAGAAGATACTCACTGCAAGCCCGCCCTCCTCTTCCACATCACAGCTCAGACTTGTTTATGAAGTTCCCCCCAACAGCAAAACTCCACAATTTCCAGAGATTACATGCTGCAAATTTCTATATGCCCAAAAACACAAGAGCCTCTTACCACAATATCCTCCACCACCAGCACATAAGTATCCCACGCAAGTACAACACAGAAATCAAGAGAAGAGAAACAGAGGAGGTCACAAATAAGTGGTAAATGGAGCCTGTATTAGCCAGTCTTACCAGCAGCTTCCAGAATTCAGGGCGTCTGACCACTAAATCACAGAGACATTTTTTGCACCAAGGAAGCCTGCTTCTGCTCATGTCTGCCCTACAGGAGAACAAAACCCTGTACCTACTCTTCCACCTTCCAGCTCTCTACTCAGTGGCATAGTTGCTGCTGCATCCTTCAGAAAATAAATCAAATTAAAGGGAATTAAAATCTGCACACAACACTGGAAAAGGAAAAGAGCTACAGAGGTGCTGTAACAGGTCTCTGAGGGTACATTAGCACCTATAGATGCCACATTGTCAACACTAACCCTAAAATATTGAAAGAACAAGCACCTAAACTTGACTTGAAAGAAAAGATTCAAAGTGAAATATTTCTGTGTGTTACAGCTTAACACATACTCACCCATTTAGTTTCTGCTACAATCAATTTCTGAATAGCACCCCTTCCACCTCCCCCCCCAAAAAAGCCATTCACACTTGCTTATGAAGGTTATTCCTTCAAATAGTTTCTCTCTCCCTCAACTCTTATTATTTTGAAGTTAATGTTACTCACGGACACAGATAGTTTTGATGCCAGTTCATTACAGGTTAATGCAATGCAACATAACGTAGATCTTAAAATGTTTTTTGGGGGACATGAGCAAGACAACAGCAGCTCCAATTCTCACTCTTTAATAATTACATCATTCAAAATCTGAACAGGATGCTGGTTTTAAAAAAATAAACCACATAAGGACATCAAGAATCATTTCAAGAAATCATGTTAACAAGCTTAGAAAGGTTCAATAGCGATCATGGAATAGGTAGACAGAAGAATAATGTAAAAGTAGGTTGAGAACTTAAGTTCACCTCCCACCCAATTTTATTTTAATATTTTACAAAACAAATGGATACAGTCATGCTGATAAAAATAGTTGCATGGCATTGGGAATGCAAACACTACTCTTCCTCTAAAAGGGCCTTATTAAAACCATAATAGAAAGGTCTGTGCTGTAAGCAGTCCAATACTTTGCACTGTAACCATAAGGCTTACTTTGCTCAAAGGCTAATTTGATTTGTAGTTATGTACCACTGGATTTAACAAACATCATTTTATAGTTGCTTTTCACATCTTTCTTGGCTTGAGAATCATCTGCATTTCTGTGCTGTTCAGTAGATGGTGGTGGTTCTGAAGCTTCTTCTTGCTCAGAGTCAGAGTCACTTTCTGAGTCCTCTGAGCTTTCTGGCTCCAGGGAATCTCTTGTATCTTCTTGTTCTTCTTTATCCAACTAAAATAAAGAAGCAGATTAAAGAACAAGAAAAAGCTTTGTCCCATTTTCAGAAGTAGAACTCCTGACAATTGTTATTTTTGCGCCAATCACCACAGTAAAATACACTGAAACTTTGCAGCAAAAAAGTTAAAATACTTATACAATGGCTATTCTATATCACAAATACGACAAATCATTATACGGAGGAATAATTCACCTAGGTGTTGTGGGATTATAACGGTATCCTGTCTCAGAAACCAAAAATGTGTTGATAATTCTCCAAACCACCAACATCTAATCTTAAGGCACTTCTTTTTGTAAAATGAAGTAGAAGACATTTTAAGGTACAAGTGGGGAACCTTTATCCCTCAGCTTGTTTTGACTTAACAGTCACACAGTTTCTTACCACTGGAGCTACTGGATAGGACTTCTAGAACTGAAGTCTAAAACATTTGGAACGAAAAAGGTTCTCCAACTTATTTAAAGGGAAAATTGAGAAGAAGGAACACACAATTCAACTTTGAAAGTTGAATGGCAATTAATACCATCCTCCATAGTAAAACTGGGGATTTGATTTTTCACCTCAGCAACACATTTGCTATGTACCTAATGCAATACTAATAGCAGCTCCCTAGATAAAGAATGAATAATATTTTTTAAAGATAAACGACATTTTTTTTACAAGAACAATACCAAGGAAATAATAAAATATGGTGTATGGCCAAATTTTGTTGGCCTGGTTTAGTCCCTTGAGATTTAGCTGGCCATCTTTCCTCTCTCCATTACACAATGTTTTGAATCCAGGGCAGAAGCCATGAAACTCTGTAAAGCGTAACTTTACATTATATTTGATTCACTGACATTAAATATGCTAGAAGGCTAGAAGGTACTGGACACCTAGGTCCAAAACACACTGCAGAAATAATACAGTTTGAGACCGCTTTAACTGCTCTGGCTCAATGCTAGGAAATTCTGGTAAATGTAGTTTTGTGAGACTTTTAGCCTTCTCTGTCAGAAAGCTTTGGTGGCACAATAAACTACAATTCCCAGGATTCCCTAGCACTGAGCCAGGCCAGTTAAAGCGATATTTCTGCAGTGTGTTTCAGATCTAGGGGCCACTATTCCAGCAGAGGCACTTTCCGATATGGCTGTCTAACCACAGAAACATTTGTGTGTGTGTCTTCAAGTCACCTGTCAATTTAGGGTGACCCCATGAATTTCATAGGGTTTTCTTAGACAAGGAATACTCAGAGATGGTTTGGCCAGTTCCCTCCTCTGAAATGGAGCCTACAGCACTTTGTATTCATTTATGGTCTCCCATTCAAGGAACACAATGACTGTAAAATGTAGTATGAAACAAGAAGATAGTGATATGAAGAATGGAGAGCACAGTGTATTTAACTAAGCACCTTGGCTAGACTAAACCACTACCCATTCTACAAAACTGTTTTGCAGTTTTGTCATTTGCATTTTTTTAAGCTGCTGTATATATATTTACATTCTTGGGTCATTTTCTCAATTTAAATATTGTTACCTCACTGAAACCAAGTCCACAGTGCCGCCGGTTCCTTCCTGACATGGTGCTGTCCATGCTTTGCTGAAACTGAGTCTCAAGTTCATCATTCATTTTCTTGTCTTCTTCCCCTGTAAGTTACATACGCTTATTACCAACCAGTCAAATGAAGAAGCATCTCATTTCAACACAAACGCAGGACCATAAAGCCTTTTGGCATTAGAACACCAAGGGAATCATGAATTCTTGGTAGAGCTTAGCATGCCTTTAACCATACAACAGTACAGTTTGAAAGGCCTTGCAGAAGTTGTCCTAATTTTGGTCTCAGGAATGCAGAAAGAATCCAATCTAAAAATTATTAATGAAATCTCAAGTGAACCATAAATGAACAGAATTTATCAATCTGTCCAATTCACAAAGCCAGACTTCTGTTCTTCTCTATGACCACCCCTAAACAGAAAAAAATTATCCAACCCCTCCCGTCCAAAGGCAAGTATGAGAAACTTTAGATACCTGCTTTATAAAGTTTACTGGCTGGCCCTGAGAATGTCGCTATTCAGGCACAAAAGGTGGGAGTCTCTAGAATTCATATATATTTTTCAACAGGTATGTAAAACGAACTTCTAGCTGATGATTGTTAACTGACCTGTTCTAAAATGAGAAGTTGATTTGTGGTCTCCAATAACAAGGCGTCCAGTATGTTCTTTCTAGAAGAAAAGAGACGTTACTATAGCAGCAAAGCGGCTGTGTTAGTGTGTTGTAGCAAAACACAAAGATGTGTATGGCACATTTTTGTTGTGGCATAAGCCTTCATGGGCCACAGCCCACTTTAAGGCATTATTTGTAAATACCATGCAAAGAGCCAGCGTGGCATAGCGGTGTGAGCACTGGACTAGGACTCTGGAGAACAGGGTTCAAATCAACCCACTGGGTGACCTTGGACAAGCCACACCCTCTCAGCCTCAGAGGAAGGTAATGGCAAAGCCCCTCTGAAGGAACTTGCCAAGAAAACCCTATGATAGGGTCGCCTTAGCGTTACCACAAGTCAGAAATGACTTGAAGGCACACAACAACAAACCATGCAATTATGGTGCATATCGGTAACTCGCAGGGAGAATTACAACACCACTGCGCCCCATCAGAGGAGTCACCTTCAGATCTGTATGCAAAGGGATCTTGTAGCACCTTTGAGACTAGTAGCATGAGCTTTTGTAGACTTGAGCCTGCTTCCTCAGATGTCTGTTGTAGCATAAGCTTTCATGTGCCTTTAGATCTGTTTCCTGTGCTTATTTTTGCACTCAACTATCCTATGACCACATATATAACACTTCAAATTAGAAGTTGACGCCAATCGGCCGGGGGGTGGGGGGGGGGCGGGGGGAGATCCCAAACCAAAATCAGGCCAGGTGTTCATCATCTTGATTGCATACATCACAAATTCAAGGACTACATTGTATGAGAATTACACAAAGTATTAATAGAATTAAAATTTCGTCTTAAGTGACATTAGTTGATAGAGGCAAAGTATGCTTTGCCTCAATCCCTTGCAGAAGATAAGTTACTCTTAAATCCTACTTCTGGCATGACTGACACTAATTCATCAAGAGAATTGGAAAAGGGTTTAATTGCCTATGCTTTACAGAGCTGTAAACTCGGCATCTATATCTCAAGCATATTATCTGAAACTAAATCCAACTGCTAGCTCCAACTTGAATAGACCAACTGAATTAATGGGATTTATACATTCAGCACTGTATTCAATTGCCTAAATGTTAATGTCAGTTCCAAGTACTGTAGAGCCATTGAATCAATTTAACTATGAGTTGATTCACCATTCAACAATTGATTCAACAGGTCTACATCAGTTAGCACTAACCAATAGGATTCTGGGCAGTGTGTTTATTGTAGGTGGACCTGGCAATTGGATTTGGGTTTATGTTGAAAAAATGAACAGTTGCTGCATTAGAATTTATTGTGCTCAGCATTGAGAGGATTAGTTCATGATCATATTACCTCTAATATCAGTTAGGTCATTCCTACTCAGTGCACAGAGTATATTTCCCGTATCAGTTTCATTCATCAGAAGACAAGTTGCTTGTTTAAACACACTCCTGAACAGCAGTATTACCGACACATTGGTGTGCTACAGGTGAACTATATTTTTTCCTGCTATACATATGCATGCCTTAAAGTGACATCAAGATGGGTGGAGACCCTAATATTTACATGGTGTGGCAGTCCATAACACAGAAAGATCATCATGTGCATGTGGCTATAAAGAACAGCAAAAGAAAAAGTTCAGAATTACACTTTTATAAAGAGATGCAACTGTAAGTCTCTAGTTATACATTATAGCCAAAAATCATATAAGAACAAAATAACAGATTGGCAATTGAATTTATTCAGTACAAATAAGAAATCTTGTAACTTCTTTAAGACCACCATTACATTCTGGCATGTATTCTGATCCACAAAGCTTATACATGAGAAGCTTTGAAAGTGTCACAAGACTGTTGTTGTTACAGAGGAATAAACATATCTTAGGCATACACACTGACAGCTAGCCTTCAGTGTCAAGTTCTCAGATCCTTCCATGAAATAAGGTATCTTCCAAGGAACGCATGATTAATTAACTGAATTGTTTTTAGAGTAATTTTATTTTGTTGGCTATAGCAAGGAAGGAATACCTTAACTTTTATTCTTATCAGAAATACTGAAATAGAACGTCACTAAGCATGATTAGTAAAAGTTTTTTCCTCAAGTTGTTTAAATGAAAGATAAAGCCTCACCTTTCCAGCACCCATAAGTCTCAAGAACTTTTGCTTTCTTTCTTCATTGCCTAAATCTGCTGCCTCCCAGCTGCTAGATCCAAGCTGCAAAAAAGATGGCCCTTGGTTACATAAGAAGGAAATATTAACCACTTGCATGTACAGATAGTCAACATTAAATAATTACATATTTTGAACTCTGACAAAGTATACAACATTCACTCAACAATAACTATGTACAAGCCTTATGTGTGAACATGTTTCCATGTGCATTTCACCTAACTCTAGTTAAGAAACATGTTTGAAAGTCTAAACAGAATATTGTGATTTCTACACTGCTAACAAGCATCATTAAACTCAATTAACCTGTAGATGGCAATAGGTTCCCGCTGACATTATTAGTGACTGGAAAAAGTTCCAGAAGCAGGATATGGAGACTATAAAAAGGACAAGCTCCTTTCTAGGAAGGCAGTGACATATTCCCATGTTTAAACATGCTAAGGAATAGTTCTTAAAACAGTTGGAAGAGCCTAAGTGAAACCTATGTAAACACTAATTAGCCATTGTCATGTGAATTTACTACTAGTCTGACACCCTCAGCTAAACCTGACTCCATCCAGTTGCTCACCCCATTTCAACAAAATCAGATATTTTGGGAACCAGAACCAGGAAGGAGGAAACAAGAGGTACATGCAGAATAAGAATATAATTTTTAAAAGCCATTATTTCAGTGATGGGATGAGTTTTTAGGGTTTTAAAACTTTCCCACATCAGTACACATGAACTGGGAAGGGGGATGTATCTTTAGTACAAATAAATGTCTGTTTCTCTCATATGCAGCCTCTCACTCTCCAAAACAACTTCAATTCAACCTCCAGAAAAGGTTGATAAATACATCAATTTCCTATTAAAAGCACAACCGAGCTCACAGTGAGACCAAACTATTAGACACTTCTTTGGTGGTGGTTTTCAATGAGGAACTACTACAGACATTTTACAAACTGCTTCAGAGACTGGTGTGAAACATACGACTCTAAGAAGGAAAAGAAATTGAGGGAAGGAAGGCAGCGGAGACTCTGGTAGGGATCTTTAACGTGGCAGACCAGTTCAAGAGCCTTCATTTTCATGTAGACCAGGGCTATTCAAACTGGTGGTTCCTGAGCTTTGAAAGCTTAAAGGGAAAAAAGCAAGCACCATAGCCAAAGAACAGAAATTTCATGCTGGCCCCTGGCATACTATGGGGGAGATAACTGCTGGTCCCCTACACCAGATGGCGCATCTACGTTGATGAAATAATTAAGTTTGACACCACTTTAATTGCCATGGCTCCATCCTATGGAATCCTGGGATTTGTAGTTTGGTAAGGTACCAGCACGCTTTGGCAGAGAAGGCCAAAGTTCTTGTGAAACTACAAATCCCAGGGTTCCACAGGATGAAGCTGCAGCACTTAAAGTGGTGCCAAACTACATTATTTCCACAATGTAGATGATGTTATGCAGTGGTTTGAGTGTTGGACTGTGCCTCTGGAGACCAGAGTTCAATTCCTAGCTCAGCTATGAAACCCACTGGGTGACCTTGGGCAAGTCACAGTCTCTCAAGCTCAGGGGAAGGCAATGGCAAACTTCCTCTGAACAAATCTTGCCAAGAAAACCCCATGGTAGGGTTGCCATATGTCAGAAAAAAACTTGAAGGCACACAACAACAACATGCATCAGAGGGCTGGCCAGAACAGGGCTAATCTTGCTTGGTGTGCTCCGGCCTCTGACAGCTACCAGTACCATAGTCTTGGAAGCAAGATGAAGATATACTTGTCAGCTGAAGGGTCAGTTGACTATAGACTGTAGAAACAGAGCCGACTACCATTTCCAGAGTGGTAGTCCAACACTCAAACCACGCCGGCGTCTTTCTGGTGCCACAACAAACTACCAATCCCAGAATTCCATAGCATGAAGCCATGACAGATACAAGTGGTGACAAACCGGATTAGTCCTGGGGTGCGGATGCACCGTTAGTCCTGCACAAAATGGAGGAGGGGGAAAAAAAGGAGGACGCCTGGTCACCCTGAATGTGGGACATTCAAGAAAAAGGGAAGACCTGACAAAATAAAAAAGCTAAAAGCTCATTATCAATGTTAAATTCATGCTTCTTAGTTATGGTCAAAGTGGAGGACGTTTTGGAATATTCCTCCTGGACAAGAGGCTGAAATGGAGGACAGGTCCAAGAAAAGGAGCTCTTAGTGAGGCTCAAAATGGAAGATGTTTATGAATTCCTCCTCGACAGAAGGTGGAAATGGAGGGTGTGTCCTGGAAAAAGAGGACCTCTGGTCACCCTGAGTGTGGGAAATACAAGGAAAATGGAGGACCTGACCAAATTAAAAAAACCAAACAAACACTCATAGAAACATAAATCCATGCTTCTGAGCTCTGCTCAAAATGGAGGACGTTTGGGAATATTCCTCCTGGGCAGGAGGCTGAAATGGAGGACGTGTCCTGGAAAAGGAGGATCTCTGTGGGACACTCAAGAAAACGGAGGGCATTTACCACATTAAAAGTAACAATATTCATAGAAATGAACATTCTTGAGGACTGCTCAAAATGGAGGACTATTTCAGAGGACAGGTCCTGAAAAAGACAAGAGACTATCTAGTCACCCTGAATGTGGGGCATTCAAGAAAAAAAAATGGGGAGCATTTACCACATAAAAAGCTAAAAAAACATTCATCTCAATGTTAACTTCCATGTTTCTTAGTGAGGCTCAAAAAATGGAGGGCGTTTGGGAAGACTCCTCCTGGAATGGAGGACAGGGCCTGAACAGACTGCCAGCAATAACCCAGCTTGAGACCCCTTTAACTGCCCTGGCTCAGTGCTGGGGAATCATGGGAACTGTAGTTTTTTTTTCTGAGACACTGAGCCTTCTCTGTCAGAGAGCTCTGGCGCCACAATAAACTACAGTTCCCATGATTCCTTAGCGCTGAGCCAGGGCAGTTAAAGGGGTCCCAGGCTGGATTATTGCTGGCAGTCTGTTCAGCCCTTTAAGAGAGGCTCCAAAATGGAGGGCGACCCCAGAGGCCCCAAAACCTCCTCGCGAGAGGCGCTCCCAAAGTCCAGACACAGAGGCGTCGGTCGGAGCCCCACGCAACCGTCCCCCGTCCCCCCCCCACAGACGTCCCGCTTCCCACCGGGCCCTTATTCACATCGGGAGAGGCCGCCCTCTTCACTCCGTGGCCGCGCTGCTCGGCGGCCGACTCCTTGGCGGCGCTCATCTTCCGCTCCAGGCCTTCGCCGCCACCCCTCAGCCCGGGCCTCACACCGCGCAAGCGCCAAGGCCGCGGTGCCTCTTGGGAGTTGGAGTCCCGCCCCTCTCCTTTCTTCTGCGTCGGCAGCGAGGGACCTTCCTGTGGAAACTTTCCCGAGAGAGAAATTCCCCCATAAGCCTTCGCGACCGACTCTCGCCGCTCGTGATTGGCTAGAGGCGAGGAGGGAGAAGGATTTCATTGGTGGTTGGTTGATTGCCCCGCCCCTCTCGTTCAGCTTTCTGGGCCCGCCCCTTTTTCCTCTCGGCCGTGGAGTGATTCCCAGCCGTTTGGGCTTCCAAATGTTTAGGACTTCAGCTCCCAGGAATCCTGGCAGTTGCCCTACCTGGCTAGGGCTTCTGGGAGTTGAAGTCCAAAAAACCCTGAAGGAAACCTTTGAGAACCACTGCTTTAAATGGGATTAAGCTCGAAGCAGAAGCAGAAGGCTCCAGTCCTAAGGCTGCTTAAAGGGGGAGAGAAACTGTTGTTGGAAAATCTCCACAAAATTAAGATTATTTACGTACAAGTGTCTTGTAACTGCCGTGGCTCAAGGCTATGGGATCCTGGGATTTGTAGTTTTGCTCCGGTGCCAATGCAAACTGAAAAACTCAGAATTCCATAACATGGAGCCATGGTAGCTACAAGTGGTGTGAGACCGGATTGCAGATATTAATGCAGTTTGACACCACTTTTAAGTGCTTTTGAAAACTCCAGTGCATGGAATCCCGGGATGTGTAGTTTTACAAGGCCCTTAGCCAAATTACAGGTCCTAGGGTTCTGCAGGATGGAGCCGTGACAGTTAAAGTGGTTGGATGCCACAACAAACTACAACTCCCAGAATTGCACGGCCTTGAGCCGTGGCATTTACAAATCGGATTAGTCCTGCGGTGCGGATGTTAGAAATAACACAGTTTGACACCGCTTTAAGTTCTGTAGCTCTCGTTTTATGGAATCCTGGGGTTCGTAGTCTTACAAGGCCCTTAGCCTTCTCTGCTAAGGGTTTCAGGTGCCCCTCCAAACTACAACTCCCAGGGTTCTGTCAGATGCAGCCATGGCAGTTTAAAGTAGTGCCAAATTGCACTATTTCTACAGTGTAGATGCACCCTGAGTCTGCTTTGCTCTCATGGCAGCCATTTTATGTGAGATTTAGCAACAGCCCAAGATATAAATATATATCAAGATATAAATTTTGCTTCTGCTCAGGCCATAAACAGTTTTTCATTTAGTCCTGTGTGGAGAATCCTGCCGTATCCGCCATCTCTCCCTACACATATGCTCAGAGGCTCTCAAATCTTTCGTTAAAATTTATTTGCTCTTGATTCACTGGCTGATCTTTATAGTCATCCACTTATAAGATCAGTCGGTGAATCAAGAGGCGGCGATTTTTAATCAAAGATTTGAGAACCTCTGAGCATATGCAGAACGTTTTCCTGCAGAACTGAAGAACTGTATCCTCGCTGCTTCCAAAGAGGAAAAGTCATCTATAAAAACAGGAGTAGGCAACCTTTCCCCTTTAAGGGCCGAGGGACTTCAGCTCCCAGAATCCCAGGAGCTATTGGCCAACATGGGACTATTGGTCAACATGGCTGAGGCTTCTGGGAGCTGAAGTCCCTTGGCCCTTAAAGGGGAAAGGTTGCCTACCCCTGGTGTAGTTGTTTGTGTGTTGGATTGGGACTCTCAGAGGCCATGGTTTGAATCACCAGCCAAGGAAACTAAGGGGGGTTGCAGACTGCCAGAAATAGTGCAAATGGAGTCCACTTTTAGGGTTAGGGTTAGTGCTAGGGGATCATGGGAATTGTTTTTGTTCTGATACATTGAGCCTTCTCAGTCAGTGAACTCTGGTGCCACAATAAAATACAGTCCCCATGATTCCCTAACCCTAACCCTAACCCTAAAAGTGGACTCAATTTGCACTATTTCTGGCAGTCTGCAACCCCCCTTACTTGGTGATCTTGGGCAAGTCATAGTCTCTTAGGATGCATCCACACTGCACAAATAATCTGGGTTGACACCCTTTTAGCTGCCATGACTCAATGCTATGGAATTCTGGGAATTCCCAGAAAGCCTTAGTCTCAGAGGAAGACAGCGGCAAACCTTTTCTGAAGAAATCTTGCAGAGGAAACCTTAAAATGGGATCACCGTATGTCAGAATCAGAAGAAGATGCATAATACCAACACAAATTTAAAAGGGCAAACCTGGCCCAGTTCTTTTTCCTGTCTATGATGTCACCTTATGACTCTACCATTAATGCACTATCTGTTTCAGATTAAGTACTGTGATAAGTGTTTCCACTGTTAACCAGTCTGAATATGTCAATAGAAGATGAGAATCGATATACACCCATACCATCTGAACAAGCTAAAAGTAAATGAGAATCACAATGAAAATTTCAACCAGTTTTTACTTTTGTTTTATGAGATAAAACAACACCGTTTCCCCTCATAAAACTAATCTACCAAAAATTCCTTTACAGCATTTGAAAGCTCTTTCAAGGCCCATGAACATAAAGGACAGAAATAGACCCATTCTAAAATGGCTTTTATATTTTGGAAACTATTATAAAAGCCGTGCTTTAGAACACTCTCTCATTTTCACAAAATAGTTATGAATGTATCAGTGTTCAAAACTGCTTTCACATATCTTGTTTTCTTCTTGAGTGCTACTTTCTTGAGAGCTATGTTCATGTGATATGCCTTAAATTCTTTGGTAGTGGAAGAACGTTTTATAAACAGCACAAAGAAGAAAAGATTGGTGCTTAGTGTACTTTATTCTGGAGAATGGCAGCAATAAAAAGGTCAAGAGGAGATTTATCTTTGAAAAGTGAAGTTCACTGCCTTGTAAAAACAGAGGAATGGCTCAGAGTTTCCTTCATTCTGTTTCTCCTAGTGAAGAGAACTTGTATGCACATACCAGACTGATTTACACGGGCAAATTTTTTGCATGTCTATATCAAGCGATTACTTGCACACGTGAACGAACAAATGCAGATCAAACATCATTGAGGGGATATTCACATAATCCATATCAGAAAGGTTTTGAAATGAGACGGCTCACATCCCCAGCTGGCTGTCATGAAGTCCTGGTAGATAGGTGCTTTTTCATCTCCTGATAATTTTCCAGACTTGCATAAATGAAATGGGCCATTGTCACAGAGAGAGAACATGACTTTTATGTTAACTGCCCCACTGTGTTTGTCAGGGGATTCAGTCAAGTCCAGTACTCCACTGCAGAAAAACAAAACAAAACAAGTAAAGCATTTGTATGCATGTTGTTAGTACACTCTGCATGCACCACATTATTTGGGGTCTCCATATTTTCATATCTGGAGCCAGGCAAGATCTTAAGTGGTCACTATGACCTTTGGAACACCAGGTGAATTTCCCATGGGAAGGACAGAGAGACCCAAAGACATGTGAAAGGACCCAAGTAATACTGAAACAAAGGCTAAATGGGTGTACTGTTCACTCCTTCCTCACCCAGGCCCTCTTCATATTCTCTTGCAACAAAGACAAAAGAGATCTCATTGCACCAAAGGTAGTAAGCCAATGCTTTCTACCTACCCCCTGCCATACTCCCAGAACTTCCCTATCCATCCATCCTGGGCCTGTCCAAATCCAATCACTGTTTTTGTAACCCTAAAGTTAAAGCCATCTACCAGTCTGGAATTCAATTGTCAATTCTTGGGTGAACATCAGGTCTTTTTTAGCTTCAAGATAGGCTAGGATCCCAGATACAAATATTAGTCCCCAAACTTAGCCTGTTTGCACACAGTGCACATACAGTTGGCCCCAAGTCTTTGCTCTGTGTATGAATCATGCTGCCCTCCCCCCAAGTCTGAGCTACTTACCTCATTCTATGGTCTACTCTTTGGGCAAGTAAATGTTGCCTTCTCTAAACCCTGCAAACTCCACTATCCAATTTCCATACCTTAATTCCAGTTGGCTTTGAATGCTGAGGAATTCTGAGTTCTCCTCAGTAAGTACTGGTATACACAAACAGAAATGTCCCTCAAGTTACCCAACCTCTTGTAGCTAAATTCCCCAACATTTTAAAGTGAAGCTGACATAGTTGGTGGGGACCCCCTCAGTTTCCCATCTTTCTTTGAAAAACAATATCACCCCACAATGTTATGTACAGGGATATAGCTATGGGAGGAATGAGGCCCTTGCCCCCCCCCCCAAAATAATTCTGCACCCAATGAAATTTAACTTCAGCTCCCAAATTTTTAGCACTGCAGTAACTTAAAACTTTATTTGAACATTTAGAAATGTTACATGAACGTTTAAGTAAAGGGGCAGGAAAAGTTACCAAGGGAATGCAAACACAGGAAATAGAAAAATGCTGGATGTGAACCTTTTTTAATATCTCATTTTCTACGCGGCCAGAAATTTGTACATTGAAAGAAAATTTGGACATCAGTGTCCTTATTTTGCCTTCTCCCCCATACCTACACTTCTAGTTGGGTAAATGACCAAGTTATGTGTATGTAAACCAGCAAAGATTTGATTTAATTTGTTAGAACAAGATGAGTTGAATGGTGAGCCTATTTTGAGGATAGGCTTCAGAACTTTGGATGGCTCTTTAAAACTGGGAGTAACACCCAGGGCTTGTCTACACCGGTGTGAAACCCTATACTCATCCTGTAGTGGCTGCAATCCAGGCCCACAACCTTCTTTAGGATTTGAAAGCAATGCAAGGGTTTTCTCTGAAAAAGCGTTGAAAAAAGAACTTCCTTCTCCCTGCATTATTCAGCTGGAAAATCCAGATCTGTAGCAAGTGCACAGCCATGTGGCTGGAAATACAGTTGGCCCTTCATCTCTGCAGGGGTTCTGTTCCAGACCCCCACGCAGATGACAAAAAAAATGCACCCTTTGCACATATCTTGGGCAGTTGGTATCTGCTGAGGTTTGGTTCCAGGGCCTTCTGTGGATGCCAAAAACCATGGATGCTCAAGTCTCATTATATACAATGGCATAGTAAAATGGTGTTCCTTATATAAAATGGAAAAATCAAGATCTATCTAGAATATATATATATATATATATAAAGGTAAACATATCAATGAATACAGTGTGTGTCTATATCCATGGACTTTTTATTCACAGATTCAGCTATCCACAGCTTGAAAATATTTCATATTTCATAAATACTTTCAAGCTTTGGATAGCTGAATCTGTGAATAAAAAGTCCATGGATATGGTGGACCAACTGGACTACTACTTGGAACAGTTATTTTTGGGATTGCAACTCCTAGAATTTATCAGTTATCATGGCCATTAAAGGGAGGATATTGGAAACTGCAATCACGATATTGGGATTGCAGCTCCCATTATCCCTCCATTGATATTCAGCCATGATAACTGGGAAATTCTGGGAATTGCAATCCCAAAAATAGCTGTTCCAAGTTATTTTTAGAATAACTGTAGGGATATCATTGCTCCTATACTCAGAGCTTGGAGAATAAATACATCTCTCTCTCTCTCTTCTCTAAGCTCTAAATATAGGGGCAGTTTCGTAAACTGTTCCGTTTCAAGACACAGGCTTAGTGTCCGAGTCAATTTAGTGGTATTACTGTATTCACATCAATAAAAATTGTATTACAAACAAAACAGAAGGCTGTTCTGCATAAAGTGAAATAAATTCATTGTGCTACTCACTGTTTTGTAAGACCTTTGGCAAGCAAGCAGGGCTGACCTCCCAGCTGGCAGAGAAAAGGTTTGGGGACCATTAAAAGCTTGTGAAATGCAGGTATTTATTTACATTATTCATGGACATGTTTATCCACCTCATAACATAAACTTCTCTGGGCAGTTTGTAATAAATACAAACGGTCAAAATTTGGATACAAAATAGGACATAAAATCATAAAATCAAAAAGAACAAGAAAAACCTCACAGCAACACTAAATCATCTTATAAAACAGAGGCTCAAACTAGTCAAAATGTGATTTATTTACAGATTTGTGACAGAAAAGCCTTCCAAAAGGAAGGCTTTCTTAGAAGTAAGAGCCACTTCACAAAGTGGGACCTACCCCTTAGTAAATGTCCACAGGCTCAGGCTATATTCCTTGTAGGCCTTAGAGGATCATTATAGAGAGTGGTGTGACACTGGATCTCTTAGATCTCTCACACTAGATCTTTCAGATCCCCTCACACTGGGCCTCTCAGATCCCACCACTTGACACTAATTATGTTGTGACCACCTGGTTACACAGGATTCTTCTCTTTCTTCACTTAGTTTGATGCTTCTCTTCCCTCAGAAATACCTCTCTAACCCTTGGTCCTCCGACTGACTTAATTACCTCTCTATCCCTTGGTCCTCCCTGTTAAGGTAGGTAAAGGTATTCCTTGTTGACAAGGTTGTCAAGTTGTGTCCAACCGTAGGGGTCAGTGCTCATCTCCATTACTAAGCCGAGGAGCCAGCGTTGTCAGAGACTACTCTGTGATTATGTGGCCAGCATGATTGCACAGAACGCTGTTTACCTTCCCACTGAGAAGTGGTACCTATTTATCTGCTTGCATTTGCAGGCTTTCAAACTGTTTCCCACCTGAAGCTGTGTCTTAATTCTCTAAACACCAGCTTCAATAAACTAGCTCTTAACTTCACAAATAACATGACATACTTCTCTAATAGCAATGGACTTCTTTTGTCCTTTGATGTTATTTACATATAAATCACTTCAGGCCACTCCTTTATGAACAAGAAGAAAATAACTTTTATTTACATGCAGAACTTATGATAGCTTCATATATATATATATATATATATATATAGAGAGAGAGAGAGAGAGAGAGAGAGAGAGAGAGAGAGAGAGAATATATATATTACTTCAGTTGTTACAAATTGCCTTTTTTCAAGTTCCCTTACTGACTTGTTTCCCACCTGAAGCTGTGTCTTAATTCTCTAAACACCAGCTTCAATAAACTAACTCTTAACTTCACAAATAACATAACATACTTCTCTAATATCACTGGACTTCTTTTGTACTTTTCAAATCTTTCTTCCCTTACGTAGGAATCTGTATCCTATTAAGACTAAACCTTAAGGCTTATCATATAGCTACAATAAGGTGTTTTACCTGAATCAAATTTAATTTTAAATCGGGCTGCATCCGGACCCTATCACAAAGATTTTGCTGCTGAAATTGCCGCCCAAATGCAGCCCAGGTCCATCCCTGTGTCCAAGAGTGCTCCGGCAGCCCTTTTTTCAAGCCAGAACACTCCCAGTTTCAAAAAGGGGCATCTTTCAGTGATTTCAGCACCAAAATCTTTATAATAAGGTCCAGGTGCAGCCTGATTTAAAATTAAATTCAATGCAGATAAAATGCTTTATTAGCCATGTGATAAAGTCCCTTATCTCTAACTGCACCTTTGGCAGATTATGGCACACTCCCCTAATATCACTGGACTTCCTTTGTCCTTTTAAGTCCCTCATCCTTAAATGGGAGTCTGAATCCCATTAAGGCATCTTTCCATTTCTATCTACTCTCAGCATTTCTTGACACGCTTTAACCTCCTAATGGCTCTTCTTTTTTATAGCCACTCATCAGGTGGGTCCCCATCTTTTTGCCAGCCTGTACCTGCTTCCCTGCTCAAAACATTCCAATCTGTGGTTCCCAACTTTTGGTCCTCCAGATGTTTTGGACTTCAGGTCTCATCATTCCAGACTGTTGGCCAAGTTGGTTGGGGCTTCTGTGATCTGAAGTCCCAAAGAAATGGAGGACCAGAAGTTGGGAACCACTGGTGGTAGAGGCTTATGAAGTGAATGGATCCCTTTCATAATTCCAGAATGCCAAGTCATCCAGTGAAATGAATTGACAGTAGATTAACATAATGCAGCATGATCCAGAATTAATATGTATTTAAATCAATAGCACCAGGTAGGGTGATAGCCAACAACTTCAATAGGAAATTAGGCATGGAAGAATGGTTCTACCAAGTAAATTCCAGTCATGGTGGATATCGAGAACCTACAGATTCTTAGTCAGTAGTCTCTAAATACCAGTACCTGAAAAACACCAACTTTTGGACTCTTATTGTGGGCTTCTCAGTGGCATCTAGTTAGCTATTATGTGAAGCAGCATTAAGTCTTTGAACTAATATGCGGATGGTGCAGATGTATTTTTGAACTGATGTAGCAGAACTATTCTCATACACTGGTGAATGGGCCTATTCAGTTTTTCTGTTGCACAAGAGCATTGTTGAATCACAACCTAATGTGAAGCATATGGAGGCTGTGTATATGGAAATGAAGTGTTCTGCAGCTGATCCAAAATCCACTCAGAGCACTGCAAATCTTGCAAATCTCACAAATGTAGGAGTTTAAGCTTTAGAGCGGAGGGACTTCATGTTGAAAGGTATGTAAAAAGTGATAATTCATAATGCCCTCCTGTGCAAATGAAACAAGAATCCAGTCTAGAAAGAAAAGAAGCCATTTTTTGCAAGGAACTCAGGCTTTCTCAAGAGAGTTGAGTATAGTATATCTTTGGTCTCTCAGTGGCCTTGCACCACATCTAAAGGCACAATGCCTGCTCTGGACAGATGGAGAGAAGTGCTGCCATGGCAGCAGGCCCAGGACAGGTACCCAAGGCTCAGATTTCTTTTCAGGAATGTTGAAACATCAGCACATGGAGATCCTTGGTATCTGAGGTGCACGTGTTTCTTGGCAACAATGAGGCTTCCTGCTGAATATCTTGGCATGGGGCATAAGGAAATTCACTGTGTTTTTGTGGCTTCCATGGCTCTCCACACCATGGGAACACATATAATTTTTGCCATCACTGCCTTATGCTCATAAACAGAAAAAGAACTGTATTTTGCAAATTAGACTTTCTTAAATAATAGACGAAGAACTGTTAAAATGCCATCGTAGCTTTCACGGACTATGACTCCTTTATTAGTTAATAGTTGGTTTATTCTGGTCAGAGAGAGTGCTAGAAAGTGTGGTTTGGCATTCAGTGGAAACTGTAAATGTCACCATTTAAAACTTTCCTGCAGTTCCTTCTCCTGTTTTAATCTTTTTTTTAATGTATTTTTTTCCTTTTCAAGAAATGAGGACTTTGGGGTCTTCCCATATATATATGAATAAAAGTGATTTTTAAAAACAACAACTTTAGGACATGCCTTTTTTTCCTGAAGGCTATTCTGTATTGCTTATTGCATTTATTTGCCTTATTCGTTAGGAATTACAGTAAAGGTTTTCTGTTTCATCCATTACAGCACAGTGTTTTTTACATGTGAATAGCTGCATCAATATGAATCCTTTATAAGAACCTTAAAAACAAACTTTGCCAAGTCCTAGAATACAGAAGCTAATTCACAACCCTAGTACTCAGCTGCCTCATGAATAAGGGAGACTGTGTGGCTGATACTTTGAAGCTGTAGCTGTTAAACCATACAGAATATTTACCTCAATAAATCATTATAAGAAACTAAGGTACAATTATACCCACAGAGAAATAAAATTCAAAACACTGATTTATGTGGTTCAGTTGCCTGTTCTCTTTTCCATCATGTTTTGAATTTTATGCATGCTTGTCATCTTTGGCTGTTTCCATGCATCTTTAAACTAATGGGCTTTGCCTTTTTTTTTAACATTGCTCATTAGGGTTGTTATTTCACTTTGACATCTAGGAATGATTTGCACAGTGTACAAAGTTTTGCATCTAAAGTTAACTGTACCTTAAGGTATAGGGCAGTAAATAAATACATTTAAAGAATGGAAAATGAGCATAATTTATTTTGAGTTCTTAAACAGTTACACCACTTTTGATCACGTAAGCTGAAACGTGAGGTTAGTTGAGCACTACATTTGGGAAACATAAGTTTCCAAACCATGACGACCTGAAACAAGAGGCTATATCATCTTCAGATAATACTGTGATAGTTTGGAACACAAAGACAAGTCTATCAATAATAACCTGATGTTGTTGCAATAGACCATTACAGCAGATAATGTTATTATCATTTTCACATAATCACCACCATGATTATCACAACTATCACCACCATCATCAGCAACTACAACAACAACAACAACAACAACAACAATTCTAACAATAACACTGGCCTTTAATGCCAACCAATATATCCAGGGCAGGTTATGTGGAAACAAAAGAACATATATATAAAACGTGCCTAAAACAGTAATTCAAAATACAGAAGAACACAGACAATTTTCATTTAAAACAAATGAACAAATAAAACACTTCACAGTGCATAAAAGGGTGATAAAAGTTTAAGACAATGTAAAGTGTCAAAGAATGGAAAGCCCAGGAAAACAGGAAGGCCTTCACATGGCAGTGTGACAATATTTATTTATTTACTATTTATTATATACCTTGCCCTATATCAAAGATCTCAGGGCGACTTACAAAAATAACAAAGTGAGTGCCAAGTAACCTGTTCTGGGAAGTGATACTGCACCATCACTCAATCCAATGATATACTATATCTTTGAAGATTATCACACGGGGTAAGAAATGCGAAAGAAGAGCTATGTCCCCATCATGTTTGCATGATTGCAGGGAAGATTTTCACACGACGTTGTCCACTTACCATACTTATCACGCCTTGGAAGCGTCCTGCTAGTGCAATGCAACTTCTCATTGACAACAAAAAAGTGTCAATGGCTTTCCAATAATGGTTCATTAGCACTATTGCGAATGTGTGAAAGGCAATCACGTTTCAATAGCACTATTGAGAACCCATTATTAAACGTTCCAGAATTAAATTGAATCCCCCAGTCTTCCAGTGTGCCATTAGGCAGAATCACTTCCTATGTCTTGTTTGTGAGTCATAGGAGAGTTCCTTAGTGGTGAGAGATGGCCCATTTTTCTCCCTCTACAATAAAAAACCCTTCTGCCGACGTGCGGAATGTAAAAGCACTATTTTACTGCTTGTGAATTGTTATTGCCCCATTATTGCGGCCCATGTAAAAGTAAGCATTTTAATATCACCATTGTATCATTCTTGTTATTATTACATTAGAATAGCGCTATTAAAGTACAGATGGCCCTCATGTGATAATCTTCTTTGATATACAGGGATACTCTGATTTCCATGGATAACTGGGGGGAAAGGGAAGATGTGGACCGATATGGGGAAAAGATTCTCTAGCAGACACTCATGTTCTAGGCTGTGAAGGAAGGGCTATCACCTAAAACACAGACATTTTGAACCTAGCTTATGGAACAGGGTCTCAGATCAGTTAATGTGATCCCACTTTTTCTCCCATTGACCACTTATCAGTTGCATAATAGACTAGCTAAATCTTTTTAATGGTTTTCAAAGACACAGTGAAGTCATCTAAACTAGAGATCCCAGAGCATGGGCAACTACGGCTAAGCAGCAAAACAATAGAGTGTCAGGTTTGGTTAGGAAGCAACAATAGCTGCAGCACTGGGCAGTTACATATGAGTCAGTATTCAAAAACACAGCTGTGTTAGTCTGTTTTAGTGTATAAAGATAACACCGGACATGATAGCCATTTTAAATATTTGAAAAGGTGTCATAAGGAAGAAGGAGCAAGCTTTTTTTTTGCAGAGACTAGAGATGTTATCACAAGGGGAGCTCCGAACAGAAGCTGGCTTTAAAGTGAAAGTGCTACCGCAAAAGCGGAAGCAATTAATTAGCCAACTTTCTTTGTGTGAAAACCTCCTGCGCATTTAAAAGGAGGTTACTCTGAATGGAAAGTAGGCAGAAACTGCTTCTTTTTATTTTTGGAAGATCCTCGAAAATAAAAAGAAGCAGTTTCTGATTACTTTCTGTTCGGATTAACCTGCTTTTAAATGCGACGTCATCTGAAAATATACCCACTTTTGCGGGTTATTTTCAGTTTAAACCCCCGTTTCCTCACAGGATTTCCCCCGTGTGATAACGTCCTAGTACATGAAGCAATGGATTCAAACTAGAGGAAAAGAGATTCCACCTAAATATTAGGAAGAACTTCTAGATGGCCAGAGCTGTTTGACAGTGGAATAGGCATGGTGGAGTCTCCTTCTTTGGAGGTTTTTAAATAGAGGCTGGAAGGTCATCTGTTGGGAGTGCTTTGATTGTGTATTCCTGCATGGAAGTAGGTTAGACTAGATGGCTCCTGTGGTCTCTTCCAACTCTATGATTCTATGAATCTGGTAGCACCTTTGGGACTAAGAAAAAAAATCTAGTATAGTCTTTTGTGGACTCCCATCCATTTCATCAGAGACCTTCATATGCTGAAGTCGGTTGGAGTCCAAAAAAACTTATGCTAAATTTTTCTTTTGCTCAGTGAGTCTCAAAGGTATTACAGGATTCCCTTATATATTTTATCCAAATGAGTCACTTACACAAACAAAGACTGAATGCCCTGCCCCCTTTGCTGGAAGAATGAAGATTCTCTAAATGTGAGGGTTGAGGGAAACCATCTTACAAATGTCTTCTTCTTCTCCATGGTCTCCTGCCTGGTGCAGTCCCTGCAGAGCAGGCATGACAGTATAGGAGGCACTCAAAGCCTCAGAACGTAGGTAAGGCATTCCTGAGGATCCTGGTTCAAGCTGTGTACAGTGAAGATTTGCAGACTCCTGCTGACCAACTTCAGATTCAGTGGCTTCATGTTCCAGGGCAGGAGCCAGAAATATATTCCTCAGCCAGAAACACTCAGCCTCTTCCTCTATCTCCCACTTGGATGTGTGGCCATGCCCACAATACACTTACACAATATGCTCTGTGTGCCTCTGCTCTTTAAAGAGCACCAGTCGAGCACCCTGGATGGATGAACCATCTACCAATGGCACCTTTGTCTCACCAGTAGTGTACTTCAGATTATTGGACTTGATCTTAGTCCATCACTTCTTCTAGGTACCTGTTCAGAACTTCTTCTTCTATTTCACCTGTTAGGGATGATTGATCTGTGTGTCATCTGCAGATGAAAAACACTCCAAACACAAGTTCACAAAGACATATTCATTTGTTTGAAAGGATTGGTTATTGTTTTTTAAGAGAATATATGTTGAGACAGAGAGCCAACATGGTGTACTGGTTTGACTGTTGGACTACAACTCTGGAGACCAGGGTTCAATTCAGTTCAGCCATGGATACCCACTGAGTAACCTTGGGCAGGTCACACTCTCTCAGCCTCAGGGGAAGGCAATGGCAAACATCCCCTGAAGAAATCTTACCAAGAAAACCCCATGATAGGTTCAGCTTAGGATAGCTATAATTCAGAAATGACTTGAAGGCACACAACAACAACAACAACATGTTTAGACATTATAGAAGAAAGAAAAATAATTATAGTAATGAGAGAAACTGCTGATTCTCTGTGTAACTGCAGCATAAAATAAATGAATGAGATGAAAATGAACTGTCATTATCCTTCAGACCACTCTTATTCATATATGAAGAAGCTGAACCGATTTGTAATGCTGATATAGTGGCCATGAAGGAGACCTGAGAATTCAAGGACACACACATGAATATAATTGTACTTAGTTGATGTTAATAGGGACAAATGATCTTTAGTACAAATCTAGAATAAATTCATTCCCCAGGACACAAATCCAGAATCCCCCTTCCACATGCAATGCAAAATAGTGAAATGTAGCAGGGGGATAATCCATACATGAAAAAGAGTATCAGGCTGTCTGTATCAAATCAAAACTCTGGGTTACTTCCAAACTGCAATAACCTGAATGAAAATAGGAAATACAGTTGGCCTTCCATAGCCATGGATTCTACCATCCACAGCTTGAATATATATCCCCACTTGGACTTTGGTGTCCATGGAGGGTCCTGGAACTACACCTCAGTGGATACCAAGGGCCCACTGTATATTTAGACACTGTCAGGATATCACATGTGTGATTTGGATCAATTCAGAGTAAATTGCACAACCCTAGAAAGCAAACAGCCATCTGGATTTCTTATCACAAACCAGACCTGACTGATCACTGTTGGAGGTAGATTGTTGCATTAGATAGGACCTTGGCCTAATGCAAAAGTTCATCCTCATGCTGCTATTGCAGATGTGCCATGGATATAGCACAGCAAGACTAAGGAGATTACTACACACAGCTTTTACGCAAAAAAATCGTAATCCAAGATACACTGAAGATTTTAAACAAATGAAGCGGGTTTAACAATGACTAGAGCGCCGTTGGCTGAAATCTCAGCTCTTATCTGATAAGACACTTCATTGGACTGTTCTTAGGCCCTATCAAATGGCGATAGATGCAGCTAAGAAATCTTTCTATTCTGCATCTATCGCATCTGTGAAATCCCGTCCAGCTGAGCTGGTCAAGGTGGTGAGGAATTTAACTCAGTTTTCTCCCACCCAGAACCCTCTATTAGAACCAACTACAGCTTGCTGTGACACTTTTAATTATCATTTCACAGATAAAATCTCTCAGATAAGAACAGACCTGGATGCCAACTTTAAGTCAGTAGCAACTACAGAGGTATCCATCACCTCTGCCATGACTGTTAGACTGGATCAATTTGAGTCGGTAAGTACTGAGGACGTGGACAAGCTCCTTAGTAGTTTGAAAAAGATGACCTGTCCTCTTGACCCTTGTCCAACTTGGCTAGCAGTCCAGGGGGGTGATACTATCAAGTTGATGCTGAAAAATGTAATTAATGCATCCTTTAGGGAGGGGTCCCTGCCCTCTTGTCTTAAGGAGGCAGTGGTTAGACCACTCTTTAAAAAGCCTCCTCTGGACTTTATGGACAGGAATAATTATAGACCTGTATCACTGTTGCCATTTTTGAGCAAGGTGATTGAGAGGGCGGTCGGCAATCAACTACAAATTGTCTTCGAGGAAACTGATTTTCTAAATTCATTTCAAACTGGATTCAGGATGGGGTACAGAGTTGAGACTGCCATGGTTGCCTTAGTCGATGATCTCTATCTGGACATTGACAGGGGAAGTGTGACCCTGTTGGTGCTCTTTAACCTCTCAGTGGCCTTCAATACCATAAAACATGGTATCCTTTTGGAACGCCTGAGAGAATTGGGTATTGACAGCACTATATTGCAGTGATTCCAGTCCAACCTCTCGGGTAAGTTCCAGATGATGTTGCTTGGAGACAGCTGTTTGGCTAAGAGGGAGCTCAAATCCGGCGTCTCTCAAGGTGTGATTCTGTCCCCAATGCTATTCAACATTTACATGAAGCCACTGGGCGAGATCCTTCAGAGGCATGGGACGGGGTGTTATCAGTACGCTGATGACACCCAAATATATTTCTCTATGTCTCAGACTGATGAAGTGACTAAGGATGGCATCTCTCCTTTGAATGCCTATCTTGGGGCAGTAATGGACTGGATGAGAGAAAACCGACTCAAGCTGAATCCAGGTAAGACAGAGGTACTTGTCATAGGAAACCTAAACCTGGGAATGGAGTTATGTCAGCCAGTTCTGGATGGGGTCACACTTCCTTTGAAGGACTCTGTCCACAGCTTGGGGGTGATCCTTGACTCATCACTTCACTTGACAGCTCAGGTGGATGCGACAGTCAGGATCTCCTGTTATCAACTTCGGCTGATACGCCAGCTGCACCCCTTCCTGGACCTTGAAACAGTAGTACATGCACTGGTAAACTCTTGATTAGACTTCTGTAATGCACTCTACATGGGGCTACCCTTGTGCCAAGTTTGGAAACTTCAGCTTGTACAAAATATGGCAGCCAGGTTGATTACAAGTATTTCTCGTAATGACCATATAACACTGGTCCTGAAGTCCCTTCACTGCCTGCCAATTAGTTTCCGGGCAATGTACATGGCCTACATGGCTTGGGACCAGAATACTAAAGAGATTGCCTTCTTCCATATTGTCTGTCCTGCACACTAAGGTCCTCAGGGAAGAACCTACTACAGCTGAAAAAATCTAGGCTAACTAGCCAGAGGACCTTCTCCACTGCTTCTCCAAAGTTGTGGAATGACCTACCGGACGAGATCCGTCACATCTCTACTCTTACAGCCTTTAAAAAGGCTCTTAAGATGGATCTCTTCCGGCAGGCCTCCCCAACTTAACTCCTCTCCCTGCACAAGGTGATCTACGTTGCTCTACCAATTATCTTCCCTCCTTTTTTTTTCTTTTTATCTTTTTGCTGGGGGAGGGGGTTGGGGAAGTGACTAATTTTGAATTTTATTGTATTCCATGCACTTTTACTGTTGTAACCCACCCAGATTCCTTGTGATTGGGCGGGCTATAAATAAATAATGTATTATTATTATTATTATTATTATTATTATTATTATTATTATTATTATTTAAACTGCTATTAAATCAAGTAAAAAAGTGTCTTTAGTGATACTTATCTCATGGTGATGCCTCCAACCCATAGCTGCTGCTTCCTCGACTTGTAGCTACTGCATCCTTTTCATTAATAGGAAAAACCTGTCAATGAACTCCCAATCGCTCAGGTTCCCAAATGCAAAACATCACCCCACTTCCTCTCACTATTCACAAGTAACCTAATTCTTTTTTTAAAAAATCTATTTTTTTTTAAGGTCTTAATTCGCAGTGGCAGAGCTCTAGAACTGCATGGAAAATGTGAAAACAAAAGTAAAATAACTGAAAGGCATTCTGAGCAGGACATAGGGCAGGAGGTCAGGGTTAAGGGAGAGTCAGGAAAGATGTGTGGTGATGGCTGCTCTGAAAGTGGTATGCTTCCATTTAACAACAACAACTACTACTACTAATGCAGTTGCTGTGAGAGCAGGTCTCGTATGGTAATGTCCTAAGTGATAAATAAACTGTAGCTGAGGTCTTCCAGTTTTTGTTTTCTTGCCCGCACTGAAAACTAGACTGCAGTCTACTTTCCATGGTCATAGGAGGTTAGGAGGCAATCACATTTCTAGGTGGAGCATTAAAGAATTGGAAATAACACATTTTCTTAGAACCCAGCATAAATTATAGACCACTGCAGCAATTCAGCAAGCCCAAGAAAGAGGTGAATATTGTTTTTTTAAAAATAATTTTATCTATTAATATGAACATCTAAAAATATTTCCATACTTTATACAAGCATAAAAAATTTAATCAGCTCATCATCTGCACACTATATATACAAACTAGTGCTTCCATAAGTTGCTTTAACAATAAATACCTATTACTGTATGTGTTATTCTTCAATCTTTCATAATCTCTGAAATTTATTTTCCAGGTCTTGCTCTTATAATAAATAATCAATCTTAAATATCAAGTCTTGTCTTCATTTAAATTTGGTAAGTTTCTCATGGTTCAGAAGAGGTGAAGATTGGGTATTGCTCTTAATCCTCCAGTGCTTCCAGAAAAAGAAAAGAAATACCCCACAATTTTGTTAAACCAAATTTCTGCTAAGTCATTAACGGTGCCACTATCAGAGATGAACCACTGGGGAACATAATCTGGGAATCAGGCACACAGATGTTTGCTGTGAACACATTTGTGACCTTTATGGTTGAGCGAGCCAGATCCATGGGTTCCTTGCCCTCATAGGTTCATCTACACTGCAGTTATTATTAATTAATAATGTTGTGAGTCAAAAACCAAGACTTCTGTGACACTGCAGAATTAGTGTAGCTTGACACTGCTTTAACTGTCATGGCTTCATCCTATAGAATCAAGCAATTTGTAATTTGTTATGGCACTCGAACTCTCAGACAGAGAAGTATTGAAACTAGAAATCCCAGGATTCCATAGAATTCAGTCCTGTCAATTAAAACAATCTCAAATTGCATTAATTCTGCAGTGTAGATGCAGCCATAGTTAGCAGTAAGGATGTCCCCAGTTTGACTCACCCTCTGCCTTGAAGTCACGAGGCAACCTTGGGAAAGTCATTCTTTCTTTTTAGGTGTCTCCTGGACAGCAGTTTTCTACCACACACATTCTAATGACTCTATGAAGCTACTTTGTCTTTTCTTCCATCCTGGGTTTTCTCACCCAAGAAAAATGATGGATAAAAAGTGAAGATACATGTTTTTGTTTGTTTGTAATTGTGTGCCTTCAAGTTGTTTCTGACCTAAGGCAAACCATGGGATTTTCTTGGCAAGTTTCTTTATAGGGGGGTGGCCATTGCCATCCTCTGAGACTGAGAGAGTGTGACTAGCCCAAGGTCGCCCAGTGGGTTTACATGGCTGAACCAGGATTCGAACCGTGGTCTCCAGATTCACAGTCCAATGCTCAAACCACTACACCATGTTTGCTCTCGAAGATACATGTAGATATCCATGAATGATGCGGCGTGATCCTGCACACTATCACATCTATAACCACGCTCAGCCTCATTCCTTCTGTTTGCAATATTGCAGCTTGGGAAAGTCACTTGATTGGAGCACAATTCTCAAAATCCCAGCTGGTATGACCACTGCCCATGTTAGCTGATAGACTGAGTTTCTCACCTGTATTCTGACAGGGCTGTTGTAGCACTTATTCTCAGGAGCACCATTTTGGGATAGTTTGTCCTTACACATTTCAGCCCCCATGTGTTTGTGATGAGAAGTACATATATTCTTGCTAAACCACACGTTCAACATGCTAAAGGACTCCTGTTATAAATTAAATGGCTCTGTGTATTAAGTATTCATGCCAAAGGTGCAAATCCCTTTGCTTTAGAAAAGGACGCCTATTTGTCCTAGGTTGCTCTAGTTATTATGAATCATCACAAATAAAATGTTCTTAAGAGAAATTATTTTTTCACTCTAAGAGCTTTTGGAATGTGATGAATTTTGCCCCCATTCCCAACATCGCTTGTGCTTTCCCACTGAAATCCGAAATGGCATCCCTGTCTGTGATCTACATTTTACTCCATCACACTTTAAAAAAAAACAAAACACTTTAATGGGGGAATTTAGGGACTGCAGGGTCTGGCTCCCCAAAAAGACTTTTCACACAGCAATGAAAACATCTGAAAAAACATTATTTTTGAGGTTTCCATATAAAACTGAAAATGAAATGGTGCCAGCTATTTAACTGCAGTTTGGGAATATTCCAGTGACTACATATAGTACTGTTTACTTTGTCCAGCAGCGGTGCTTGAAAATCTAGTTAACTTTTCAAAATGAAATTTAGCAAACAGAGCCATATAACATGAATCACAGATGCTCAGGACTTCTCGTCTAGAACAGGAGATGTGGGTCCCTTGTGCCCCACATCTTTTCTGAAATATGATGCCTAATCTTGTAGCCCTTCTTCCTAATCTGTTATGTGCCAGGACTCTCACCATTTACTTAGTGGAAATGCACTCTGTAGCTGCTGAGGAACATTTTATTCTTACTTCTGATTTTCTAGAATTCAGCCTTAGCAATGAAAAGAAATTGAGCTACTCAGAGAGCTTAGAAAAGTTCCTTTTTGGACTATAACACCCAGACCATTGGTGTTTTTTGGACTATGGGCAGGTCTACTAAGCAGAATATTCCAGGTTGCTCCCAGAGTATTCTGGCCCTGAATTTCCTCCATTGCTTGGACACTCTGGAGCAGCACCAGGCAGCTGTCTACATGTGTGTTCCACTGCGCCGCGTGGCACCACAACCACTGGTGTGAATCACTGCCTCTGATACTGAAAATGAGATGCTCACCATTGATCACATGGCTGGGCACCTTGTTGTGACCTCACCGGGAGCTACATATGCCAGTGGTAGTGGTGCCAGGCAACATAGAGGGACATGCATGTAATCAGCCACCCAACATTGTTCTGGAATGCTCCAGATTTTTGTGGAAAATCTGGAGCAAACTGAATTTTTAAAATGTGGTTTAAGGCAGGGATGGCCTGGATTCAATGTAGAACTGGCCTCATGTCCTGAAGACAGCATGCAGTCGAATCAGGGCTTTAGCCCAGTGCTATGTGGACAGCATGACATGAGGAGGAGGGGAGGGACTGGTGTAAACAGCCCAGGTAGATATGTCCCCAAACTCCTAGAATTTTGGGAACTGTAATCTAAAAAACTAACTTTTCCAAGTTCTAGCCAAAACCCAGAAGAAATGGATCCCTATCTATTCTGTGGCCTCATGACATTCTGGATTGAAAATTAAAAACTGGAAGAGATTGTTCATGTATTAGTTTGCAGCCTCATGCTGTTCATCTATACCAGGGGTAGGCAACCTTTCCCCTTTAAGGGCCAAGGGACTTCAGTTCCCAGAATCCCAGGAGCTATTGGCCAACATGGAACTATTGGTCAACATGGCTGAGGCTTCTGGGAGCTGAAGTCCCTCGGCCCTTAAAGGGGAAAGGTTGCCTACCCCTGATCTATACCTTTTATTCTGCTAAAATCCTAAATGCAATACACATTTACACTCTTACACCTTCCCCCACTGCTGCTGATTAGAGAGCACCCCACTTCCTGCCCCCCTCAACCTGTATAATGTCCTCATTTTCACTACCCTGTGGAAATCAATAATGTATATTTATGTGAAAATATCAGGAGCAGAATCCCTTAAACAGTGTTTGCGAAAATCAAACCTCTCTTCAAATCAAAATGAGCCACCTCTGTTAATGTTGAGGGCGGGAAGAAGAAAAAGTCAAGATTTCCATGAAAAGCCCTTTGAAAAGTGTTAGATCCCCATCCTTGAAAAGGTACATTATGTTTAATATATATAACCGGGAATATATTTCTAAGAAACAAACAGCCTTCAGGCTATACTAGGGAAAGGGGGGAGTTCTATAAAAGGGAGGAGACTATAAAATTAAAAAATTGGCAAGGCTGGATCTGTTTTGCTTGCTAGGCCCAAGTAATTAAATTGGGTAATGTAGAAAAACAATTATTTGCATCTTAATTATCTGAAACTTCTTTATATTCCAAAGCACATTCCGCAGAAGCTGTGAATGCCTCAGGATCCTTTGTACAGCCAGCAGCGGGAAATCTGCCCAAACAGACCCTACTGCCAGGCAAAGAGAGAGACTCTCTTCCTTGTGTCCGGGTGGGAGACCATTTCAGGATGGGGCCTCCCATTCCCTCCCTCAGATTTCATCACATGTTCCCTGCCCCAAACAAAGATTTAAATAAGTAGCATTTCCATTTTCTGTGAAGGTTGGGTCATTCATTCCAACTTCCTATTAGGTTTATTTAAAAAAAATTATTGGTGTAAGTGGGTATCATATATGGGTGAGAATCATGCAGCCGTCAGAGAGTTATTGTACTGAAGCTTCCCAAAGTCCTAGCCAACATAGCCAATGGGAAGGAATGAGGGATGTTGCAGTTCAATAATGCCTGGAGGCCACATGATTTCCACTCCAGCTGGATATAAAGCAATATGATGTAGTGCAAGGGTTGAGAAATGGTGCCCCCCCCAGATATTGATGAACTTCTGCTCCCATTATCCCTCACCATTGGCCATGCTAAAAGAGGACGAGGGAAATTAGAGTTCAGCAATATCAGCAGTGCCATTGGTTTCCCACCATCGGATGTCAGAAGTTAAGATAGTGTCAAAATACATTATTTCTACAATGTAGTTTCACCCATTTTAAAGTTAATCTTTACATGAGAGGGACCATGAATAACTACAGCAAATATTTCACAGCATGAAGGGTTTTGAGAACTGTAATCCAAAGCGGTAACTTTTTCAAGCCCTCTCCCTGCTTGCACCTTGTATGTGTGTGTATGTGCCTTCAAGTTGCCTGTTGATTTATGGCATACATAGACTTATTTGTAAAGCTGTCATTTCTACATTTGAGAGAAAGAAGTTGCCTTGAGTATGTAACAGACATAATGGGAAGCCATATGATCTAGTGGCTAGAGTTGGAGCTGGCATTCAGGAGTTGTCTTTCTTATACTTGACCAGAAACCTTGCGGTGTGCAGTTGACAAGTAACTAACTGCAACTAACTTACCTCTTAATCTTCTTTGTTGTGACAATTTGTGAGCATTAATACAAGCTTACATACATCCCTGCTTGTGGGTAGAGGAATTGCAGGTTACAAAAGTGATCAGCAAATAGAATCACTGAAGATAAAGCTCATTCTAACAAGACTCATTTGCCCTGGAAGTATCATTAAAAAGCTGGTTCTTCTTTTCCATGAATGGATGGATGTGGAGCAGCCCATTCCAACTACTACTAGGTTCCAGAAAGAGTATCATTTCCTCTTTATCCTTATGTCACATTCAGCCATCGTTTCCTATCTGTCTGTAAGAACAACACATAATCTGTCTGTGTGTCTGTGTGTTTGTCTGTTTTCTAAACTAAAAGTAAGATAACTGAAAAGAAACTACATGATGATAGAGCTATGATATCACTTTAACTCCCAGGGTTTTGTCCTTAGGAATCCTGAGACTGACAGTTTAGGGAGAGGTATTTAGAATTCGCAGCCAGAGAGCTCTAGTGCTCCACCAAGCTACAGACCCAGGATTTTATAGGATGGAATCATCACAGTTTAAGTGAAATCATAGTGTAATCACTGTCTAGTGTGAAAGATCTCTGGTTCTTTTGTCTTTGTTTTCACTGGTAGAAGCACGAGGCAGAGTGGGTCACTAGCTCACTGGGTCCTGAAAGAAAAGCAACTTTCTCCCCCACCCCCTCAGGTTCTCTATAAGCAAATAATATGGGGCTTCTTTGTGGATCTGTCCAGTCTAAAAATAGCACATACACAATGATATAAACACAGTAATACTGTGTCACATGTTAATCAAGCACATGGACAATGGATGTGAACTATCTGATCTGTAAATCTTTCCAAACTTTTGAGACTGATTACTCACTTCTTTGACCAAATGGGTATTTACACATACATATCTGTCACAAGCAGAGCTTGGAAAAGTTACTTTTTGACTATACCTCCTGGACTCTCCCACAGAACATGGGCAGTGGACTTGCAAGAGATATGAGAAAATGTAGGTTGCCATTGCTCATATGCCAGGATGCATCTGTAATTGTAACTTTATTATTTGTAGACATGGGCCATCACAACTGATTACACAGAAAAGAAAACACAGAATGCATTTTAAAAATACAAAGTACAAAATAGCTTAACATGTTGTCTATATGTGCCAAGCAAAAAGCATACCTAAAATTATTTCAATGTAAAATTTATAATAAAACTTTTCCTTTTAGTACAAATGACAAAGTACCACCACCACCACCACCATCCCAAATATTCAGACATGGGCACAGAAAGCTTGAAAAGACAAGATATCTTTCTATTTGCATATGTGGGATGGTGCAGGAAATAGAAATCATATTAATTTGGAAAATGGGCTGGATCATGTAGGAGAAAGTCTCCAGCCCAGTGGCAGAGTAGATGGTTTGGATGCAAGTGGTTCCAGAATCCAGCCTCAGAGGTATCCCAATCTGAAACAATGGAGAGCTACTGTATACTACATGTGGACAACCCACCACCAAGTGACTACATGAGGCCCCCAGAGGCCTCTGTGCTGCCCACATTGTTCTCACTGCCAAATGAAAGCCCTTTGATCAGTTGCTTGGCAGGCGAGAAAGGGGAAATAATAATGATCGGGAGGATGAAATATGGGACCTCTTCACACTGCACTGCCATGGGCATATCCTATGGAAGCCTGGAGTTTGTAGTCTGGTAAGGCAGTAACAGAGCCCTTCAGATGAGAGTGGTAAAGGCCCCTCCCTAAGTTACAAATCCCAGCATTTCATAGGATGGGATCATAGTGCTATAATAATGTAGTGTGAAAGGGTTGTGGTTCTCCTTCTCAGCCTGCCAGCTTTTTGAGGGAGCCATAGAGAACTCAATTTACTAGTGCTTGGAAACATTGCTTGGTAACATTTTTTGCATTACAACTCTCTGTATCCCTAGGTCATGCTGGCTGGGAGTTTTTAGCTTTTGTCATCACCAAAAGGAACTTTTTCCAGGTTGTGCAGTCAAGAGAGCAAGGAGCAACCATGAGGAAGGTTAACTGTCACCTTCCTATGTGGCATCCTGAATTTGTATGTGTGAGACTATAAATGGGATGGGAATGCTGTGTGTTTAATTGTGTTGAGGTGAGGAGGATGCAAGGCCACCCCTGCAGCCAATGTGGTCTTGGAAGAACAAAACATTTTTCCACTGCTGGGGAATACAACATTGACTTAGAAGACCAGTTCTGGAAGATGAGAAGGTGACTTCCTATGCCAACTTCTTCAACAGTTAAAAAAATGATGACCTTCAGAAGAATGGTTAGACAAGTAGGAAGTTACTTTTGAACAGGTTAAAATCTGTTCAGCCATGATACCCTGGTCACACACTGTTTTCTCTGAAGTCTTTGAAGATGCCAGCCACAGATGCAGGTGAAACATCAGGAATGCATTCTTCCAGAACATGGCCTCACAGCCCAAAAAACCCACAAAAACCCATGGATGCAGGCCATGAAAGCCTCTGACTTCACATTCCCCACTGTTTGTTGTTATGTGCCTTTAAATCAATTCATGGTGAGCCCCTCTCTTGAAAAGACATATTCAGAAGTATATGTGGGTTTCCATCGCTAAGTGAGATTCAAACCCTGGCCTCCTAGTCTTAGTCCAACACTAAAACCATTGCACCATACCGGTTCTCTCTTTGACTGTTATTATTGTGTGCCTTCAAGTAATTTACAACTTAAGGCAACCCTAAGGTGAACCTATCATGGCCAAGATTTGTGGGCAAGATTTCTTCAGAGGAGGTTTGCCATTGCCTTCCTCTATGGCTGAGAGAATGTGACTTGCCCAAGGTCACTCAGTGGGTTTCCATGGCTGAGCAGGGATTTGAACCCTAGTCTTCCAGAGTCTAATGTGCAAACCACTTCACCACTTTGGCTCTTCCTGGACTTTTCCCATACTTAAATTTGTTCAGGAAAGTACAATGTGAAAACACAAGTATATATATAAATTAAGGTGAAACAACACATGTCAGTATTCCAATACACAGGATTGAATGCCCACCTCACACTTTCCGTGCAAATGTTTTCCGTTATTCTTATGTACACAGGAATGCAATAAGCTAAAGTTACTTTCACTGAGGTTCAACAAATAATGCCTTTCAGTTACTTCATATGAGCAAAAGTACATGCACATGGATTTGTCAATAATGTGCACTGAGTTTCCATTCCTCCCCTTGCTACACAGAGTAAACTAACAGCTAGTATAATTGCTTCATATGGCATTGTGCAAGGCAGTATTATCCTGTAGATCAGGGGTAGGCAACCTTTCCCCTTTAAGGACCGAGGGACTTCAGCTCCCAGAAGCCTCAGCCACGTTGGCCAGTAGTCCCATGTTGGCCAATAGCTCCTGGGATTCTGGGAGCTGAAGTCCCTCGGCCCTTAAAGGGGAAAGGTTGCCTACCCCTGCTGTAGATGATCAGGCATTGCAAAGGTATGGAACTGAATGTAACCTTCATTTTTGGAAGCAGCTGGCACCTGGGATCCCAATAAAATCTGGTGTCCCCCCACCCCCATACACCACCATCACCACCCTATGTTAGAAAGAGAAACATGGTACTCAGATTGCTGCTAACATGCAGATCTCGGGCTGCAGTTTGCCTTGCTAAGAAGTCCTTGTCCTTATGAATGCGTATTATGAGTGCATTGTGCAGTCCTGGTATGCAAATATGGAGCATTCAGAGAAGTGAAATCATTCTGTGTTATTATTATCTTTGTAAATTACATCTTAAGAGTTGGCTCTCTCTCTCTCTCTTTCTCTATGTGTGTGTGTGTGTTTTGGAGGACTTTATGATAGCAGTTTAGTCTCTGCCATGTAGCACAAAGTGTTTCTTTCATTATTAACAATAACTGAGCCAATGAAAATGATTTTAAAAATATATCAGACAAGCAGTTATCCAGCTCTTCCTCCTCAACATCCACAAACCGTATTTTAGCATCTTAGAAACCAGCATATAAAACAGCTTTGTAAACATCTGCTTTTCATTGTTAATTGTCAGGAAAAACTAGAGATTTAAATACTTCTTTTGTAGTGCTCTATAATCCTGTGCAAAGGAAAGCCCCCAATTCTCTGCAGTTCCCTTTTCCAGAGATTATATTTTTTTAAAAAATTATTTACTATTATGTGTATTGTGTTGAAATGTTAGTTCCCACTTATTTGTGGGATTTTTCTCATTGACAGTTAAGTTTTTTTTTTAAATAACAATCTCTTTTGCAGCTCTGTGAAAAAGACATGCATCTAATGCAGAAGTTTACATGCTTCCTAAGAACTTTAATATACAATGGCTTTAACAGGAGTTGATAAAAACAACTGTGGAATAGTGTGATGGTAGTTAATGAAGTGCTAAACAATTCAAAAACTTGTTACATACAATATAAATGTTCTATATAATTTTGTTGACAGCTGATACATTTTACATATACAAACTCTGCAACTGAAATTGGAAAATAAATTCAGAGATGAAAAATTGCAGCAAATGTTCAGGATTTTTAAGTAGCAACAGACAGAATTTTAAAAATAACAATCTTTGACATCATACTATTTGTTTCAATCAACATTTTCATGTTTCTGTTGTTTTTTCTCCCCTTTCCTCATAACCAGTTCCAGTATGTACCTGGCAACAATCTGCTGTTCGAATCAGACAGTAGCTACATTATAGAAGCGAGCAGAAAAGCAATATATTCACAAAAGTATTCCGCTATTTAAGAACTATTTAAGACCTTAGAATTTTAGTACAGTGCAATATCATATTGTTAGTTTATATCCTGCTAGAACTTGAAACATACTGCTATGCTCATTTTGTCTCATTTCCCTCTTGCTCTTCATTTGTTGCTTATCCAGCTTATTTTATTGCACTACTGTTAACATAAACCTCATTGCTGCCTTTAAAACGTAATTAAAAAGCAGTTTTAGCAACAATCTTATGATGATACTAAAGATCTCTAAGAAAGTACAGCATGAGATGTGTGTTAAGGGGAAGACTGTAACAGTACTGGTTTAGGGCAGGCTGCAGATCACAAACAACAATTTATTTATCTGGAAGAACTGAATGTTAAGGAGGATCCCAGAATTGGAAACTTTTAAAAACATTTGTAGCAGTACTTTCAAAACATCCTCAAGCCCCAAACCATCTCTCCCATTGCATTGATTGATTTTGATTGTGCATTAATGCAAACTGTGTACTAACAAAGAAAGTCTTCCATTATAGAAAGGACAGAAAGTAAACCAGAGAGACAGAAATAAAATACAGTATACTAAAGAACTACTAACAAAAGCTTTGTATTGTTTTGCTTTGCCTGCCTATTAAACTGGGACTGCAGGTTGTTCCAAAACACTTCACTGCCAGGAGAGATAACCCATAGTATAAACATAATGCTAACACTGACAAATATATTTGTAAATAGGTTTTTATGGTATCATGTACCTCATCATTCTTAGCAGTGTGTGTGATTTTAGAATGTGATGTGACTTTCTCTTAAAAGGCCTCATGCTTATTCTACAAAAACAAATACTACCCCCCCCCACACACACACGTCAAAAGCTATGTATATATCAATCAGAAGACCTTTATGATGTCTTATTTCAAGTCATCACATAATTCAGTAATGTGAAAATTATATCTGGTTATTATATTTAGGAATGTACTTTTTTGCTGTTGCAAAAGTATGTTTTTTTTAATGTTTGGATGAAACTTTTTAAATGTTAAAGGTTATTTCATTTCTTAATTATATTTCTCTCAGCAAAATTCTGTTTTCTCTTTATACCTGGACTGTTAAAGAACCAGCACAGAAAAGCAAGGAATAAAGGAAGCTTTACAAAATTGATTTCATTTTATTGTAAAAACTCCATAATACTTTTAAAATCCTCCCCACCCATGATCTAACGAAGCCTGCTTTAATTGAGAGAAAAGGTATTTTTGTATTTGGATGAAATTTATTTGCTTTATGTATCAAGGCAGATGTTAGCTAAGTATTTGGAGCACCACCCTTTGCATACCTAAAAATCAGAAGTAAATCCTATTGATTTCATTTGGACATATCCCCAGGTAAGTGGAAATGAGCCTCACTCATTTTAACATTTATTTGCCTGCAAAAAAATGCTGGATGGTATCTCTAATTACACTATTCCATCCTTTACTTGAAGCATACATTGTGTCTGACTCCATAGACTGCCTACCCTGCAGTTTGCTCTCTTCCTTCCACAAATTTCTAATAAGTCTAATTCCTAATATCTTATTGAAATATCCATCTGCAAAGAATGACTAGTTATAGCCTTTAGGAGGGAAGAAAACCAGAGCTTGGAAAAGTTACTTTTTGACTACAGAATCCCCTCACCAGCAGGAACATTTTTTTTGCCAAGCTCTGATGTTTAACCTTTTCAAACTCTGGGAAACATTACGTCTAATAATATAACTACTGGACCATTTAGGGTGATACATTGTGCCACTAAAGCCATGTAAAAACTGGCTTAAAATTAAAAGTGTGGCTTTGCTACCCATTTATTTATTTAAATAGAGTTTAGATTGCATTTCCTGACTAATACAGAATAAATTCTCTCAGGATTAGATAAGCATGGCATCAGCCTTCAAAATCTGGCCCATTAAACAATATTTTTAAATTGTCCAGTACAGTGCTTCTTTTAAAGGCTTAAGAATTTGCTTTATTTGTTTATTGTTGACAAAGTGAGATCAGCACATAGAAATGATGCAGAAAGCTGTTGCTTATAACAATTCCCTTCAGGCATGCACACCCACCAAACCCTACAAGAAATAGTGTTATACAGTTGTTCTTGCACACTTAGGTTTGTTTTTTCCCCCCAATGGGGTTTATGCCAGGCAAACTTTTCAGTGCACATTCTAATTTTAGCAATTTTAGTCACCACATAGAAATATATATCATGAAAAATAGTTTTATACTAGCCATGCTTGTTTCAGACATCATAACTTATTAGTGGTTTTCATTATCTATAACCAATTATCTTCTCCTGGATCTGCATCCAGCTCGATATAGCTGTAGTTTAGTGAATGAAAGAATCACTGTACAAGAATAAATACTGAATCAACAGATTTTAGGAACATTGGACAGTCTTTATAATTCAGCTAGTCAACTAAGTAAAATAATAATTTCATTTGCTTGACCACAGGTCGTAACTAATAAATGAGGATCACACCCCTCACACATAAACAAGGCACACCCATTGCCAGCAGTCCAGACCTACATAAAAGCAACAGAAAGTGGACCATTGATTTGCCAAGGTTCCTGATAGCAGGCTGTGTTCCATTATTTCTCAAGGTGATAAAAACTTTGGATTTTTTGATAATTTGGGAGAAATTGTGATTAATTTGCACAGGCATTGTAAGCTGTAACCAGCTTTCATAAGCAAAGAACCACTGACAGAGATATTCTCCTGTATATTGGAAAAGAGGTTTCAAAAGTTATCATTTTGGACTATAACTCTCCCAGTTCTTTTATCAGCATGCCCATTTAAACCTTCCCAAAGTTCCTATTTGTTTTATAATTCCATTACTGAAAAAGGGGAAAACCAGGCATCCCAGTGCTATCCTTGCAACAGAAACCAGTTTCACAGGGTAAGTGGGCTGTGTCTTTTTTGTGGATTTTACTAAAGCATGGGTTTAAGGAGGTGACAGAGGATTTTTACCAAATTCACAAATCACATACTTTGGAATTATTTAGGATTTGTTCAGCTAGAAGAGTGTGTTAGAAGAGTGCCCTAAAGAACATTTTCTTTCAGAAAAGTATTTAGAAAAATCTAGGTAGGAAAGATTGTAACTATTGAGAAAGGAAGGACACTGGTTATATGTTCAATTGCTGGACTGACACTTTCCTTACTCACCAGGTCACTTATCCCATCTTCCATTTTTTGTACTGGTAATTATATTTCCTCTTCAGTATTTATTTACAGACTAAGCAATTATCAACCCATTTGTATTTTTTTCTATCTCTCATGTAATGAAAATGATTAAAAAAAGACAGACATTATTGGAAGGCTATTTTTTTTAAACACACACACATCTGCAATATGCAGAATGCAGGTTATCTGTTATAGTAAAAAATGAAGATTTTTCCAAAGGATATTGTCTGCCATATTCAGGAATGTTTGCCAGCATGTTTTCATGTCAGGGAACAAACAAAATCCATCCACAAAAGAGACACTCCTCCTCACAATCAACCTGCAGACACAATCTTGAGACATAATTTCTTACATATTTATGTCTTCTGTTGCTTTTCACAGTGCAGTGGATTCAAATGACAAGTTTCCAAAAAAACTTTAGGACAGTGATGGCAAACCTTTTAGTGATGGCGAACCTTTTAGAGGTTGAGTGCCCAGACTAAAAGGTCTTCTGGCTTGCCCTCCCAGGCATTCAGCTGCCTCTCCAGAAACAGCTCAAGGCCCAGTGGTGCAAGGGGGGGAAGAAGAGCAACAGCGGTGAGCCTTTTCCTCCTCCTCCCCATCTTTCCTCCTCCTCCCCATAGCATGCCAGGGAAAATAGCTTTGCATGCCATCTCTGGCATGCGTACCGTAAGTTTGCCATCACAACCTTAGGATGTGGTGGACTGTTCTTTGGAGGTTTTAAAACAGATTTTGGATGGCCCACCTCTCAGAGATGCTTACTTGCAAATTCCTGTACTTCTCAGGGTTGTACTAAGAGCCCTTTGGGGTTTCCTCCAGCTCTGTAGCTTAGCTTAACCTCTTCCTGGCATTTGGCCCCAAACCTGGCCTTTCATATAAGCCTATTTTATTGGATAGGATTTTATCTGGAAAACCAGAAAACTCACTAGCCACACAGTGCACCTCATCCTACCTGAGAGGCCATATGTACAAAGAGTACAATCATATACACACTTTCATGGATTAAGGACCACTAAACTGAAGAGGGCTTTTACTTCTGAATAGACATGCCTAGGCATACATTGTCATAGCATAGACCTTACTTAGAAGTACCTTATTTTCCTGCGTATAAGACTACTTTTTTACCTGAAAAATCTGTGGTTAAAGTGGGGGGATCGTCTTATACGCCGGGTATAAGGATAAGGAGGATAGAGGTGCTAAGACTCTATATTTTGACTGGAAAAATGGGGGGTCATCTTATACACCAGGTCGTCTTATACGCCGAAAAATACGGTATGTTTCACTTCTAACTAGATATGCCTAGGCATACATTGTCACAGTGCAGGTTTTACATAGAAGTAAGTTCCATTGTGCATTGTGCATTGCTTAGAGCAGAGGTAGGCAACCTAAGGCCTGGGGGCCAGATATGGCCCCCTGAGGCCTTTGGACTGGCCCCATGCCGGTCCTGCCGCCGCCGCCGCCGCCACTGCCGCCGCCCACCATGATGATATTTATTATTGTTGTTATTACTTCTTCTTGGGGTTTTCTTGGCAAAATCTCCACAGGGGTTTTGCCATGGCTTTTTTGGGGCTGAGAGAGTGTGCATGCATATTTATTTATTTATTTATTTATTTTTGGTGCTTCGGCCCCCCAATTGTCTGAGGGACAGCAACCCGCCCCCCCAGCTCAAAAAGGTTGCCTACCCCTGGCTTAGAGTATATTCAATGGGCTGGCCCATTGAATATAGTCTAAGCAGTGCACATTTTGGAGTAAATCCAGTGTGGAGTGGAACTTACTCATGACTAGGCTTGTAGAGCCCTGTACTAGATATCTGGTAGAGCCCTGTACCTAAGTATCTTTATTCACCAAACATACTTTAGAGGCTTCCTCTAACTCAGAGTCGCTTCCGACTGAAATCCTGTCATTTACTTGGACACAAGCATCCCTGGGCACTGTGGGGCTTACATCTGAATAAAGGCGGACAGTGGATCCGGATTCAAAAGGGCAAGGTCTATGATAGTCTTAGGGTCTTTGGCTATTCTTCGTCTCTGTCCCAATTCCTTCCTCCCCCAAATGTACTGAGCCAGTTCGACCCATCTCCAAAAAGAAGTTGTCCAGACTGGGGGAAGGGTGAAAGGGAGGACATTTATCGATCATGGATCCAGCCATCATTCATGGCTTCCAAGCTCCTCTGCCAAATAGCAATGGGGGGGGGTCTCTCTTTCTCTCCAGCCCCCTCCCTAATTCCGTGAGAGCTCAGCCTTATTAATGTGTGGAAAAGGAGTGAGGACCAGAATAATTTACTACCTTCCCTCCATTCAGCTCTCGAGGGAGAGACGTGCAAAGGAAAGATTTCTCAAGTTTAGAGACGTTTCCTCAAAATAAACGCGTCCAAACACGTAGGTTTCCCGTTTTCCTAAAGTTCCTTACCGCCCGTCCAGCCCATTCCTTTGAGGAAGAAGCTTCGGTCCCCCCACCTTCACCCCCATAACAACAACACAGCATTAATTTCTTAATAGTATGAATATGAAAAGTATATTATCATTGCTGACATTATTCCTTTTCAGTTTTCTTCACTTAAACTCCTGCCCTCCTGTCTGTCCCTGGCTTCCACTCCATCAAAAGCATCTGAGGAAGTAGACTAAAAGTCTAAGTTCATGCTATAAACTTCTTTCTTTCTTTCTTTCTTTCTTTCTTTCTTTCTTTCTTTCTTTTTTTCAGTAGTCTCAAAGGTGCTACAAAATCTCTATCCATATTATTGCTGATATTGTTATTGTTATTAAGCCAGGCTGGCTTAGTGGTTTGAGTGTTAGGCTACAACTCTGGAGACATCCCGGCTGGGCTATAGAAACCCTCTGGGTGACCTTGGGCAAATCACACTCTCTCAGCCTCAGAGGATGGCAATGGCAAACCCCCTCTGAAGAAAGTTGGCAAGAAAACCCAATGGCCTTAGGGTCACTCAGCATGGTCCAAAATACACTACAGAGACAATCCAGTTTGAAACCATTTCAACTGCCCTGGCTCGCTGCTAGGGAATCCTGGGAATTGTAGTTTACTGTGGCACCAGAGCTCTCTTGACAGAGAAGGCTAAATGCCTCACAATACTATAGTTCCCAGACTGGCATTGATCCAGGGCAATTAAAGCAATCTCAAACTGCTTTATTATTTATTTATTATAATTTATTAATGCTTTAGGGAACTGGGATATGTTTAGCCTGGGGAAGAGTCGGTTAAGAGGTGATATGATAACCTTGTTTATGTATTTGAAGGGGTGTCATACTGAGGATGGAGCAAGCTTGT